>CM068838.1:60269456-60671956 GCA_028554795.2 Sinohyriopsis cumingii
GAGCGCAACGTCCATGACTGACTGCATCACCTTCCTCTCGTGACCCGTCTATCACGTCTTCCTATTCTCTAGTTTTCCTATTCCGAACGCTTCATCTGTTCCCGGACTCACTAGTCCTTTATTCTGAACACGTCATCTATTTCCAGACTTCCGACCTCCGTCTTCGGACTCTTCTGTCTCTCCCATAAAGCTGTTTCTTTAATGTTGTTCTCGTTCAGAAATTGTACGTCCTAGCACTAAAACCTTTCGTTCTTACAAGACAGACACCTGGTTTCCCATGTCTTGTTTAACGAGGAAAGCACTATTCTTTGTAGGCTTCCTTGGAGAAAAATTTCTCCTCTCTCAGGATTTCGGACAAAGAATTTTAACCCAGATCGTCACTTTAAATTCACGTTACTTTCAACGTTTACGCTTTAATTTACTCTGACCAATTGTAATTGTAAGCAGCGGTTCGTAAATATTACTATGATAATGATTTCTTTCATCATATTTTGGATAGCCTCGAATCTCTGAACTACGTTTCATATCAATTTCCCTTTGAAAATGATAATTTGACATGTGTTCCTATCAAGCGGTTATGGTCGGTAGCTCAAATGTTTACTTTCTCAGGACAGCGCAACCATGCCCTGGACAAATCCCAATGAGTCACAGATGCTAGCCTCTCAAGTTTAACACTGACATGGGGTGGAGGGAGAAAAGAAGAAAGGTCGAAGTGAACCTTCGCAAAGACTTTCTGGCTTAAATGTGATAAAATTTTAATGCTCAATGCATTCAGCATTAAGGTTCAATACAATCCAAAATTCGACATTTTACATGTCTTCCATCGCTAGCCTAGAATTGTATCATAATAGTTAAAATGGGAAAATTGAAGTGCAAAGCAACTGTTATGTGATAGTCCATTTAATCAGCGGAAATAGTGCTTTTCGTTGCCTTGGCTTGTTGGCTCTGGGGCTCTTAGTTTCCTACCAAAACTTTCCCTTACACTTTTTTCTCTACTTTGGTGTTTTAACTGACTTTGAAAATGATACTTCTCTGATAGAAAGCCCTTGACCTCATTATACTTCAATGTGCTATTTTTATTTACCATAGAGAGCACTGGTCATAGTCTGAACCATTGTATTTGCGAAAAGTTACGAATGTTTCTACTTAATAACTGTTAAATTGATCAGAATGATATTCTGAATTACTGCGTGTCTCTCATCTGTTGTTGACATTGCGAATATCACGTTCATTCGTTTGCAAGTTTCATTTGTGACTCAGTGACCTCGTCACGTCTTTAACTGTATCAGCTCTACTTTCAAATAAACGAAACAGCTTGTTTAGTTCATCCACAAACAAATCTAATAAAACAAAGGCTCAAACGTGTACTAAATGAGTGCACATTTTTGTTTACAATGTAGTTCCTAATAAACTATATTTATTTTTTTAGACACACATGTTATGCAATATGAAGCCGTGCAATATGGAAATTACTGCACAATTCTGACACTCGAAAGTTAACGAAGATAAAATGAGCATGTAATCTGACTATAAAGGAATGTAAGAGAATGAATAAAAGAAACATAACAAAGTCTTAAATACAGGATGCGTTTGATTGAGCTATCCACGTAAAGGATCAGGATTATGTATGCATTTATTGCTAGTTTGAAGCCTCTCTAAAGACGAACCATATAGATGAGAGATTTTGGATTGGTACTACTTTTCCACGAAAAGGCATGCTACCATAGCAAACGAGGTCTCCAAAAATTATTTTAGAGGTTTCCGAATCAAACACATTACATACCCACCGGTATGGAAGCCACGAGTTAAAATATATCGTTTTGTTTGTACCACAAGATGAAATATATGTTTACGCAGGAGTTAACTTTCCAGGACACCCCGACTCCACGCGTAAATTAACATTAATTCTATTGGTTCATCATATACATGCCTACTATTTAAGAGAGTGGAAGTATTAAGATGACAACTTCAATGGCCTAGTAGTTTAAGCGTCCGCCTCGGATGCGGGAGGTCGCATGTTCGAACACCAGCCGAATCATACCAAAGACTGATAAAAATGGTTTTTACTATTCCAATGCAAAGTACGTATAGATATCTAAGGTCATTATTATTCCAATACAAAGTACGTATGGACACCCAAGATCATTACTATTCCAATACAAAGTACGTATGGACACCCAAGGTCATTCATATTCTATTACAAAATAAGTATATACACCTAAAGTCATTAATGTTCCAATACAGAGTACATAGTTACCTAAGTTCATTAGTTTTCGAATGCAATGTACTTATGGATACCTAAGGTCATTACTATTCCAAACTGAAATCAACGTTACTGCCATGTTAGTTTAGCTTATACTAAATAGTCCTTGGTATTCTGTAGAAATCTGAGACTTTCAAAAACTTGACATAAATGTCTCTTAAATGCTGGTGAAACTCTGAAGTATCAGATTTAGACAATTTTAAGATACTTTCTGTAGACTTCCGTGGCTACGTGCTTCCTTCCTGAAGCATTGAAATGTGAACCCTCTAGAAGTCTATTAACTCTTATGTTCATATAGATTTGCAAAGTCTTACGCATTTATATAAATACCTCATCTTCACTTGTGAATATCTAAAATACCAGATCTAAAAATGTATAAACTACTTTTCGGAGACTTCTTTGGTTATTTCCTCTACGTCCGGGCTAGAGGATTGTAATTTTCTGCTTTTATACAATCATCATCCATACCCCCTATTCCTACAAGGTCATCGAATTCATACAGTTTTTCAAGGCTTGAGTCTCCAAACAAAAAACGTGATTGAGTATCCAAATATATAATGCAGACTGAATATCCAAATATCTCATGCAGACTGTGAGTATATAAATATCATGAAGAGTGTGAGTATCCACATATCTCATGCAAACTGTGAGTATCTAAATATATAATGCCGACAGTGAGTATCCAAATATATAATGCACACTGTGATTACTTTCTATTGTAAACAAACAATGGACGCAGACGCCAGCATTTTTGATTTGTACACAAATCATGTACACTCGCGTAAGAGGCTCTTTACGTTGTGGTTGTTTAAATTTGTTTCTAAATGAACTAAAACAGCTGTTTCGTGGACTGCCACATACCAGCTGCTTTGGCACATTCCGCGTTGATACAATGTTACGGATTTAGGCTAGCTACAGTATATAACAGACGCAAGATAAGGTCCTTACAAATAACGTACAAGTGACAAGTCATATACTGTCTTTAGCTGGTGATAAGAATGGTAAAATAAAATATACTTACAGTTTTACATCTTGTCATAGGTTTTCAATCTGGATTACACATTTCGAAATTGTGCTGTAATTTCAATGATAAGTGCAATTGAATCCTCCTTAATGCACTCAAAATAAAATAAGCACTTAATTCCATAGCGTCTTTTTGATAATTGCAAGTGAAAGACTTCATATTTTTCCCACATTATGATTTCAAACATTCAATGACAGAAACAGAAACACACTTGCAGATGTCAACACGCTTCTCCCCAGCTTCTTAAATCTCATGTATTTAATGTGTAATCGTCACATACAAATCCAGTCCATAATCACGAAATTTCCTAGAATCGAGAAAAATACCAAAATCTGTTCATTCCAGATCAAATGGAAAAGTTGTTGCAATGCACGTTCATTCACAATGTGACTCCAAATTTCAATTTTAACTAGACACACCATTTTCTTTCGAACGTTATGTCGAGCGCGCGACAAAGTTCAAATTTATCTGGGCGGAGTTATGTTCGCAGTAATAATGATTTGTGTAATGATGAATATGCGCTTGTGTATTTAGTTTGGAATGCGGCATACATTCATTTACGTTGTTTCTTGTAGTGTATTTTGTTTATATAATAAAACCTTAGGTAGAATAAAACAAAATGAGCATATAAGAAAAAGGTTACTGCATTTGTATGGTAAAATATGAACTCCTTTTGTCGGAAGGATATAGTACACTCCCAAGGTCATGCAGTATTCCATCCCATAACTCGTTCATATTTTTCCATACAAATGAAGTAATCTATAAATTTCATGCCGAATGAATATCTAAATATATTATGCAGACTGTGAGTATCCAAATATATAATGAGACTGTGAGTATCCACATATCTCATACAGACTGTGAGTATCCAAATTTATAATGCAGACTTTGATTAGCCAAATATATCACGCAGACTGTTGTGAGTACCCAAATATCTCATGCAGACTGTGAGTATCCAGATATCTCATGCAGACTGTTTCCAAATATATTACGCAGACTGTCAGGATCCAAGTATCTCATGCAGGCTATAATTATCATTATATCTCATGCAGACTATAAATATCCAGAGTATTAGATGGAAGATTTCAAAAGAGCATAGGCTATTTTCTGCATTCTATCCGGAACATTTTAGACGTTATATGTACATTTGTTGTATGAATACGTAAGGTTTAGATAATATAGAAGAAATATATGTAATCTACACTGAATACTTTAATCTTAATGCGTGAATTATTCTTTTTCGTCGATTCAAATACAACAATTTACAATTGATCCGTAAAATAGGTTTAAACCTCTCAACGTGCCAAGCGAGGAGTTCCATGCTAAAATGTCTCTCTACAGCCCCAGGCATAAATCTCCTGTTAATCCTATTTTGAAAATCAATCCTATGATCGCATGTCAGCATTCCATCTGTTTCATTCCCATGTGAGCATTCTATCTGTGCTCGCCATGATACTAGAAACTTAAAATGAACTTTCACTAATGAAATATATCTTATCTTTTCTTTAAAATGTTAAATTATATGCAAGTTGGTTATATACTACTACAAGTTTACCTGATTCTTAACTGTTTAACCTTTTCTTTTACAAGCACTTACTTCTTGCCGTTTATTAGTTTGGTATTTAAATTCTGTTCAGTCTTGCAATGGTCATCTCTCTTGCCATACATAGATGGTTCCTCTTCGTACAAACTTCCATATGTATCCTCGCATCTTAACACTTCTAATTTGTACACTGCATGATGGCCTCAAATGACCTGCGTACTTTTTTAAAATTTGTTCTTTAAATCAGACAAATATTATTTGGTAAAGACTAACTGTCATTTTGCAATTATCATTCTTTGGTCTAATTTAAATTTAGGCTTTCCCCAAATGTTCAGTTGTTAGATAGTCATAAACCAAAATCGTACTTCTGTTTTTCTCTTTTGATGCTTCTATATAATTTGTGTGGATCGAAGTATGATTTGAGCTGTTGGAAGTTCGCTGATGGTTTAGGCAATATAACAACCCAGTTGTTAGTTTGAGACTCAGTGAAATATATAACTATTTTGCTGTTGGGAGTACATATAAATTACTATATCACACATGCTTTTTTTTAGCTCATTGAGAGGAGATACAGCCAGCCGATGCCTAAGACGGTGGCAATAATGTCTACTTGCATTTGTTTATCAGCATGTCCATCATAAACTATCCTAAATGGGAATCATTTTCCTGCTTGACTGTGATGTATGTAAGTGAGTGTTTTGATTAACCATTCAGTTAACTCGGTGTATTTGATTCTAACACTATCTTGGTTGATTTTCTTTCATAAGAGGTTTATCTCAGTAAAGACTGCGTCACTCTCATAATATAGGAGTCTCGAAAAGTTGTCGATGTATTTGGTGGAATGACATCGATTCTAAAAGTCACCTTTTCATCGCTTTATGAAAGATTTTAAAGTTATTGATGTAATTGGTGTGGATGACATCGAATCCAAAATTCACTTTTTTGAGCGCTTTATGAAAGTTTTTAAAGTTATTGATGTAATTGGTGGGGATGACATTGAATCCAAAAGTCACATTTTTTAGCGCTTTATCAAATTCTTTAAAATATGATTGTATAAACTTCATACACGACCAACAAATATGTGCAAACTGATCAGCATCATTCGGTATGAGTCTGGAAGACATAATTGAATAATCTAAATTTCTTATCAAAGTCTCAAATTCTCTACAGACATATTTAAATTTAAATCTGATAAATATGGTCAGGGCCTTTTATAAATGATATTGTATTAAACCCAATGTATTAGATTTATTCTAATTATTTCTGCTTTTTGGAGGCTTGAAAAGGTTGCGTAATTTTCAAACAAGGTTTACCCATTTCACTTGATGACGGTAATTTTAAGTTTCGTGTCTTTTAATTTGTTAAATACTGTTCTTCGCTCTTCGCTTCGCTGTGTTAGTTTCGTGTTGTTCATGTCGCTTTGTCGTCATATCTCTGTTGTCGTCATTTAATGAATTAATATGCTTCATTATATCCATTTTTAAACCTTTAACGAAGATTAAAACTTAACCTTTGTCCTCTATTTTTAACGGTCTCTCTGCTCACTCTTGTATATATGTAGCCGAGGACAAGCAAATTTAAGGATTATGATACATCTGTCCATCCGTTCTTTGGGACATGATTGACTTTGCTCTCTTAAGTTTGGGAGGGATATCGCATATATTCATTAAATTACATGCTTTAAGATAACCCATTTTACACATCCTATGAGTAACAAAATACTGGGTTCTCCGGTTGTTAGTCAAGCTATAGTGATTGTGCTTGGAGGCATCCCGGTCCAAAAACTGACATCAACTAGACTTGATCATTACGAGACGGTCTGCAATGTAGGAAGTACTTCTTACCCGTACGTTCCACCGCGCTGACTGCGACACTGACCACTCGCTGGTATGCTTCAAAATTAAGCTTCAGGAAAAGAAGATACACCACTCTAGGCAATAGGGTGAACCATGCATTGATGTGAGCAAGACGCCATATTCAGACAAGACTGATGAATTCACTTATGCCCTCTCCAAGACGTTTGATTCAGAACCTCCTAACGGCAGTGCCAAAGAGAGATGGAATCATATCAGAGAGACTCTGTACAGCACAGCCGCGTGAATCATTGGTAAGATGCAGACAAAGAACAACGACTGGTTTGAGACTAACTCCTCCACACCCATGCCAGCCATAGAATAGCGTTGCAGTGCTCACCTGGAATACACGCGATCTCCCTGCCAAAGGTCGCTTTGGGCATACAGATCTATCATAAGGAAAGTCCAGAGGTTAGGACGGTAGTGCGCCAATGAATATTGGCTTCAGCTTTGTCAGAGCATCTAGTCATCAGCAGATATAGAAAACATCAGAGGCATGTACGATGCATAAAGAAAGCAATGAGTCCCACGAAGAAAGTGATGTCACCACTGAAGTCTGCCGCAGGCGATACCATCCATGACAAGGACGAGAAGATGGAGCGATGGGTGGAGCACTACTCCGAACTGTACTCCAGAGAGAACCACGTGACCACCTATGCCGTCAATGCCATTGAAGACCTCCCGCTCATGGCCACACTGGACGAAAAACCTACTGTGGCAGAACTAAAGAAGATATTAGAGAGGCTGTCCTTAGGTAAAGCCCCAGATAAAGTCATCAAGTGCGACTTCAGCATGCTGGTCAAATACCTGCACGACCTCCTCTGCCAGTGTTGGGATGAGGGTGCAGTGCCTAGGGACATGAGAGATGCCAACATCGTAACCCTGTACAAGAACAGAAGTGACTGCAACAACTACAGGGGCATATCCCTCTCAGCATTGTGGGTAAAGTCTTCGCACGCGTCATCCTCAACAGACTGCAGACGCTTGCTGAACGCTCGACATGAAAGCCCCTGACATTGATGTCAACACCTGGGAAGAGCTCGCTCTAGACAGGCCCAGCTGGCGACACGCTCTGATCACTGGTTTGAAAGCCGGCGAGGACAAGCTATGCTTACTAGCTGAATAAAAGCGATCTCAGAGAAAAAAGAAGCAGGTCCAACACACACCAGACCCAACCTTCAAGTGCAGCAAGGACTGCCACTCCTATGATACATAGCCACAGCGGATGCTGCACAACCACCAACCGGGACATCTCTCATGGGTGCACTTTAATCGTCTCTCGAGACTAACGGATGCCAACACAGTAATTGTGAACTGCCACTTAGTACAATGGAAGTTTACATCACTTATAATCCTGACCTATTTCGGCTCATACACTTGGTACCAAATGAGCCTTTGTGGCAATAAGAGAATGAGACGCATTGGAAAACAAAACCAGAACACTACTCACGAAAAAAATCAACAAAATGGTTGGAGAGAGAAAGAAAGAGAGAGAGATAGTTAGTTTCCTAATTATTGTTGTATTTTGAGAATTAAATGACACATTTTGCGTCTGTAAGCTGGTTTCTCTGTATTCATGTAACTGAAAACCTTACTATTTGAAAACCAGTCTATTGTCTAAATAATGCTATTTGAAACCCATTCTATTGTGAAAGCCATAATATTTGCAGCAAAGCAAACTTCGGGTTTGGTCTATAGCAGCATTGGATACTTAAAATTGTATTGTCATCCATTTTTAACACATAAATGCTTACGATACCTCCTCTTATATAATAATGTAATATTGTTTAGAGATTGCACGTTCAGCGGAGGCTTGTTCCACTGAATTGTAGGACGGTATGAAATTCAAATGTATAAACTGTTTCAATAACTTACAATGAGGTAAAATAAATATTTACATTCGGTATCCTTCACAACTGTCATTTATTTTTATATCTCTTACCGACCATCCAGTAAAATAACCCAAAGCAAAACAATCTCAGACAGTTGGAACATGTAAAATTTTATGTACGTTTGGTCTGCATATGTAATGCAGTTCGTGTCAATAAAATACATTTACATCACATTGAATGCATAATTTATTAAGATGGTTTCATCATCGTAATAAAATTTGAACTGGTGATCAATTATACTCACTTCATTCTAAATGCATTAACAGTAGTAGTTTAGTGGGGAACCCTAGCCTCAATGGGAGTTTAACGTTAAAATAGTGTCCCGGCACTCTAGCCTCAGTGGAAATTTAACATGGGGAAAACAAGCCCGGCACTCTAGCCTCAAGGGGAATTTAACATGGGAAAAAGTCTTGAGCAGCTCTAGCCTCAATGAAATTTAACATGGGAAAAAGTCTTTGGGCGACTCTAGCCTCAAGGGGAATTTAACATGGGAATAGATGGTGTGATTATAAACATAGAGACAACATTTCAGAAAAAAAACTTTTTTTGTTGAAAGGCAATGAAAGTCAAGGTCTTTTCGAGGCATTAAAGGGGCCCTGAAAAGGGCCTTTGGGTTTATGTTAACATGCCATGATGTTAACATAGAGGGCATCGTATTGCTCTTCTTCTTGTCCTCAAACTCTGTCTTACTTCAAGGCCATAAATGAGAACCCTCTTTAAACATCATTGCCTCTCCACGAATATTCTTCTTTTCCACACACAGGTTTCTGTCATTCTAACAATAGTCCACGAGGATCGGACGTACATGGGTAAGTCCGTTCTAAACATCATGGAAGAGACACGAGTTGATGATTCCACGTCGGTCCACATGTTGGTAACGAGAACAGGTGAAGGAATGCAGCAAACTGTGGGCATTTATAGGGAGAGGGGGGATTGAAACGGATTGACTTCACTGACCAATCCAAACACGCGTTACAAAATTCAGTCACCCTTCGTCTAATACGAAGAAAGCAGTCCATGACGTCACATGTCCTATATAGAGGCACTAGCGTTTGTACGCAGTCAATCCATGCGACACAGTGAGCATAAACATGGCGCAAACTCAGAAGACAATGAATTGGGGTACACCGGCCACGGAGACTACCCAAGTGAACCCGGACTTACTTCCAGAAGAGGTGAATTTGGATTTTGTGGATTTTCTTTCGCAAGAATTTGTTCCGGAACCTTTGCCACCTTCTCCTTCATTACCGCCCGTGGAGAATTTTAAATAAAGACAGAAAGAAGAATTGGAGAAATTTATACAACAGCAAAAGGAATCGGGACAAGCTTTTCTCCTACAACAACAGCAGCAAGAAGAGGTAAGAAAAAAACAACAACAAGAAGAAGCAGCAGCAAAAGAAACAAGAGGGTGAAAGTCAAACGGTCACGATACTGTTAGACATTTTAGCGGAGTTAAGAAGTCTGAAACAAATGTATCAGACTTCCTTATTACGACCGAAGAGAAAAAGACCTTCAAGAGCTAAACAACCCAACCCAGTGACAACACCTACCGTACCACCCTTACTTATTTCTACCAAATCATCATCATCATCGACAGTACGCAGTCCAGAAGTAGGCCTTGGCCGTGGCAAAGGCTTAAGACAGTTAAAGTTGATTGCTTCCTAAGTTTTGTTGTTTAAAACACACCAAGACCCAAAGGTCCTTTTCAGGGCCACCCATGTCTCTCGAAAAGAGATAGTGTTTCAATTTGCCAACATCAATTAAAACTAAAACAAACCTTTTTTACCCCTATAGTACGTGAGAATGATTGAGTGCGTGTGAGTGTAGATTCTTATTCTAAAAATCATAACCAAGAGACACTTACTTTTTATAGACTGTCTATTCTGGTACAAATTTTACAATCCAATTCACAACACCACATTACATTTTAAAAAGTTCATAGGCTTCTTCCTTTTTCTGTCTTCACTCTCTCTTTTTTTAAATGTCTTCACTTTCACAGCTTTTTCCTCCTCTTCATCCTCACGTTCTTCTCTTCTTTTTTTCTCCTGTTTCTGTTTCTTCACCTGTCTGCTTTCTTCCTCTTCTTCCCTCCATCACTCCCCTCTTCTTCTTGCTCCTTTTGTTTCTTAGGGCAATCTGGAGACCAGTGTCATTTTTCTTGACAATGATAACAGGTATCTTGACTTTTGTCTCTTTTAACCCCTGTTTAATTCTTTTGACGGTCTGGACACTCTGAAGACCAATGCCCTTTCTTCTCACAGATATAGCAAGTATCTTGACTTTTATCTCGATAGGAGGGTGAGTAGTGCCTCGGCTGGTCTGAAGAAAATTTTCGGATGACCCCTCGCAAAGCTCTGATGAAAAGTTCTGTGTAGTCTCGTCCATCGTTCTGCTCGGTTTGAGAGTGAAATGAATAGTGGAAGGACAAGACACACACCCTTTATATACGCTGGTCTGTCATGGCTATAAAGTAACCCATGGTGTTTAAACTTTAGTCATTTGACTTTTTGCACTCAAGATGAAACGATCCAATCCAATTGAGAAGAAAGGAGAAGAAGAAAGTAAGAGACAGAAACGTGATCTATCGCCTCGTACAATGGCTGAAGTCTTGGCACAAATTCATGCCAGTGATTTTGAAGAGGACATGAGTGAACCAGAATTCAAACCCAGAGAGTCTGCACCTAGCCCAAGTTCACCACCCTTAGTCAACTCTGAAAAGTACTATTCCATTCGAGAGACGGAAAAGCGTCCCTCTAGAAAATTTAGAACCACGGCTTACAAATACACGGTGAAGTTTAAAGATTTCAAGTCCGAAGTACCGTTAGAGAAAGCAGAAGGGTTCATAACCGAGATGTGGGATTCTTTGCTCACCATACTCAAACACCAATGTCAACCCAAAGAAGACGATCGCTTGAGACTTTCCATACAACACGACGGCTTGAAATCCCTTGTTTGGATCGAGTTTAGTAGCCCTCCAGAATTGACCCCTTCCAAAGTCATGGACAAAATTCAACACGTACAACAATCTAATGACCAGTTTGACATCACCGATGGAAAAGCGACACTGTTTATGACCCACGTCTCTCCTCCCAAAGGGACTGGACGCAAAAAGATGTTATTGATGGACGAGCTTCGAAGCACCAAAACAAGTCTTGTCCGAATCAACAACCCTCAAGACCAGATGTGTTTAGCCAGGGCTATCGTGGTGGGACGAACCAATGCCAACAAGAACGACACGGCAGAATGGAAAAGAGCCTGGAAAACCATTCAAAAATCGGACCGAGCCAAACAACGAAGTGAAGCAGAACTCCTGTTACAACAAGATGGCCTGACCAAAGACACACCTTGTGGTATTCATGAAATGCAAAAATTGCAAGATGCCCTAGCTCGTGCTACACCTTGAAAGTGCACCCTCAAGAAGTGCGTGGGTCTCTGTTGTTTCGAGGCCAAGATTTTAAGGATGGAAAATACATTCACCTCTATCATCACGATGAGCATTTCGATAACATTACCAGTGTCCCTGGATTCCTGGAATACAGTTATTACTGTGAGAAATGTGACAATGGCTATAACAATCGAGAGCAACACAAGCACTGTAGATCGAAATGCTCAGGATGTTTGGCCTCTCAACCCTGTCTGGACGAAGGACAAGAACGAGTACATTGTCCTACTTTTCTGCGCACGTTTGTCAGCCCTGCTTGTTACCAACAACATTTCAAGACACACGGTTCACAACATAAATGTGCTTGTCCACTCCTGAGATTGTGCCCTACGTTTGGACAAGGCATACGTACCAATAATACCAAGGCACACGTCTGTCCAGGAAAGAAACGATGTCACATTTGTCACCAAATCGTGAACTTGCAACATCAATGCTACATGCAAAAATATCAACCCCAACAAGACAAAAACGATAACCACAAGAAGAAAGGGAATTTCATCATTTTCGATTTTGAATGCATGCAAGAGACCGGCATTCACATTCCTAATTTCTGCGTGGCTCATCGAGCGTGCGAGAAGTGCATTCAAGAACCTATCGTGAGTTATTGCCCTCACTGTAGCAAGATTCCTGGAAGACGTGAAAAAATCTTTCAGGGACCTAACACGCAAGCCGATTTTGCCCTATGGGTCTTAGACCCCATCGACAAGGCGTGGAGTCAAGAGGACATCGAACGTTACGGAGATTCTCATCGTCATGCCACAGTCATGGCTCACAATTTCTCCGGATACGATGGACAGTTTCTTCTCAGATACTATACGGAAAATGGTACTGAACGTCCTAAAGTGACTTTGAACGGAGCCAAAATCATTTCCATGCAAGTGGGACAAGTGCAGTTTAAAGATTCGATGAGTTACTTGGCCATGCCTAAAACGTTTGGAATGACAGAAATGGCTAAAGGGTACTTTCCACACTTTTTCAATACCGAAGCTAATCAACATGCCATTCTACCCAATTTGCCTGAGGCTCACTATTGCGACAAGGAAGACAAATGGATTCAGCATGCCCGTAACGGAGGGGGCGAAAAGACCATTGGAACGTATTCTATCGATGGCTGAGACTTAGAAAACCCCAAGATCGTGTACGAGTTTAACGGTTGCTTATTCCACGGGTGTTCTGTCTGCTACCCTGATCGTGGCACTAAAAATCAGTTTTTACAACGAACCATGGAAGACTTGTACCAGGCCACTTGTCAGCGACGCCTAAAGTTAGAACAGCAAGGATACCAAGTGGTGGAAATGTGGGAACACGAGTACGATCACCGTTTGAAAATCGATCCCGAGTTTAAACGCCTCGTGGAAAGTTACAAGCTGATGGACCCCCTGAACCCGAGGGACAGTTTGTACGGAGGAAGAACTAATGCCACCTGTTTGCTGTACCACGCTAATGAAGAGAAAGGAGAAGAAATCAAATACTTGGACGTGTGTTCGCTGTATCCCTACGTGTGTAAATATTGTGGCTTTCCTGCAGGGCACCCGCAATTGTTAATGGAACACATCGACCTGGACCACATTCGAAAATACGAAGGTTTGATCAAGTGCAAAGTCTTGCCTCCCACAGACTTGTACCATCCCGTCTTACCTCACCATTGTCAAGACAAGCTGATGTTTCCCTTCTGCCGTACTTGTGCCGAAACGTGCAACCAAGACCAGCCTTGTCAGCACACTCAGGAAGAACGTGCCTTGACGGGAACGTGGGTCAGCGTGGAATTGTTCAAAGCTCTGGACATGGGATACCAACTGTTAGAAGTGTACGAAATTTGTCACTTTCCCAAGACACAACAATACCACAAGGGTCACCACCGTCAAAAAGGCATTTTCGCAGACTACGTGGATATCTTTTTGAAACTGAAACAAGACGCCAGTGGCTATCCTTCCTGGTGTCACACTTCCGAGGACGAAAAGACATTGAAAGAGAAATACTGGGCACAAGAAGGCATCACTTTAAATCACATCGAGAAAAACGAAGGCAGGCGATCGTTTGCCAAAGTGATGTTAAATTGCTTGTGTGGTAAAATGGCACAACGACCGTGTTTACCCAAGACGGAATATTTGACCGAACCTTCCCGCTACTTTCAGATGATTCACGACAAAACCAAATACATGAAACACGTGGACGTCGTTCGTGAGGATTTGATCTTAGTGAATTACGAAGAAGATCTGGACTTTGTAGAAGCCGACGAATTTGGAAATGTCATCATTGCGGCTTACGTGACAACGCATGCTCGCTTAAAACTGTACGAAGCTTTAGAACTGTTAATGGAACGTGTCCTGTACTTTGACACGGACAGTTGCATCTACATCGATCACCCGAGTCAACAGCACCCTGACATCGAAGGAGACCGTTTAGGAGCCTGGACAGATGAGCACCCCGACGACAAGATTCTAAGTTTCGCGAGTGGCGGTCCTAAAAATTACGGCTACGAATACCGGGACAAACAAGGAGAAGTGCACACGGAGTGTAAAGTGAAAGGATTGACTCTGAATTATCGCACCAGTCGAGTGGTGAACTTTGGCGTATTGAAAGAAGCCTTGCAGTCTGGAAAAGATGAACACTTTAAAGTGACCACCTATCAGCCAAACAAGATTGTACATTTACCCACTCACCACATCGTTAGTCGACCCTTGGAAAAGTCTATAAAATCGTGTACCAGAAGCGAGTGCGTCTTCCCAATCACTTTACTTTGCCTTATGGACATGTTGGTATAAAACATTGGTTGTAAAAGGATAGCCACACACCAGAAGGATGAATTCGCCACAGCAAGAATCGAGTGAGAAACCCAATGAGAACTCCAAGTTCAAACCCCACCATTTTCCGGTCTTCTTGCCTGACTATTGTGATTGTGCCCGTCGATTGGAAACGTTTCAAAAATGGACTACGGATAGGGAAGGATTACCTACTTCGAATGTTATAGCTAGAACAGGATTTGTCTACTTGGGACCTGAGACTGGATTGGGATACGAAGTACAGTGTTTCAGTTGTGGCCTGAAGTTACGAATGAATCTATGTATCTATAAAGATTCAGCTATTCTGGAACATACTCGATGGTCTCCGCACTGTCCTTACCTTTCTATGGCCTTTCCACCCATTACACTACGCTACAATTATGACGGCACCTTAGAGACGGTACCTTCCAAAACAAGACATAAAAAAGGAACGATGTACGAGCTTGAGACTTCATTGTGACTAGTATAAAAAGGAACCATAGGCAAGATCGATAGTTCATTGTAACTACCAACACCAAGTGAACAAGATGAATCCTTTGAAAGAGACAACATTTCAGTTTGGGGATTGTAAAAATGTTTTACCTTCCCCTAGTGTGACTAATATTGGATGGATAAGAACCATGCATTGTGACGGAAAATGTCCGGAAGGAAACTGCAAGTGTCCATGCGGTAACCATTGTAATTGCGTAACGGAGTTTGCAGACGAGTGCGATTGTGAGCCTTGCGATGGGAGCGATGCTGTACGTTGTGACCTTAGCGATGCCGTAAAGCATCATGGGAAATTTGTTGTCACTACCCCTATCATGGAAAGTGATGCTGTGCGTGTCAAACCTGATGGATGCAAAATCGATGTCGCTGGTCATCGTGGACACTTTATCGGGTTTCATGGACAATGTGGATGTCAACCTTCACGTCTACCACCCTACGGAAGTCATCCAGCCCTGAGCAAACTCCTGTCCATGTCGTTTTCAATCGTTCAAAGGAAAATGGCCTAAGTATCTGGGAGGACCAACCCCCGAAGAATTAGCCAGAGCCGGATTTTTCTACTTGGGCGAAGTGGATAAAGTCAAGTGCTTCAGTTGCGGTGTGTCACTTCACCACTGGGAACCGCAAGATTCAGCTTACCTGGAACATACTCGATGATCTCCCAGTTGTCACTATTTACCTTTAGTAGGACAATATCAGTCATCCCTGAATGGATACTTTACAAGAGAACATTCGTGCTTTGCCTGTGGAGTTTAGAGAACGCATTTACCGAGAACTGGTCAAAATACAAGTCAAACGTAATGAACAGTTCATCCGTTACGTCACCGGTGTTTGAATCATTGGTGCCTGAATGCTATAAAAGGAATGATTCGTCAGAAAGTGTTTCATTGGTCAGATCTTCATCAACTACCCCATGGTTTTAAAAAGAATTGGCTTGTTATTGATGATTCTATTTCATACAATGTAAACATACTGCGCCGAATTCCAGAAGAAGAGTTAAAGAGTTACCAACATCTTTTACGCAACGTCAACTTAGTGAAAGAGGAAACTGCTGAACGAACTGTGATCTGTAGGTTAGTAATTGAACCTTTTAGATTCGCTACTGGAGTAAAAACATGTCTTTGTAGACAGTACATTTCTTGTGTCAGACAAAAGAGGATTTAGTATGACCTATTCATGGATACTTTACAAGAGAACATTCGTGGCTTGCCTCTGGAGTTGAGAGAACGGATTTACCGAGCACTGGTCAAAATTCAAGTGAAACGTAAAGAACAATTGCATCCGTTACGTCACCAGATGTTTAACCACTGGTACCTAAATGCTATAAGAGAACTGATTCGTCAGAAATTGTTTCAGTTGACAGACATTGTTCAACACTTTGAGGTCGCAAACGATCGACATGTTCATGTTTTTCGTTACTTTGAGATAGACCTACTGCAACGAATTGAGGAAGAAAAGTTGAAGACTTACAAACTTTTTTTTATGTAACATCTGTTTAGAGAAAGAGGAAACTTCTGAACGAACTGTAGAACGAACTTTGAAGTGCATGTTAGCACATGGAGTATTTAGATTCCCTACAGGAAAACGAATATCTCCAGGCAGAAAGTACATTTATTGCATCCGAAAAAAGAATATAAAAACAGGCTGCCATGCCAAGGCTTTTTTCACATGTGATTGAACAGATTCCGTGGAAAGAACTCAGTGACCATATTCAAACCGTGGATCATTACCATCAATTATTACAAGAACTGTTTCCGTTCAATTATGTCGACAAGTGGTGTGTGTCTTAGTGACTTGTTTTCTGGGATTTCGTTTACCAGCCGATTCCTTGTGGACTCTTTAAGAACAGTACTTACCACCCAAATGGCCTTAAATGGTCACGAAAGACTCATTTTGCTCAAAGCCTTGCGTTTTCATCTGGATACTTCTCGACCTCTACAGGAAAAAAACGATTCGTCAACTTTCAGCTACCGAAGACATGTATGACGATGTGTGTGTAGCTTGTGACTTACACCCCCATTGGACAGATGAACGTGCCTGGAAAAAATGGGGTTTTGAGGCTTGGACCCAAGAAGTGGCCCAGTATCCTCGAGAGTTGTGATCCTTCCTTTCAATGTCCAAAGAAAAATGTCACTTTTCAACCTGTGTTAGTGACAGTACCAGAAGAAGAACCCGTCAACCAGGACAGGACTGTCGTGAACTTTCCTGAAAGACCCTTTCGGGAGGACACTTGTGTGACCTTACCCCCTGTTGAACTGGTCAGAACATTACCCAAAACAGGTTGTACAGAAACTTGTTTCGATTCCACGTTGATCGTTTTCATGTGCCTTTTATCGTTGTACTTAAGCCTTTGGCTTTTATGTATCTTAGTCTTTCGTGTTCATTTTTAAAACCCTCAATAAACGTGTCCTGAAAAAGTATAAAAACTCTTGTCTTGTCTGTTTTCTTGTCACAAGTGACATTCCTAACACTATGGCTACCTCTGCTGTCTCTGCTCCCTCTTCCTCCACTTTCAAAGTCATCGACGAACACTTAGAT
The DNA here is from genome assembly GCA_028554795.2 of Sinohyriopsis cumingii. Classification (NCBI taxonomy): domain Eukaryota; kingdom Metazoa; phylum Mollusca; class Bivalvia; order Unionida; family Unionidae; genus Sinohyriopsis; species Sinohyriopsis cumingii. Next base: position 60,287,281 of record CM068838.1, read on the forward strand.
CGTGCCTGTTGGGAGGCTTTGTATCTTCGCCATCCCTTTAACATGCTCATTGCTGGACCTAGCGGTTCAGGCAAAACCGAATTTGTCAAACGTTTGATCGAACATAAACATCATTTGATCGATCGTACACCTCAACGCATCGTGTGGTGTTACAAAGAGTGGCAATCGGCGTATAGCCTCTTGCGAGAAAATCAAGGCGATTCCATCGTGTTTGTGGAAGACATTCCTAAAGAAGACGATGGAATCGTGTCTGACTCCTGTCAAACCCATTTGGTCATTTTCGACGACATGTTAGGAGAAGACGAAGAAGAAATTAAACTTTGGTTTACGCGCAAAGGGCATCATAGTAATGCCAGTGTTGTTTACATCACTCAAAATTTGTTTCTGCAAAGTAAAGCCCATCGCACCATCAGTCTCAATGCTTATTACGTGGTCTTGTTTAAAAGCCCTCGAGATAAATCGCAAGTGCAAGTCTTAACCAAACAGTTAGGAACACCTTGGCTCACTCAAGCGTACGACGATGCCACTCAAACTCCACACGCCTATTTACTCGTCGATTTGAAACCCACTACTCCCGATGATTTGCGATTTCGTACCCAATTGTTTCACCACTGGTGCCAAGACGGAGGGCCTGTCCTGTACACGTCCTCGACTTAACCCTAAAAAATCTATAAAAACCTTAGACACTTTTCGTCTGTCTCACACAGTCTCAACATGACGTCCCTTCAGTCATATCTTCCCGTCAAATTGATTCGTGCCTTATATGGCATCAGTCGCGAAAAAAATCCACAAATACGTGCTCGTGTCTTAGAAGCCAGTCTCAGAGAAGTCTTACGATGGTTCACGGTGACAGCACGTCAACTACTGCAAGGCATCATTCAGATTCCTCATCAAACCAAACGCTTCTTTGATCGAAACAAAGTCGCTTTCACCCAACTAGCCGATCCACGCATCGACACTCAAACCAAAAAATACTTTTTGAAACCTGGAGGGAGCAGTACTCTAGGAGGTGTCATCATTCGCTCTCTCTTAAGATGGGATCCTAATGCTCCCAACGTTCTCCCCAAGAAAAAAGCCAAACGAAGCTCCAAGAAGAAAAAGAGCCACGGTGTCAACACCAGGGCCCCAAGGAGACCCGTGTCTTCAAGAACTTCTTCAGTGGCGGGACCCTCCTCCTCACCACCCCGGAAAAAGAAAAGCCCACAGAAAAAGAAACAGAGAAAAAGTCCCCAGTAAAAGAAAAGCCCACAGAAAACTAGTCGCAAGAGAGGCACTTCGGCCAGGACACAACCTTACACTCGCAAACCACGACCTGCAAGGACGGTGACCGCGTCTCCGGTAGCCTCAGGTTCATCCACTTCTCCGTTGATGACACCAAGAACTGAGAAGTACTTGGAGACGTTGATAATACCAAGAACTTTCCGTTGATGACACCAAGAACTTCTCCAGTGGCAGGACCCTCCTCTTTAGCGGCAGTGGCCGCTGCTCACAAAGTACCTTCTCCTAAAATCAAAGTCCAAGAGAGATCGGGCATGTTACAAAGTTTACTGGATTTGTCCAAGCAAGAACTGGCTCGATTTAGTCCGTTACGTACCCCTGCACGACGTGTCATGCCTGTCCTCAAGTTAATACGACGTCAAGACAATCAGTGGCGACGCGTTCCAGTATAAAAAGTTTAGTGACAAAGTAGGATATCAGTATTTTGGTGCCGCTGAAGACTCAAAGATGTCACCCTCCAGAAAACATCCCTCTTCTAAGCCCAAAGGAAAGAAAAGGAAAGGACTGCGTCCTCGTTTAGTCAAACATGGGGAGATGTTATCTGTCCTGTCCAAAGCTTCTCCACCCCTACGAAAAAAATTCATTCAAACAGCCTCCAAAGAGGTCATCGATACCGTGTGCGAATATTGTTTGAACATTTTGAAAGGCACGATCCCTTTGTCCAAACACCAGAAACAATGCTTAGGCAAACATCGTCATGTTCTTCGCCAAATGGTTCAAAAGAAAATTCCCCTTCGCCAAAAGAAGAAGATGTTGGTCCAACGTGGAGGAATTTTACCTCTCTTGTTAGGCACATTGCTGAAAGGAGTCATGGGAACCATGTTGGGTGGACTGGTGGAAGCAAGATAAAAAGGACATCTGAAGTCCCATGATCTCAGAATTGACCCTTAACATCCAATGGATGGACAAAAACTAGCTTTAGTGCCTTACAAACGATGGATGGAATACCATCGTTGGCAAGAACAACGTACCCCGCATTTACCTCCCAATCCACATTGAGCGAGATGTCACAGATACAACACGAATTGCAGTCCTTGATGGATCGCCAAGATTCGTCCGAAACAGAAAAATCGCAAAAGTACGGTTAACTCTTGCAACGACTGAAACTCTTTCATCAAGAAGCTTTAGACGAAACAGCTCTTCCCACTCTGAAAGATTTTAAGACCTTGATGAAAAGTCCAGCACCATCACCACTACTACCACCACTACCAGTGTCCAAGGCAGAAAAAGAAGAAGAAGAAGAAGAAGAAGGGTTTCAAATTCCACCAGAAAAAGTACGCAAGTTAACAACACCACCTACCTCCATAATTGGATGGATTAAAAAGATGATGACCACCCCTTCTTCATCAGAAGAGAAAAAGAAGGTGAAGACAGAAGTAAAACAAGAACCGATATCCCCTGCTCAGACATCCTCCTCTTCGACACCTATCGCTGGTCGCACACGGAAAGCATTACAAACCAAGAAAATACCCCACGAGAAAAAGAGTAGCATCCTCCATGAGTGGGTGTCTTATTAACAAACAAAATGGAAAAAGTGTTAGCCAGCATTTACTACGATCCATCCCATTCCGCAGGTTACGGAGGAGTTCAAAAATTGTATCGTGCTGCCAAAACGCGACTCGAAAGTCTCCGTTTACCTCAAGTGCAACGATGGTTACAAGAACAAGCTACCTACACGTAAAACAAACCCATTCGACGCAAGTTTTCCAGAAGTCGCACCCAAGTGGAAGGCATCGATCATCAATGGCAAGCCGATTTAGCCGATGTCTCTCATTTGGTCAGCTACAATCGTGGCTACAAATATTTGTTTTGTCATCGACGTCCTTTCCAAATTTGCCTGGGTGGTACCATTGACTTCCAAATCCAGCCACGAGTTAGTGCGAGCCCTGCAACGGGTATTGAAACAAAGTGGTCGTCACCCTCTTCGATGGCAAACGGAAAAAGGCACCGAATTTCTGAACCAAGCTTTTCAAAAAGAATTAAAGAAACGTGACATTCATTTTTTTACCACCGAGAATCCTGAAACCAAAGCTAGCATCGTGGAACGTTTTCAACGCACTTTGAAAGAACGCATGTGGAAATATTTTACGCATCACCACACTCTGAAGTACATCGACATCTTACCGCATCTGGTGCAAGCGTACAACCAATCTTACCATCAAAGCATTGGACGTGCCCCGCAAGAGGTGACTCCCGACAACGAAGTGATGGTGTCTGATCGCCTGTTTGGTACGTCCCCGACGAGGACTTTCCCCAAGAAAAGTGGAGTGTTGGCCGTAGGCGATTGGGTGCGCATTGGAAAAAACCAAACGCACTTTTGACAAAGGTTACTTACCTAACTGGACTACTGAATTCTTTCGTGTCACTGAACGAGTGCATGGCCGTCATCCTACCGTCTATAAATTGGAAGACATGAACGGAGAAGTGTTAAAAGGAACGTTGTACTTACCCGAGTTACAACGTGTCACGAAAAAAGAAGACGACGTGTACGACATCGAAAGCATTCTCGAACGCAGAATCCGTAAAGTAGGCAAACGACGTGTCAAAGAAGTCAAAGTACGTTGGAAAGGATATCCACCCAGTTTTGATTCTTGGATCGACGCTTCGCAAGTCATTGACTGTAAAAAGAAGTGACCATCATGCCCTTTCACACAGATTCAGCTACTGCGACCACTCCTTCACCCAGTTCTTCTCTGCAAGATTTACAAAAACAACCTTTGTGGGTGTGGTGTGGAGAACGTGTGCCTAAAACGCAAATCGTCTTTTTCTGCCAAATCTTCGTGGTGTATTGTGTCATCGGTGCAGCCATGCCAATTTGAGTTTGCAACAAGGAGACAAACAATTGTGGACCATTTCATTATGCAGTTGCATCGGTTACCTGCTTCCCAATCCCTCCCTGAAATTCTCTTCCAACGGGAACAACGGGAACCTTGTATCCAGTGCCAGTGTCAGTCACCACCCCAACAACAATAACAATCCCACTTTGTGTGGAGACACGCCCCTGCCTTCCAGTAACCCCTCGGACAGCCACAGAACTCTGGAATTATGAGTCACACTAACAACCAATTTTACTTAACCTTACCCAGTGACAGTACCATGGAGGTGTTTCCCAAGAACACTTTGTGCTGTTACACGGTCAAATTACCTCAGACCATCCAATTAGATCACGAAGCCCATTGGGAAGTGGCTTTGGTAGAAATCATTCACCCGACCCAAGTCCTCAATGTCCTTCCCAATCAAAATTATTTTTTAGTGGAAGTTCATGACGAACAATTGCAAAAGTACTTGAATACCCATGTCGAATATGATAACAAAATATATAACTCAGAAACTCAAAAGTGGTCCTATCACTTGTTCGTTCCTCCAGGCTATTATTTTAGTGGTCAAGATTTGGTGAGCACCATTGCCTCCAGATTTAATGTCGTGTTTCTTAAAGCTTTGGAAAGTGTCAGAAAAAGTGTCACCATGGAGTACCACAAAGCAGTTCGTCGCTTCTCGATGAAATTTGACGGGGGTAAAATCATGTCTATTTTATTTTGTCCTGAAATGTTTGACATGTTGGGCGGGGACATGGACATAAGGATGACCATGATGAAGAAAAACTAATTACCAGTCATTTCCGACAACGATTTTTTTTACCAAGTTATTTCGTTCCCCGGTAGAACTGAACCAAGGACTGAATTTGATCTTTGTGTACTCCGATGTGGTGGAGTATAACGTGGTGGGACACACCTCCGTACCGTTACTGCGTGTCATTCCTTTGAAAGTGGATTCTGCCACGGTCACTGACGAGGAAGGTGGAAACACTTATCACGTACATTGCGAATTTGTACATCCTCACTATTTGCCTCTCAGCAAGTCGTATTTGGACACGGTCAACATTGCTATAAAAGGAGATCTGGGACAAAATATTCCATTTACCAAAGGAAAAGTCACGGTGAAACTCCATTTTCGAAAACGGTTCTCTAACGAGTTGTAAGTCATGTATCCAGTGTACCGAGGGGTTGCTCGACAGCGAGGACACGGTTTAGGAGATATGTTAAAATCGGCTTTTCGTTCGGTGGCTCCCGTGTTGAAACTGATGGTGACACGCGGATTGCATGCCTTGAAAGATGCCGCATTGACACACGGCAAAGAATTTCTCCAAAATTTCATCATCGACAAACAAAACCCAAAAGAAGCTTTCTTGAGAGCAGGCAAAAATGTCTTGTTGCAAACGGGCAAAGACATTTTGGGTCGATGAGAAACTCCTATAAATGCCCTGAACCCTACTGAGTCAGGCATTCCAACTTCCCTGACGAGACAGCAAGGACAAGGCAGAAAGAGACGAAGAAGAAAACACCCTTTCACCAGACTTCACACTTCTAAAGCTAGAAAGACAAAGAAAAGAAGAACGGTTCCAGACTTAGACGTTTTCGATTATTAAGGTATTGAGAAACAGAAAAAATGATGCACCGAGAGTCTTGCGCCTGTTCCAAGTCGGAACTGGATCTGTTTGCCATGCCACCCACCATGATGACGATGCAAGAATCCCAATCGGTGGAATTTCATCCCGTCTCCTCTTTGACGGATTCAGCTCCCATCGAGTTTGATATCAAAGGTCAGCCCGAAGATTACATCGATCTGAATAGCAGTTACCTGTATTTGAAAGTCAAAGTGATCAAAACGGACATCACCAATCCAGCAGGCGATGCTAGAGTAGCTCCTGTCAACAATTTCATGCATTCCTTGTTCAGCGAAGTGGAATTGTACTTGAATAACAAACTGGTCAGCAGCAGTATGGATACTTACCCTTATCGTGCCTAGCTGGAAAATCTCTTGACGTACGGAAAAGAAGCCAAGAATACTCATCTGGATGCTTGCGTGGTATGGAAACCTGACACAGCGGGTGATAAGAATTTTAACGACACAGCCCTCACAGCAGATGACGATCCTCACAATGTGGGATTTAACACACGTAGAAATAAAATTCTGGAAGGACGTAGTTTAGAACTGATGGATCGTTTGCATTTGGACATGTGGTTACAAGAAAAGTATTTACTGAACGGGGTGGGTATTCGCCTGAGACTGAATCGTAGCAGTACCGCTTTCCATTTGATGGCCCATGCTAACGAGTACAAAACCATCATCCAAGAAGCCAGGCTCTACGTGCGATGCTTGGAAGTGTTACCCAAAGTGGGAAACGACATCAGTCACACGTTGAGGAGAACGACCGCCAAGTATCCGATACGACGCTTGGAAGTAAAAACGTTCACTATTCCTGCTGGACAGCGAACTATGATCAAAGATCATCTGTTCCAAGGCCAGTTACCCAAGCGTTTGATCATTGGTATCGTCAAGAATTCAGCCTTCAACGGACTCCAGAACGAAAATCCTTTCCTGTTTCATCATTACAACGTAGCCAAGATCGAAATGAGTCGCGATGGCAAGACCTTGTGTACCCGACCCTTTGAGCCTAAGTTTGGTGACAGGAATTACTTGAGGTCGTACTTGTCCCTGTACGAAGCCACCGGTCAGTTAGAAACCAACACCAGTCACGGCATATCGTACGAGGATTATACAGGAGGTAACGGTTTGTGGGCTTTTGATTTCACTCCAGACCAAGGCAGCGACGAGGGACATTTCCACCCTATAAAATCCGGTCAGAGTGGAACTTCAGTCTACTAATCCTCTACCTGACACAGTGAACGTCTTTCTGTATGCAGAATTTGACAATACGATAGAAATCAACAGTTTGAGAGAAGTCATTCTAGATTATTAGAAGCTACGGAACACTGTTATTCCTCTTTACCTAGTGGAGAAACTTTGGACATGGAATGTGAGGAGACCGTGGAAGAAGAATCCCAAGACAAAGACGACGAAGTTATGATGAAGTCGAGATGGCCAGAACAAGAAGCCCATTTAGTCTCCTGTTTTGCTACAGTCCTGGGAGATAAAATGAAGGAATTGGTCAAGAAAGATTGTTATGGATGTCAAAACGATCATCCCGGTCAAATTCAACACGATAAATGTCTGATGCTGAGTCAAGAAGAAAAATTGAACGAGTATCTGGAAAAAGCTTGGGGTCTCATCGAGATAGAATTTGTGTTGGATCAGTGATATAAAGGCTTGCGTGAATATTCTTGTCCTCCATTAACACATCTGGAGATCCGTCGCATTGAAACTCTCGTGAACCAGGGTCCGAAGTCGGAGCTCGTACCCCTTTACTTGACAGACATTTTCCAAGAGAAAATCAGGATCGAATTGATCACTTATTATCACCTGTGAAGAAAAAAATCACACAAAACATGGATACCTGGGAACTTTATTATCTTTTGAACCACAGTTCGTACACTGCTTCGTGGAATCCTGTCGTATTTGCTAAAGATGAACTCCCTCATCGCAAACCGCAAGACCATCAAGCTTATGTGATCAACACGGACGACAGTCATCTCCCAGGAACCCACTGGGTAGCCGTCTACTTTCCTCAAGAAGGACGTGTGGAATATTTTGATTCGTATGGATTGCCTCCTTTGAAAGACGAATTCATTGACTTTATGAGAAGAAATGCTCAGACCACACGATTCGATAATGTGAAATTACAAGGCACAGATTCCTTGGTGTGTGGACAGTACTGTGTGTGTTTTCTGCATCATCGCAGTCTGGACTATTCTTTAGAACATTTAGTGACTCATTTCGATCCTCGTTCTTCTTCTAGAAACGATGTGAAAGTAGATCGATGGTTTTGTGACCATTATACTTATCTTTTGTCTCATGCTAGGAAACGTAGTGTCCATCAATGGCTTAATGACTTCCAACAGTGGAAATCACAATTTCATTCACAACGTTCTCAGCCCTGTCCAAAATAGAGTGTTATTTGATAAATGTTTAATATGATATTAAATGGTTAATGTTAAAATGTTATACTTACTTGTTAGTGTTAAGTGATTTTAAAAAGAAATGTTGTGTTTTAAAGAAAAGATGTCTTTGTGATTTGTTTGGCTATAGGTATCCTGATTCATGCTCTTTGACTTCTTACTATCTCTTCCATGACACTCATTGAACGTTCCGACTCGAAAACCGTGTAGGGATGTTTTCCTTTACGTCCGCGCTTTGACCATAAAACCGGGGTAATCTCCAGTCTGACCATCCATTATCGACTCATCCTCCTACGAAGATGTGCTCCAGACTAGCTAAGCTAAACGAAGCCTATGTGAATTTGCATAGGGTCAGACACAGTCTGATACCGAAGCCTGAAGAGATAGAGAATGTTAGAATGTTAAAAGTCACTGAAGACCTGATAGAAGAGCTCTTCAGAGAAGAAATTAACAGGGAGAAAGAAGATTTGACAAAGAAGTACAGACTTCAGAAACAGCAGAGAGAGCAACAACAGCAACAGCAACAGCAACCTGAACCCGACAGAGGCTTTGTCGACTGTCGTATCGATACCAAAGAGTTCTTCTTCTCTTTCAGAAGAAGCAGACCTTATCCTAGGAGAAATCCTATAGTCAGAGGAGGCCGCAATCTTAGAACCTAAAAGATTGCCATAGCTTCAAGTTCACACACAAAATAAACAGCCCTTTTCAAGGCTACCCCATACTCTAGAAAAGAAATCACAATCGATTCCCTATAATAAGTTATAAAAAAATAGAAGTGCGTGTATAAGCACATGAATTCTTTATCTTGTTTGGAAAGTGAGTGCGTGTGTGTGTGTGTGTGTGTGTGTGTGTGTGTGTGTGTGTGTGTAAGTATTTTCTTTAAGTGGTTTGTCAACATTTTTTAGAATAGTGATTGGTAGTATAAAAAAGTGAGTGAGTGTTTCTTTTAGGTCCGCGCATTGTTTGGTCATGATCTAGGTAATATAAGTTTTGTGTCTTAGGGGGATGTTTTCCTTCACGTCCGTGCTTTTCGTATAAATACGAAACTGCTCGGCAGTCTATCTACACATGTTGATTGATCAACACTACAAAATGAGCAGAAATCTAGCTAAACTTCTTGAATTCCATACCCACCTCGAATATGCCAGGCTCATACTTAATGAGCTGGCCGCAGAGGCTATAGTGGAAGAAGGAAGGATGAAAGAGGAGGAGAAAAGAAACAAAGAGGAGGAGGAAAAGGAGAGAGGAATGGCTGTACCACAGCCACAACAAGGAAATTTCAGAATGCCAGAGTCAGAAGATTGGGATTCTGAAGCCACTCATCCCGCCTCTGCACTCCCAGCGAAAAGAGTGAAAGGAGACTGGAGTAGGAGATGAGTGTGCGGTGCCAGGCCGGGGAGGTGCAACCACTAACAGGTGTCTGTGGAGTTGAAGAAAAAAATCAGCCCTTTTCAGGGCTACCCCATACTCTAGAAAAGAAATAGTAATCGATTTGCCAATGTGTGTATGTGGAGTAGTGTAAATATAAACACTCACTCCTTTCCTAGTGTGATTGTATTTGTTTATGTGTGATTGTGTGTGTGTTTGTAAGCGCTGAGGTAGGTTTATGTGAATGGTAGATTATTGGGTTTTGTAAGCGATCACGTACGTTTGTGTGAATAGTAGATTATGGTAATGGTTTTAGCTGCTTGCGTGTTTGGATAATAGATTATGGGTTTGATTTAAAGCTTCTGCTGTGTGTGGATAGTAGATTATGATTTTTTATTTATTTTTATTTATTCATTTTGCTGCTTACCGTGTGTGGATAGTATATTTGGGTTTGATTTTAATGCTCATCATGTGTGGATAGTAGATAATATGAGATGAGAAACGTAGGGGATGTTTTCCTTCACGTCCGCGCTTTACCTATAAGAACTCACGGCGTTAGTCGTTCGCACCATTCCACGGAATAAATAGAGAAGATGGAGGTGACAAAATTATTCAGTCTGTTAAGAGATATCTATTTCTGGATAATGGATGTTGAATATGTTGTAGAAAGAATAGAAAAGGAATGGAGTGATGGAGATAGGAAAGACTTGTTAACCATTCAAAAGAGTCTAAAGGTAGCCAAAGATCTCATTGTAGGGATGATAGAAGAAGAAGTGAATAAGTCGAGAGGATTTATTGACCCACCTTATGTCAGAGTGGGAAGTTTGAAAAAAGCACTGGATCATGTCATCCAAGTCCGGTGCTTCCTAGAAAACCTATTATATTGGACGGAGTGGAGGAAGGTAAAATGGGGGTTGGACAAGTTGAAGAAAGGGGAAGATCTCATGAGAATGGTAATGGAGGAAGAAGTCAAGAACATCAAAGAGAAATGGAGTAAAGAAAGAAAAGAAAAAGAAAACAAAAAGAAAAGGGAAGAGTTTGAGCGGCTTAACAATAATTGGATAAAGATACAGACCAAGTTCAGAGCGTTGGATCATCCTGACTGGATGCCGGAAAATGATGAGAAGGAGAAGAAGAAAAAGAAAGGAATAGTGGAAAAAGTCAGGAAGTGGATAAAGAACTGGAGAAAATAAAATAAGAACAAGAAGAAGAAGAAACCCAAAGGCCCTTTTCAGGGCCCCTTCAATGCCTCGAAAAGACCTTGACTTTCATTGCCTTTCAAAAAAAATTTTTTTTTAAACAAATGTTGTCTCTATGTTTATAATCCCACCATCTATTCCCATGTTAAATTCCCCTTGAGGCTAGAGTGTCGGGCTTGTTTTCCCCATGTTAAATTTCCATTGAGGCTAGAGTGCCGGGACACTATTTTAACGTTAAACTCCCATTGAGGCTAGGATGCCCCACTACACTACTAACAGTGAATACTTACTTGTCCTAATATCATTTCATATTGACATTAAGTCAATTTTCCTTAAAATCAAAGCATTCTAACACCTGTTGCGTCCTTTGAATTTTATATTTTTGATAATAGAAAGTTTGATGCAGTAATTTTAATAAGATACCCTACTAATTACTTACGGATTATGGTACGTACGACCATATGTTACGGGGCCCTGATTGGTCTAAAGCGCTCTCCGTTACGGATCACTGCCATCTCACTTGTCATCGTGGGTTCGAGTCTTGGATTCAGCCAATGTGGGTATGTGAGAAAGCTTGCCAGTAGCTTCTTGTGGGAAGGTGGTTCTTGCCGGGGTTTTCCGGGTTCTTCCTCCACCATTAATACTGGCCGCCGTGCATAGCCTATCGTGTGCTGAAAAATGGCGTTAAACCCAACAACAACAACAACAACCATATGTTACGGCTCTTGGACTGCTGACTTTGTATCACTCCATGTTTGACCTAGATAAGGAGGCGTTTTACCAAGCCATTTGGTTAGAACTAAAGAGGAAGATTTGTTTAATAAGAATATTACGATCAAAGAGAGTAAAATAAAATGGTAGCAAATATTTGTTTTCTGACTGCATCGTCCCATTGTAGAAGTCTTAAATTAGAAACACGAACACCTATGACATCATATATACATCTGTATAAATGTATGACTGTGCCCCTGCGGTAGCCTACCGTACTATTGGATAAAATGATTAGGGTGTCTAATGGCTAAAACCCGTCTCTCTTTGTATTGCTCAGATCTCCTAGATGACGGAACGTGTCGTGATTGTTGATAGCTGTTAACAATTTGGGTTTCAAACAATTTAACATTTACATTTTATGTTCTGTCGAAGCCAAATTTACCCCTTATTTTGCCAGATATTTAGTATAAATGAAAAGCATCATTAAATAAAAACCATTGAAAATCACCAAATGTACTTTCTATTTTAATTATTAGAGCAGACTAAACTTAACATGGGTACTATAATAACATAAAAACAGAGACCCCATACGTGTAAATGTGTCGGTTACCATTTAGTTTCTAGATTTTTGTCATAGCGTTCAATGCTTGGCCTGCTCTTTGTGGTGTAAACTGAAGATGTGACCATTAAATAAATGATGTTGAAATTCATGTATTATATACTGATTGGATAGTGGCGGCTACTGAGTGAAAGTGCAAATATTGTATCCACTAAATATTACAATAAATTATTATAAGGTGAATATATATATATATATATATATATATATATATATATATATATATATATATATATATATATATATATATATATATATATATATATATATATATATAAATCGGCTCATATTTAGTCAACAACGATTAAATCGTGGGTTCCACAGGCCATGCCCTGACCTTGTTTACTTCAGTAAGACATGCATGTTTTACTTTGACAGGTAACATTGCTAAATGTTACTTGTAGGTATTAGTACGTAAATAATAATGTTAATCTCGTGCTACTTGAATGTAGTACCATATATTATTGTTAATGGCTAAAACCCAAGGAGAGATATATGTTGTTTGTAAGCAGGTTATCACGTTTCTTGTACAAAAAATATTTATCTCCAGTGCATGACGTACAGACAAATGCATTTTTTACACGATGTTTTCCACGTTTTTACTGTTCTGATAACGGAGGCTTTTGACGGGCATCGCAAACAACGAGGAATAATGGATCCTATTTGTATACCCTTTCATAATGCCTCAATACAGTCGTGAATACAAATGTATCCTATCTTACTTTTTGCACTATTATCTTTTTTTCTCAATATTCGCATCATTTACTTTATCTATGTGTGCTTGTTTGACCGTTTGATGCGATATTGGGGAAAAATAACTATTTGATAGAAGACTGTAACCGTACACGTTTTCTTTTTCTTAGAAATAATTACACTATCCTGAATTCCTTTGGCATGGATACATATAATTATGTGCATATAAATAATACAAAACCTAGAAAGCAGTGATTAATGTGAAGTTTATCAAAGTTTAGGAAATATTTAGAAAGAATTTTGTACGGGAAAGAAAGGATGTACTTAAAGACCAAAACTTCCTACTACGATGAATTCGTCGTAATCTTGGTAACCGAAAACCTAGGATTACTCATAAAGAACGATTAATGTCTTGATTCACCTAATGAAGCAATGAAAGACAGCTTAACAAACTCGAGGCCAATATTAATTCTTGATACATCCAATAAAATTGCATTAGTGGATAATGTTAATGCGAACAGAATGAGAAGTTCATTGTAAGAAGAAAAAAATCACCGCCCAAAAACCCCAATAAACTAATAATTACTGATCAAGCGAAGTTTGACTGCTGACAGGTATATTGGAAGAGTATTTGGGCTATTTATGATAGAATCCACCATGCGGGAGACAGAGACATACCTGATATCATTTTCTTATCGGCAAGTAACCAGTTGGATCACTACTGAAAATTGTAGTAGACAAGGTGATCATTGTTCTCCGATTCTTTTAACTGTATGTAATGAGATTCTGGGATTAGGTCCACATCTTTAGACACACCAAATATGTCTCGTCATAAGTCATCCTGCCAATGTATTAATAGTGCAAAGACTAAAGCAGTATGATTTGACAAATGTATGAAAATCTACATAGTACTTTGTTCCGAGTGAGTTTGTTGCTGTGTAGGAATATATCAAGCCCGTCCGGCTGAGACGTATGTTCCTATATTTTGTCAAACGAGTTCTTTGCCCCGACTCGTTTTGCATTTATTACATATCATCCTTGTTCACGCATTCTTTGCAATATATGGTTATTTACTATTTAGCTTTCAATTTAAAACAATTTTTATGAGACATATGAATCAATTTAAAGAGCAGCCACAGGCAAGTGGATTTTTCCTTTCTTCTTAAATGGAACATAGGTTTTGGACCATTAAGTGATCCTTTATCTTGCACCCTACCTACTGAATCAACGCTCTACTTTCAAGTAGACTTCAGAGTATGTTTCACAGACTATAACGGTAATTAAATACCTTTAATGTTATGCTGTTCATTCAAACTCATTTTTTATGTTTTCATTTAATTCAAGAAATTATTGAATTTTAACATGATTCCTTAAGTCTTACTTACTTTGTATAATCTTTAAACTGTCAAGACATGATTGCAGCGATAAATAACATGCTCTCTCTCTCTCTCTCTCTCTCTCTCTCTCTCTCTGATGATTGCTGTCACTTGTCACACCAGCTTCAACTGTCAAACAGTCTGTCCTACATATTACAGTCTCTCTAAGCTGAATACATTTGCAACGGTCGATACCATGAAATACTGAAATGCCCATAAACTGATCACTACTAATTATATGGGGCGCTCAACAGTTAATATGTACTTTTGAGAGAGTGACGTATGTAAGGTGAAGTAGTTCGCATTTAAAACATGCGCAATGGAGAGAATGTTGGCATACCTCTATGCTACATTAATGTAATGTGGATGATATTTCTTTGGATATTGTACTAAATTTTACATGATTTAAGCACACTGCTAACTAAAATGACTGCTGCCTTGTGTTAAAAAATCAGCCTGAATTAGTCTAAAGTACACTATACACAGCAGCTATTAAAATAGGGAAAATGAATTTTGCCAGAGTAGAAAATACCAGCTTCTGAAAGTCCAATGAATGAATTACCAAATATAACAAATGTAAAAAAAGAGTTATCGGCTCTTTTTTATACAATTTACCTTTGAAGTTCAGGAAGTGAAAATGACCAAGTAGAGCTAGCACTTTTTTGAAAGATGCACATCTGAAGTAAGGCCAAGCTGTATACTCTATAACTCATAGTACAACCATCAATCATACACCAAAATAAAGGGAATTAAAGGTTCTTTGAATTATACCTAAGATATACAATGTCTTTTTTAAATAGCCAGTATAACCAGTGAGAAACCAGTGAGAAAAGCCTGGGAAATTCTTTTTTCTTTAAAATTCTAACCCTTGCAAAATACGAAACTGTGGAGCGCCACCTTAGTACTCTCCCAAAATCCACTGCTGCAAAAGTGGCACTTTTCACCCGATACGACTGTTTTTCTTTAACTTTGTGTTGACATTGTTTAATAATGTATAATGTATATCAATAAATCATTCACTTATTGTTATGTGGTGGACTATTACTGAATAATACAAGTTGTAAAAGCAGTTCCAGCCTAACTGACTCGCAGATTCGACATCCGTATCAAATGTCAGATCAGACATGTCATTTTAAATGGATATGTAATAAGGACGACAGCAGAAATAACAGTATTCCTTACATTTTCGAAACAGGTAATTTCATACTGCTATGAATATTTTTCCAGACAAATCTTGAAGAATGATCTAAAGTTAATTGCAAAATTGTTGGTTCTGATGAAAGGATAGTATTAGCGCATTGATCCAAACGAATATTAAACGCCTTAAGGCAAATCACCCTTATACAATATCTTGATTTTCGAACATTGACCATCTGATTCTATGCTGAAGGATAAATATATAAACCATTTAAAACTTTTTAAAATTAAATGGATATAATAAAATGATAGAACAAAATCTACAACATGTGTACAATAGTACTCAAATAAAGTATTAAAAAATGATGTTGCTAAAACATTTATTTGGAAGTGAGTGACGCCTGGATACGTATGTTTACTGTGGATATTACTATTATGCTTTATAAGTCCTAAAGTATCTGATAGTTTAGAATTTTCGGACTGGCTTGCCAAAAGTAACATGAGAATTAGAACTTTATAAACCGCTCAGGTGGCCTAGTGGTTAGAGCGTCCGCCTCGGATGTGGAAGGTCGTGGGTTCGATCCCCGGCCGACTCATACCAAAGACTTACAAAAATGGTATTAACAGCTGCCTCATGTGGCGCTCAGCGTTAAGAGGTTAGTGTTAGGACTGGTCGGCATGGTGTCAGGATAATGTGACTTGGTGGGACATCATGCTACATGTCTGCGGCATGATGCCTCAGTGCTAGACATCACTATAAACTGCCACATTGCAGACATCGTAGTGATATGACTGAAAGATTATTAATGCTACGTTAATAAACCGAATAACACACACACACACACACACACACACACACACACACACACGCATAACTTAAAAAGAACATTATGTGGAAAGATGTAATTAACTTTTTAAGTATCATGTCAGAAATATAGTCATCCAGATTCAATTCTAACATTTTTGTCTAAAATCAGTGTTATATAATGACAATATTAAGGTCAGAGGTCAAAATGTGTTTACAAGAAGTTCTGCGTTATTTGTATTAATGAATTTTATATATAATAATGAAATGGTCTGCTTACAGAATTTTTAAGAATCCGTTCCATTTGTAATGATTGACTACAATATCTTTGTATCATATATGCTATTCAAGTTCTTGCAAGAAATAAGTTAAATACAATTTCTGGTTCATAAAATCGAAGACCAATTACTCCAATATATTTCTGCATTATTACTTATAATAAGTCTGCATAGAATATTAATGTAAACATGCTTTGATAGGCAAACCACAGGCATTTTAAGAAGATGTTAGATTATACACGCATCTTTTAAGAACCCTATCATTTAATCCAAAATGGTAGGCTGTATTAATACACTCAGAACTTTTGTTTCAAGTTCAGTCAATTCAATACCCAATTGGCAAACAAAATCAGTTGTTTATAGTTGTTTTGTTTCCAGAGTAGTCTTGGCCTTTACCGTTAGTTTGTACAATTTTGAAAGCCATACTCGTATCAAGTGACAAATACACATTGCTGTTATCGAACAAAACGCATCGCAAAATTATGTTTCCAGATTATAGAGCAAAATTTGCATGAAAAACCTAATTCCGAAACCTGTCGTTCGTAGGCAACAGGTAGATAACACACATATGAATTGTGATTGATCAAGTGGGTGGATCTTAGTTGTCTACGCGATTCAAGCAATCATCCCTCTTTAGCCAATGAATTTTGACAGATAATCATTTAAGTGTGCTTCAGCTGCCCATGACCATGTCAGGTGCCAGGTGTCGCATGATAATCAGGTGTTCGCAATGAAGCCCAAATGCAGAATGAATGAAAAGGACAACACGCTTCCTTTAATAATGGGTTCTCGGCCTTTAAAACGTTTTATTGGCCTCATTGTAAATATATAATTGTTTCTTTGATAATTTTCATAGCACCCAGTAAAAGGTATTGCTGACTTCAGGAGCTATGCATATAAATACTTATACCCTCATTGTTACTTATTTACTGATATCTAAGTCACGAGGCTTTTCCAGTATATTTCATTTTGCAACCTTGTAACTCCAAGGCTATTTTCTGTAACAGAATTATAGCTCTTCACAGATATCTATGATTTTAGTAAATTTTAACTTCGACAAATTCGTTTAATTTCGATTCGAGAAATTGGTGATTTCAGCTGATATATTTATGTCTTTCAAAAAGTTGCAATAGGTTTAGAAGATATCGCTTTATATGGGTTCTTCTTGTTTTATATCCTTCATGCATCGTTCTAATTCGTTGCAGAAGCAAGCGGGCCACAGACTAAAAATGATATTCATCCATAGCTGTATTTTCCACAATCTATGTGAATTTTCTCCTGCTTTAATGACTTGAATGTTTGAATGAAGATACACACGCACAAATACACACACACACACATATATATATAGATACATACATACACGCATGCATACATCCACACACACATACGCACATACATGCATACATACATACATACATACATACATACATGTTGCATCAGTCTTTCAGACTAGCTTAGCCTGCGTGACTCATATTATAGGTGCACTGTGGCCTAAATATATAGCTTTCTAACTACATATTTATGTATCCATCAATCTAACTATCATTAACATTTTTTATCTATTTGTAGATATAGCTACTATCCACATTCCATGTATCCGTCTCTCTACGACATGCCTACTTAGCTACAAACTCTCTGACTGATCTGCTCGACTAACTGACTTATCGATAGAACTAACTATATGAACAATGATATAATTTGTTCGGAGGAATCCAGCAAATAGGTTTTATGTACCAGTCAATTAAATAGGTGAACAATTTATCAACATTCCTACCTGTCACTCAGCCATCGCTCACCAATCAATGACGCTGTACTTTAATTTCTGGCAAAAGGTTCGATAAAACTAATTTGTGGGTTAATTCAGTAGCTAATGTGATTGTCTCTGAGATAAACGAGACGTGAAAATAAAATCTACGATGAAATTGGTACAGTTACTGAGAGAACCATATCAAGAACAAATGATAATAGAATGTCAAGAAAGAAATAACAAACTTGATCTCATCTTTATTTTTTCATTGTGTACTTGTTGCAAGTTTTGTTAGATAGTTTTTTTTATACGTATCTATAACTTTATTATCAGAGTTATCCATGGGATAAACCATTTGTAGATTGGTGTCCTTGCGATAAATCAATCAGCATTTAATTTGATCACATTTGAAGAATTAATTTGTCCGAAAAGCCAGTTAAATAAAGTTATCGTTGTGAATAAACAAATCATAAGTTGATTTATCTCGTTTAAAGATCGGAATCATCCGTGGGATAAACCAATCAGAACTGATATTATCTTATTTGAAGAATGCAGTCGTCTTTCGAATAAATCAATGAGAAAGTGTTGTCTCAGTTGAAGATCAGAATTATCCTTGGGAGAAACCGTTCAGAAGCCTACAATATATTATATAAGTTTGGAGCTGTGATAGTGATAAAACATTCAGAAGAAGCGATTTATCCTTAAAATTTCGTTGATTTCAATTAATGATTAAATCCTAAAACGACTCCAGTTGTTTGGGGTTGGGGCGCTTTCTGTTGTCGGAAACATTTGTGTTATGAAAACAACTGAAACATTTGCTTCCTGATTTTCTGATATTTACTTCGAATTAAGCAGGAATGAATGAGTTTAGAATTTTTTTTAAAACAGCTTGGATAAAGTCCAAGTAAACCAAATGTGTTCATTCTCCGGAAGCATAAATATTTACCAAGTTAAAATTTGGGATTTTGACAGTGAAGCCGATATTACTCTGAAGCTACAGAATCACAAACGAGGATTAGCAAAGTATCACTGCCATGGGAATGCGTATAATAAAGACAATCAAAACTGTTCAGCTGTTGAAAAAGATAGGAAAAGAAGGCAAACAGACACACCTTTTTAAGATTTGGTTACGTTTCCGCAAGGGGCTAATAAATCTATCGTAGGTAATCTTGGACACGAAAAGTGATTAAAAGTGGGACAATGTTAGACCCTCCCTCTCTGTGATTACTATTACTGAGGAAAAACAGAGCTAAATGAAAGGATTATTGCTGTGCTGTAGACGTTTGTACGAAAATATTTAAGTTTTACACATTTTGGTGTTAGTTCGTCGATAAGCAATTTAACCCCATGTATATTTTTCAAAATATTAAAAATTTCAAATGATATTTAGAAATAACAAGCTATGAATCTCATGTTTACTTTTACACAGAAGAGGCATATTTTTTCCGTAACCATAAATCATGGATGCCCAGTCTAATGATATTCGCGTCTGTATATGCCAGGAGCAAGACATGACTTTGTGGTTTAAAAGGTGTATCCATTTGACCAATGTCCTAAACGTAATTTGTTTTCTTTCCTCATTAACTACAAACAGTGTGTGTAATACTAATAAACGAGCGGTCAGTGACAGAGGGAGAGAAAAAGGAGTGACAGAAGCGTTCAAGAGGCACTGGCGTAACTAATCCTTGCCCTTTCGTGTGTCACAAAGTGATCCCAAGACGTCAGCACTGACAAAGGAAAATTGACGATGATAGAGTAATTCACAAAAAGACGGATATTTACCACACTACCACATGACTGATTGAGTTAAAAGGCGGCTAATCAGACAACAGGATGTCATAAGCCTGTTGAAGCTTGATAGTAGCACTTCACTGCAATTGCTGACTGGTTTCATACAGCAAAGTGCGCATTTGCCTGTGACAGAAAAGAAGACTCCTAGCTTATTTTTTTTCTTGACCGTGAACAAGGCTCTGAAAAAAGGACTTCCAATTACAATGCGTTCCTTCATCGTGCTGTGTTTAAGCATCTCTATGCTTCTGGGGCAGGCATCGGCTCAGGGACAGGGAAATAACCTTTTGTTTCCTCTTCTTCTTGCCGGTAAGTTTCAGTTAATTTCTTGCAAACTTTCAGATGCATCTTTATCATTGAAAATCGCTGGTAACTGCTAAAGTGATTTAAAAACTTCAAGTCAGTGAGGATAGTTCTTAAAGTCAATGTTTAGAAATTCGGAGTTCGCACAGATTGGACGTATGTAAAATTATTTTTTTGTTAGATTCTCAAACAAATCTATGTTAAATCAATATGTTCTCTGTCTCTTTGTTTTCGACTTTATAGAGTAAGGAGTTTTAATTATGAACTATATTTCGAAGTGAACTTTCTTATACAGACTCTGAGATTCTTCAAGACATATGTCAATAATGCATTAGAAATGAAGCGAGATAGCTAAACTGAGGTAGCGTATTAACAAATTTTGACAAGTAATATACCAATGGAATCGGGAACTAATGGGTACCCAGTATATATAATCTACAAAAAATGGACATCCAATATACGTATTCTACAGAAAGTGCATCCAATAGACATAATCTACAGAAAGGGCATCCAATAGACTATAATATACAGAAACATGGACATCAAATAGACATATTCTACAGAAAAGGGGCATACAATAGACATAATCTACAGAAAGGGCATCCAATATACCATAATTTACTGAAAAAGGGCATCCAATAGACATAATCTGCTGCAAAAGGGGCTAACCTACAGAAGAAAGGCCTCTTCAGAGTGTTAATATTTCTTAGGCTTAAATAATGCTAGCATTGAATCTACATCCTGCGAAAGTCGACATGAAGGATGCACATGAAGGATGCACAAGTCAGTAAGGTTTTTTTTTGGATTACTCCAATAGCGTGCGTGGTAGCTCCATGCATGCATAATAATAACACATATAGCTTATCAAGACCAGAGTGGGATATTTCATTATTCCCCTGCAAATAAGTTTTCATAAACCAACCTTGATGTTATGGTTTTCTTCTTTTTATACAAGGAAATTCGTATATATCCAGTCTAATAGTAAACATGGCTGATTGGCGCGATTGTTTCATAATTTTTTTAAAAACGGTTACATAAATTTACAAAATATTGGATCTATGGATGTCATCTCATCGAGAACCAGTCTGTGTTTGTTGTCATCGTATAGTTTGCAATATACATGCACACAAATATTGTTAGTTACAATACAAATATTGTGTAAAACGTTCACAGAAAATTCTATCTCACTCATGATTGTTCCCCCATTTATTAAAGTACACGTATTGAACTTGGAGTGAAACAATGAAAGCTTTGATATGTGCATTATTATTATTATTATTATTATTATTATTATTATTATTATTTTACAGGTGGTGACTTAGGAGGAGACAATCTTTTGAGACTGAGCTTTGCACGGTCTTTATTTGGAGGTGGCGCTGATCCATCGGCTGCTGCTGGTGCCGGAGGTGCTGGAAGTGTCGGAAGTGCTGGAAGTGCGGCAGGTATTGGAAGCCAGGGAGGTGCAGGCGGTGCAGGCGGTTGCTTTGGATTGCCTTTTTGGCTTTGTTTGAGTATGCTTAATTAAAGACAATTTAAAGAAACATCGCCATAGATGTGCATTCAAATAAATTATTCAATGAATGAAGAGGAACCATCTCTGCGCTGGTTATTATCACCTGATAAACATTTTATGTATTATTCCCGTGCAAGAATACGGAAAGTGTGGATTCGATTGTGCAAGTTTTGTTGTAGAATTCACTCTCAGAATGCGTTCATTGTACATCATGTCTTCGTTTGACGAAAAGCTATTTCTTGTTTGTTTTTTTTTCTTCTTAATTTAACACAGCATTATTAACTCAACAAACGTTGTATTCATCTCTCTAAACATGCATATGTTGTTATAGGACATTTTGAAGATTGCGATAACTATGTTGTCCTAGTGCATAATTTACTTATCATCTTTTCATTATGTGCAAGACTCTTCAAGGGTGAAACACGTTTTCTTTCTCAAGATACTAAATTATCACTTTTTTAACTTTTGGGTAGGTATCTCAAAAGGGACGGTAGAGGGAAAGAAAAATAAAATACAAATCTTAAATAAGATACAAATTATCAATTATGTCTGGTTTTGGGGGGAGTGGGGGAGGGGGCATACCTTATTTGAATATATTGGAAATCGACGTATAAGAAAAATTATAAATGTTCCCGATTTTCTAACAAAAACTGGGAATATTTTAGATGTGGAAAATAGTTAACGTATCATTACACTTGCTGTTTCTGATCCACTCTCAAAGCAGTGAAGTTTTAGAAAGGGTTGGTCTTTTTAGATGCTGACTAAATCACCATTATCCTATTTTATAGATATAACAAATTGAAGCAAGTTTCTAGGACTAAGAAATATAAATCTTCAACGGCATGTGAATGTTTTTCACTAGAACATTTACATATAGTTTTTCTCGCATAAGTTTTTTAATGTTTATCAGCAACAGGTATTTTGTAATTTTATGATATGCATTTTGGATAAAATATTGTCACAGTACTACCCGTATTTGTATATTTCTTCCTAATCATACTCAAGGTTCATATTAGTAATTTTACAGCATAATAAGGATAGAGGAGCAAAACTGGGTAAAGCACGAGTTCCGCGTGCATCTTAATCAGTGTACAAAAGTGCGTATTTCATGCGCAATAATATACATTTTTGCAAACACACACACACACACACACACACACACATATATATATATATATATATATATATATATATATATATATATATATATATATATATATATATATAGTCACATGAAAGCATAAATCTTTGCTTGATATAAAGTGTACATGCGCACATTTATATAGATATCTGTTCATTTTATACCATATATTCACTTTATAAAACGAATAGGTATATATATACACCAAAAAGATCGGAAAGTGCTATCCCTGGATTCCTTTAGAAGAATGTTTGATAATAGTAGGCAGAATTAATATTTTAATACAAATAATACTATTATTGGTGATATGTGCTTAATCGTGAGGGAATAAGGGCTCGTATGTGCAGGAACCTCCACAGAGTACGAATAAAAATTCTCTAACCTGTATGATAGTAGTATTTGTATTATATATATATATATATATATATATATATATATATATATATATATATATATATATATATATATATATATATATATAGATAGATAGATAGATAGATAGATAGATAATCTTGAAAACATTTTAAGATTCTAAAAGCATTCACAATGGATGAAACACAAATGATAGACATAAAATAGTGAGACAATGTACCGAAACTTGACAGTTCAAGATTTGCTTTGTTTATCAAATAATTTTTCTTGAACTGATGCAAGTAAAGATCGTTACAGCCTATATTCTGACTTTCACAAGAATTACATATCGACTGAAGGAGGCATTGATCCGTATAACTAGACAAAGGAGAGAAACGTGACGGTCTTTGCTCTCTCATAACCACATCATTTTGATAAATTGTATTTCATTCGATAAGTTTAGTTCTTTAGAAAATTTTCTCTGAGGATTTTGTATCAGAATAAGAAGTGCAGTAATGTAATGTATTTACTTTGAACATTTAAATAGTTTTCGTTTCGAAAGTATCATCTTATAAATTTATCTCTCCATCGCAAACTTTTCTTAATGCACTTTACTTATTTTTATATTATGTGGTTGTTCGCTAAAGACTAACAAAATATGTAAACCGATTCTTTGGTAAAGCAGACCCTTTTCATAGCTTTTACGTAAAAATAGCTGGTTGGTTTTTGAAGAGTTTAATGACACTGTCTAGCAATTTCCTGAGAGGAAACGGGACCCAAGTTCCTTCCCCAAGGACAAGAATTGGGAGCAGCCTACCCGGAATGCTTTGCATGGGCCCTGAACCAGCAACCCATACATACATACATACATACATACATACGTACGTACGTACGTACGTACATACATACATACATAAATACATGCACAGAATAATGGGAACAAATAGTGATAATATAAAGAAAAGATTGGCACTAAACACAAATTTTGGTCTTGAGGCGATCGCAGTATACTAAGGTTTTGAGGGGTTTCACTGTATTCTGGTTTAGATACATCGTTTGGAAAGGGCAAATGAGGGTATAATCTTGTGAAGAAATATGACAAAATAATCTACGGAAAGTAAGTTCAGTAAATCATGACTTTGCTAGAAACTGTATCACAAAACACCCGGGTCATACTGTATTTTCTACCACACTGTTTACTTACAATCCTCTCGCCTATATGTCTCTTTATCTCTTTATCTATCTATCTATCTATCTATCTCTTTATCTATCTATCTATCTATCTATCTATCTATCTATCTATCTATCTATCTATCTATCTATCTATCTATCTATCTATCTAACTACCTACCTACCTATCTATCTGTCTGTCTGTATGTCCGTCTGTCTCTCTGTATGTCTATATATATGTCTTTCTGGTCCTACTCATTTGAAGATACCACGAATAAAAAACTTTCTTTTTTAATTTGCTTCATGGGTTTTATATAATGTTGTGATAAAAACAGTTAATTTGCTATTCTAATGAACTATCATCCCTAAGCTTTCTCCCAAAATATTGAAAATACCATTCTCATCATTTAAACACTTCTTGAGGAGAATTGTTGGTAACTTTTCGTTAATGGAATTGTTCATACTATGACCAGTGATCTCTGTGGTATATAAAAATAGCATATAAAAGCATACTGAGGGCAAGGGCTATTGCATATCTATTAGATACGTACCATTTTATAACTGAAAGTACTAAATTTGTGGAAAAGATGCAACTGAAGGTTTTGGTAGAAAAGTAAGGGCCTCAGATCCAATAAGCCAGGACGACGAAGAATTCTTTTTTCCGCTGCCTGAATGGACTGTCACACACCAGCTGCTTTGCAATTTCCCGTGTTAACTTTGTTGATACAGTGTATCGGATTTTAGCCTAGCGATAGACGCGTCGCAGGTCATAACAAAGCTGGGGTCCCTACAAAAAGCACGCAAGTGGCTGGTATTAAGAATGGCAAACATATGCATAAATTTTTGTATCTTGAATTTCCTCAAAATGTACTTTCTTAGTTCTTCAAATCCGAATTACATGAGCTATGTCATGGGTTATAAAGCTTTATTACGCATTTCGAAATTATACTGTAATTTTGGTTACGTTTCCAACTGCAATAACAATCGCCTTACTGCACCCAAAATAAAATGAGCGTGATATTCCATTGCGTCTTTTTGATAACTAAAATTATAAGAGTTAATATTTTCCCCACATTATGATTCCAAACATTCAATGACAGAACAGAAACTCACACTCAGCACAGTCAAGTCGCATCCCTCCCTGCTCAAAAAACAGATTCATGTACTTTCTGTGGAATTGACACAGCTATAAATCCAGTCCATACTCAGAGGAATTGAGTAAAATAGACCCCCCCCCCCATACATTCATTCTAGACCAACGGGAAAAGCTGTTGCAATGCGTATTCATTCATAATAGGACGCTTATAAGTTGAAAGGTCGCTCAGCGGTGACATAGTATTATTGTGTATTGATGAATCAACGATTGTGTATTCATTTTGGAATACAGCATAAAGACAATTACTTTTTTTTCTTCAAGTATATTTTTTAAAATGGATCCTTAGGTAGAATATGAATGAGTATATAATAAAAGGGTTACTGCATTCGTATGGGAAAATATGAACTCGTTTCCTGAGATGGATACTCTGCTCCCACAGGGCGTGCAGTATCGATCCGTAAAAACTCGTTCATAGTTACTCTCTCTCTCTCTCTCTCTCTCTCTCTCTCTCTCTCTCATATCGAATTATCTTCATTGTTTTAAAACATCGCACAATCTGTTATTTCACAAAAATGTTTTGTTGTAGCTTTAAAAATGACAAAATCTGAACCAAATAACACCACATCAAAATTATATAGCTCGTCTATGATATGGAACGATTTCTTGAATGGGCATATTGGAACCATTACCAACCATAAAGTTCCAATATATGAACTTTGTAAATGCATTTGTGTCGTCAACTATCAAAGTCGTCGTCACACTCGTAAATAACAATAGGGAAGCTCATTTTAAGATCGCCGCACAGAGCACGTATAGTCCTTATTCTGATATATGTGTGTGTGTGTCTGTGTGTGTGTGCATGTGTGTCTGTGTGTGCATTGTCTAGTCTTTAACGACTGACTTATATGAAGCTTTAAAGAAATCAAATTGAAAAAGACAGAAACACTAGCATAATGGAGTAAGGGAAGCAATTCTCGCTCACAATTTTCAATTATTCAGGCCAAATTACCCTTGCTAAGGTACGGAGGTTTCACATGGATATTGAAAATTGCACGCCTGGATTTAGATAGAAAGTATCATCTAGTCAAAAATTAATTTGCGGAGCGTTTTGCAAATAATTATATGCTGATGTGAATTCACCACCTTACAAAATTTATTGGGTTGCCAGCGCATTTGATCAATGTGATCAGACCATTGATAACACAATAAACTCTTATTTTTATAGACATTTCTAAGTATAACACATCCATTGTGACCAAAATAACAAGTTATAATCCTATTTCATAAAAACTGTGCAATTTAAGGAAAAATATTTTCTTAAAACTAAAAAGCTTTTAAAACCAGTACTATGGATATGAAATATAGGATGCAAGGCATTAATGAATATAAAGTACCCAATAAAATGGAACGGAACGCCTTATGTCATGTCATCTCTTAAAGTCCATAAAGGTGCGTATATGTTTACACCAATCCCTGTCTTGAAAAAAATAAGATCCAATCACCCACCTGATAAAAACTATCCAATCACTTTTCAAATAAATACCACCCAATGATCCTTTCAAAGGTCAAATTTGGTGAGATATTTTGCCTTTCCAAATTTGTCAATGTAGCTATCGATTCTTGACATTGGAAATGAATCTGTTTTGGTGACACTGTTCACTTTTCTGTGTTCAGTTGACATATTGAAAGTATAGTTGGTTACGACACTCTAGTACATTTAGATTCCCTATTACTTTAATCTGGTTTTATGAAAACATTCCCCAGCAAATATTAAATTTCTTTTTTTTCCAAACAGTCCTGTTTGAGAGGAGTAGAATCCACATTTAAACGTCATGTAGCTTTTATTTGTTCATGTTGCAACATCTGGAAACATGTGCTCATATCCCTATAAGAGCTGTTTTAGCTCACTCTTTTCGTGTGGGTTTAGACGTGAAACATTCTGGTAGTTTAACATTTCTGAATTCAGGTCCGGACTGTTTAATACTTCATTCTGGTCCGGACAATTTAATATCTCTGAATTTAGGTACGGACTGTCAAATATTTAACTCTGGTCGGGACTGTTTAATATTTCTGAATTCATAAGATTACTTAAACCAAAGTCACAACCATCAGATTGCATTTAATTGTTTCACTGCGAGGGACAGGAAAATCTATATTGACTGAATGAGTAACAGGGCTACCACTATCACAATATCATTATAAGATATGTACACGACAAAAACAACTGTTTCTATTTCCTCATCCCTGGAGTGTTAACAATATAATTCAAGTCATTTACTTTCTTTTTAATTGTACAAGCATCATGCTGCTTAGACTGAATGGGATTTTTAGACTTAGCCAAGCAAGCCAGAACTCTCCTACCAGGCTGAAAACTCCGTTCCTTTTTATTTTTGTCATACCTTAATTTCATTTTCGACTGAGTAGATTAGTATCTTCAAATGTTCGTTTTAAATAAGTTTTCTTTTAATAATTGTACTGGTCCACAAACAATATCTACAAGAACTAGTTGGAAAGGACTACATAAAACCTAATGATTTTTGGACTAATTCCATAAAGGGATACGAAAATCCACATCACAATCATTTCTGTATCGAAGCAATATGACTAAATCATATGCTTTAAAGTTTGATGAAATCTGCCCCAAGACCCTTGACTTTTAGGCTGATCGGCATAATATTCAAACTGAAGGATGCCTGACTCATGCATAACTTGTTCGAAAATTCCAGACATAAAATGTGATCCTTAATCAAACTGGACAAAATCTGGAAGGCCAACATCTGCAAAAGAAAACTTTATCAAAGCTTTTACTAAGATTTTAGCTTTAATATCTCTCAAAATAATTTCCTCACGAAAATCACGTGGACGCACAATTTACGATCAATAAATATTAGTTGCTATACTTGCTATACTAGTCTTAGGTAAGCGACGGCAAGGTCTAACATTATACTGCTAAATGGTTTGTAAAATGCATTAATAGGTAGTAGATGAGCCTTAGGCACATTTTGAGTGGCTATTCCTAACATTTGACAAGAGTGACAAGCTCTAAAGTGTGTCGAGATGTTCAATATTTACAAACATTACTTTAAATTTTCGGTGAATAAAAATTATTCAAGATTTTGTGATAAGTCCTTTTGACTGCTAAACGACCAGCCAAGGATGTTTTATGGTCTAGATTAAAAATTTAGTGTCCATACGACATCCGAACAACAATTTGATAGTTCACTGAAAACTTTTCAACGGCGGATACACAATGTGTCTCCTCTATCAAATAAGTACCCCATTACTAGAAAAAAATAGCAAACAGGTATTATTATTATTATTATTATTAGCAAACAGGTACTTGTTTGGCTTCAGTTTCGCTGATAAACCCCTGAAAAAGAGACATCTCACGTTGTTGTTCGTGTTCGGCAACAAGTGACCGTCTCTTTTAACCCTGATTGGAATTGGGAAAGTGAGTTGTCAAAGAGGATCGCTGTGATCAATATCTATTGATCTACCAAAACTAAGAGCAAACGTTACATCATTAAAAGATGAACAATAAAAGTAGGAGCTAAAGGGAGATCCTCCCGATCAATATCATTCTCAAGAGTTCGTTTTGCCATATCTCTGATAACTGCATGAACAGGGTATAAATCAGGGATTTCATTTTCAATAGGATCAACATTTTAATCCAAACATGACTTGTAAGTTACAAGTGGATTAACCAAGATCTTATCACCAGCTAGGTCATTGCCTAGCATTAACTGAATAACTTCGATCTGTAAAGATATTGTTAGGTATGTCATGGGTCCCGAAGTCTAACGCTAAACTGTCACAATGGGGACGAACATTAACAAAGCAGCAGTCAGCTCTTCAAATAGAACACTTTCACTAGAAGAAAACTTCTCCATCAACGGCAAAGTATCTAATAACAAAAACTCTGAGAAGGTTCTGTGTCTCTTAATATTTTAATAGGAGTAGGCTTGGCAGAATCACCAGAAAGTGATATAGAATCTTTCGACACGAATGGTTCATTATTCTCTATAATAAAATCAGACTGTGGTTGTTTGACCAAAGCAATGCATTGCATTGTTTTTAGTACAAAACCGTGACATTGACCGCTTTAAAATAGCAGCATTTCGAATAGATCTATATTTATTATGTCGCTTAGTTTTGAACATGTAGCATTGAGAAATAATGTTCCTTTTCTTCTTACAATAAGTGCAAGTAGGATGATATCATAATTTCTGGTCAGTCTTATCAGAAATTTAATTCTCAAAATTTGTGCCTGGTTGCGATTTAGAAGTATGAGGATGGTGAAGGAGTCAAAACGTACAACCCACCCTTCCCAATCTGCCGAAAGATACATCAACACGCCCTTACTCGCTGAAAATCCGCTGGTCCCAAGTGATTCACCACGAGAAAACTACTATCTTCCTCTGAACTGACGCTACCACCGACAGCAGCTCACATGTTATACGAAACTACATTAAGTCCTATGACACCCCATCCAACATACCAGCTCTCCATTTAAACCAAGCTCAAAAGGCTAAAGAATGCTCCTGTAAACTGGACATATTCATAACACAAATTCTGTTGTGATATTACGTTTTGTCTCAACTCTACACATGCCTTGGTTGTAGTATAAAACGCCAACGAGTTTAAGACAATCCGTTTTCTCACTGCAAGCATTTTGTTGGTTTAGCACTGGGTTAACTGAACGTGAAACTTAAATAAACTACAAGAGGGTAACGTTATGCACTGAAAGAAATCCCGAGCACATTCTAGGTCAGGTAAAATATATAAATAATTAAGTATGCTCAATTCCGCCACAATACGCACCCCATTAAAAAGTGGTAATAATTTTATAAAATCACGAAATGTGAACAAAAGAACATATTAAAATATATTATTCACATTACTCGAATTAGTTGGTAAAATTATTTGCCAATCATATTCTGCTCCAGAAAACGAGCCGGAAATGACAAGGCTGTAATGATAATGCCAAATGTATCAATCTTGCATCGGCGACTTTCGCATTGTTGAAACATCATGAGAGGGTGAGGGTGCGTTTCAAGGACAAATTCCCTTCCAAAAAGGTGTTATGAAAGTTTCATATTCTTCACCCCAATGCCAAACACTTCTTTTCGATCACGGGGTAGTTTGTTAGAATATTCTATACAAATCTTGAAGGTTCTAGCTGTGAGGTTGGCCTTGTTTAGTTTGTCGAAGAGATCGTTTAAGACTCAGACACCCAGGTATTTGTATGTACAAAAATTTCGTCCACGAAACTATCTACGTTTACTGTGCCTTTGAACGATTTGCGCGTAAGACAATCGAACGACACAACGGCGTTGACCAAGTCGAAAGGCATGACCTTAAACTGGTAATGACCTTTATGTTCCGCGAATGCCATTAACGCGCGGGCATATTATAGCGATGGGCACCTGCCAATATCCTTTGCTGTGATCCAGCTCTGGTGCTCTGCCAATTTTGCAAAGAAACCCTCCATATCAGGCATCCGTTCCGCATCAAGCACGGTAATTCGGTTCAGTTCAAAATGTCTATACAAAAGCGGTTTGTTCCGACTTCCTTTCTGACCAGTTCCACGGTGGAATGAATTCAAGGAGCTGGAGGGTTCAGTCGTGCCCAGGTGTTACATATTTTTCCTGTTTCTTCACTGATCGTCCCCCGTGTATAAAAGGGTACAGGGTATATAATTTAAATCGGATCATCTCTAAGATACGTTTATTTCATGTTTTACCTATCCAGTATTCCCTTGTCTGTCCTAAAAAAAATATATGTAACGCTGTTGTTCAGGTAACTCTGGGCACATCTTGTTATTATCTACGACAACCTTTCCCACACCTATAGGGCACTCAGGTGGAGTTTCTATACTGGGGTCTTATTCTGCTTCGTCACTCGATTCGTCTTTTAAGACCAAGGTACGTACTGCATTCAAAAAATCCCTTTTGCATAGTTTATGGCAAACGTGGGACGACCGAAAGAATCATACTACATCACTCTCCAATCCAGATCAACATAATTGTGTTAATACCTTTGTTGGTCTTTTCTGTACAAAGGTGACCAACCCTACTGGATACATGCGCCCCTCTAAGGACACGGGAAGTAAACTGGTGTGGAACATTAAGCTCAAGGAATGTTCTTCTATCCGACGAGATATATTTCCTATACATAGGCCACTTCCTTTGCACAAATTTCAAACTTGCCTCACCGGTTATATTTTTCACTCTACCGGATATGATTTTCTCAAAGATACGTCAAGCACTTGCTCGCGCAAACATTATCGTGTCCATGTTAGCACCTGCGACATAGTTTTGACCTCTTGTATGACGGAAAACCGAAACTCCGGCAGAGGTGGCACTCTAGAGCCATCGACATTTTCATTCTTTAACTCGCATATGGGATTGTCCATGCACAACGCGTAGACTATTACGATCAAGAAAGGCTTTTTGATTTCCATCTTCGCGACAAGAATCGTTTGAATTACAACATACATGTATATTTCAAGCTAAGCATTTGGTCATCCCTAACGAGACTCCCCATCACCACGACGCTCGAACACACGTGTCCCGTAAGACTGTTATCTTCTTGACCGTTAACGGTACCACGAACTGTCGGTATACACAGCCGACTGAACAACATCACTATAACTGAACACCGACCACAGACAGGATATATACTGAACTCACGCGATTAGTCCAGAATGAACACGTGGAAAGTCGCGCTTTTTGCCTCCTGACCACCGTATGATTTGAATAGCAACCACGACTCTTTTGGACAAATGCCTTTGGTTTCAGAGAATTGAGCGAGATGTGATCACACTCCTTACAAGTGTACAACTCTCTGTT
Source organism: Sinohyriopsis cumingii (assembly GCA_028554795.2). Lineage (NCBI taxonomy): Eukaryota > Metazoa > Mollusca > Bivalvia > Unionida > Unionidae > Sinohyriopsis > Sinohyriopsis cumingii. The sequence continues at coordinate 60,319,565 of CM068838.1, forward strand.
CTTACGATTTGTATTCTTACCAGATTTATAATTGCCAGTTTTGTTAGTACTAAGTATTCAGTGCTCACCGGGTCTCTGGACGTTAGACTGAGTGCCGATCTTACTGAATATTATTACTTCATTCTGGGAACCAACCTGATATTCTGCGAAATAGGCTGTCTGTGTAGCCATGTCAAGTATATACGCGAAGGAATTTTCCCTCAGAAATAGATACACCTCTTCACCATGCGTAATCAATAACTGGTCAGTAAATAAAATATCAACATGACGCTCGAACGTTTTCTTTTTCTACCTTACGACATTCAACCCACCGTCCTGTTGACGAACTGATTACATGTATAGCCTCTCTCAGTTTTACTAAGCTTGAACTTCTTGCGGAGGCCTTGCTCTGTTATCTCGTATCTCTAAAGTATTGCATCTATTATTGTGCCCTTAGCGAATAGACTAGAATAAACATCTAACGCATTACTCTTAGTAACGCGCTGAGATGGAGCGACCAATCGACCCTTTTCTACTTCTAAACAATGGCATAACTTTAAAGTCTATGCACATAACAGTCGATGTTATCCTTACCGTCTTTCGATGGGATTAATTTTGAACAAATCAGCTTTCCAAGTTAGAGTCTTGATTCCCCTCCTTCTAAGATTGTAATAATTCAAATTTTATTTTATGCTCTTAATCCATATGCCTGTCTTTTAACTATCCTATACTTTTATTACCAAACCTATTCTTTTCTTATGCTTTCCTTTCCAATCATATTCTTTTCTTATCTGCGTGCTTTTATAATTTTATCTTCATTTCCTTAGACACTATATTCTCCCTTTCAAATGCTATCTTTGTTTCTTCCGCTTGCTCTCCTATTACGTTCTTTTTTCTTTTCAAATTCCCTTCGTTCCTGCTCAGTCAGTCTGTCGCTTTTTTCTTTCTTTCTTCTTTTCTAGATCCATATCCTTTAATCTCTGTTCCCTTTTCCATTACTGCTCTTCCTGTACGAATTTCCTAAGGTGCTCCCATCATCCCCAATCTTTGTACCCAACTCCACTAGATCTTTAATTAACTACAGGTTTAATACTGTTGATAAGATCACTAATCCTAAGTGGACTAAAACTCGAAGTGTAGTTATAGAATTACTCAATTCAAATGTATCAGAAGGGCAAATAAATGTATGTATGTACGTATGTATGTATGTATGGATGTATGGATGGATGTATGGATGGATGTGTGGATGCATGCATGCATAAAGTCGATTTAAACTTCAAAAGCAATTTTAATTTATCTGAAATATATTAAAGAAATTCAGAAACAATAACGAGGCCTCGATTTCTGTTATGACTTTTTGGTCTTGAACTAAGTAACAGGATGAAATATAACCAACTTCATTAAAATTCAACAAACATTTTTTGCATGGAATAAAAAGTGAACATTTAGGAGGAAATTACATTGTTGTGAATTGCATCCCAAATAATTTAAAGCTGAATATGCCGATGTTCCAACAGTCTTGAATCTGATAATGTACCAACAGTCTTGATATATCATAAGGATATAATCCCGAATGTCTTTGAATGAATTTACAATAATCCCAAAATAGCTTTTAGTCCAAAAGTCATCCTGCCACACTGCAGACATCGTAGCGATATGATTCAGATTGTTAAAGATACGCTAAAATTACACACACACACACACTAACACCCCCCAACCCCACACACACAAACAAACAAGAACATATTTGGCGCTTTACCAAAAGAAATTGATGGACGTAATGACACTTGTTCCTAACCATACGCAGTCCCTCGAATTCAAGCCAGCACGGACGAAAGCAGATCATAAGTATCGATCAGTCTATTCGGTTTCTTAACAGCTGATACATTCAGAAAGCTAATTTCAAAAAAGGCGAAACAGAAATTAAGATTACAAAATGAAAAAGTCTTACTTACCTTCTAGGCAGCTTAAGAAATTCTGGCATGAAAGGTGTTCAATATTTGAAATACCTGGATTGAGAGGATACTGAGGGTTCCTTGTATGAACAAGATAAACAAGATGGCATATGCAGCGTCAAAATGATATTGAAGATCAAACGAACGAACGACGATAAAGATTAAGCAGAAATAGTTTAACAGTTACGAAACCAAGGCAAAATACTATTTCATTAAAATAAATGACATACAGAAGTAATCAGCTGCACCGATAACAACTGAACAATAATAGAACACGATAACTTTCAGTCTTCCTTTAAGGATATCCAGTTTCTAGAATGTGTCAGATGATGACTAAAAACAAAACAGCAGCGCATTAGAAAATAAAAGAATTAAAATTTACACGGCCTGCAAATTTGTATTGGTCACGAAACCAAACGAATAAAGAAGGCGAATCCAAAAGGAAGAAACAGTGAAAGAACAACTGTAACGTACGAAAAACGAAAACAAAAAAGACGAGTACAGTATAAATAATGTTCTAGATCGGTAATAAATTCCATCATAGAAGCGATAAAATTTACGAATATAAAGCAGATTTTCCCCAAATATCAAAACATGGGAAAATAAAATAATATAGAACTACAATATATTCGGGAAAAGATAGAGTATAAAAAAAAATCACATAAATGTTGATGCAGTCATGCCGAAATGTAAATGCCTTTAAATGTTTATACAAATACACAATTTATCATACACATCAAATCTTCAGTCGCAACGAATTACAACAAAAATGTTCATAATCAGTCGATATAGGAAGAATTGTGAAAATTCAGCTTTTACAGAGCATTAATTCGACATGAAATATATATTATGTGAAGACAGTGTTTAAGAAATGCAATTAAACTGCCGTTACATCGGAGCAAATGCGATTAAGCTGGTGTAACATTGGAGAAAATGAGATCAAACTGGTGTTACATTGGAAAAAAATTTGATTAATCTTGAGTTACATTGGAGGAACTGAGATTACACTCGTGTTACATTGGTGTTACATTAGTGTTATATTAGAGAAAATGAAATTAAACTAGTGTTACATTTGATGACATGAGATTAAACTCGTGCAATATGGGATGAAATGAGATTAATTACAATGGATGAAATGAGATTAAACTAGTGTTATATTGGATGAAATGAGACTAAACGTGTTACACTGGATGAAATGAGATTAAACTGGTGTTACATCAGGGGAAATGAGATTAAACTGGTGTTACATCGGAGGAAATGAACAAATTCAAGAGAACAATCAGCAGAGTAATACGTATGAATTGGAAAAAAGCATAAAGAATTGCAAAGTACAAGACAGACAACTGTAATTTATAGAAATAAAGCCATAAACTTGAAGTAAATACAAATACGGATTTAGCGAAGGACTGATAAAAAATCTGTAACAGTTCTACAAGAAATGTTCTGCTGTTAGGGCTACTAATGCTACTCCATTCTCAAAGGTACAAATCCTATATCTCGATTAGTAACACCAATTTCAAACAATTATATTGATAATACTAGTTGAATAGAAACATATCTTGAAATAGGTCACAAATGCAAATAACAATGCCACTAATATCAAAACAAGCACATTAACATGTTCAGCAACGAAAGAACCGACTTGTTCAGCACCCTAAGACAATCAACATATATTTTACAGTTGGCAGTTCTTCCACTTTTCACACACCTCTCACACTATTGGCAATGGAATGAGCAGTTGTTATTATAGTCGTTGTTATCGCTGTAGCTATAGAAACCACTTTGAGATTCTTTTCGTTGAAATACGGTTTTAGTCCTTCCCTGAGATGGAATTTACTAATTACATAATTATCATTCTCTTGGTTCACATCTAAATTTTACAACTTTTCGATATTTTAAAGTAATTCTGACTTTATTACTCAAACTTTGTTTACTTCTGTGGTATTTTGATTTCGCTACTATTGGATGCTTTCTTTTTCGTTATGCAGTTTGTATCTGCACGTTCTGGTATTCCATTTCTTTTAAAAAGTGTTTGTATCTGAGAAGGCAATGTCATCAAGTTCTTTATATTCTCCCACCTCACTCTCCTCTTGCGTAGTATATAATATTCGGACAATTTGTTCTTGATCTTTGGTTGAATGTTACAGTAGATGAATTGAATCAAATAATACATCTACTTCATTTTCCAGTTGGATATCATGTCATTTCAAAGCTGTAGATTTGTCCTGCCCTGGTATTACATCTGCTTTTATTTGTTTGGCACGTTTGTACAATTTAGGTTGAAACAGATATTTAACCCGTGTTTCTTCCATGTCTCTACGTATATTTAATATATCTTGTAATTCGTCTGTTATATTGGATGATGAGTGGTCTATTTATTTTATTTATCCTCAGTATTTAATTCTGTAATAAAATTATACACTATCCTACAGCTGTTCTATCTATTGTAATAGGTGATACAATTTTGTTTTTACCTCCACTATTTTTATATTACTTAAATTAAGTGTAATCTGTATTCGTCTCTTTATTAAATTTGTGCATAACCATTACTATCTCTGTGCATACCGATTGTATATTTGTTTACAGTGTCCAAGCCTACGTTCTGACCAGAATTTCTTTATACTTTGAAACATTCAGGCCAATTGTTATTCTTGACAAATTACTGTACCTGTTGTTTCGTTAAAATAAATATCATTGCTTATAGTATTGGTTTGGACTGTACACTTATCTCATCATCGCCTTCATATGCAAGATTTTCAGATTATTACATTGTAAGGCCTAATTCTAACTGATCTAAATGTGGTTTAAAGCATGGTTTTGCAAACAATGTTATCGACACAATTAACAGTCGAACTCCACGCCAATATATTCACTCCTGTCTACAACATGCTTTTGAAAATATTATCAACACAAATCACAATCTTTCTAAGCTCTACTCTGTGTGTACCTTATAGGTTGCTTTTGGAACAAATGTTGAGATGCAGTATTGGCGAACCATCATCAATCAATATTCAGGAAGGCGTTTGCTAACAAATCAAATTTTGTTTAGTCATGCAACACTTGACTACCCGATAGTAAATGGACTTTCGCCAGACACATCTATTGCACGGTAAATTATTTGCAAACCAAAGCTATATAACTATGTAAATAGAGTAATTTTTGTTTGTTAAATAAAGAAGTGAATAGGCGTAAAGTTTTTTACAACTAAATCCTAGACGTCAACTGGACTGCAAAACGTTAAAATGCTTAGAAATGGTTTGGTAGCGGAGATCGAAAGCTGCGAGAAGAAACAAAAAATAGAAAACTTGGCTACACCGTTTTTGATTGGTTTAAGGCGGGTATAAAAACAGTTTTAGCATTTAAAGGTGTGACTACAGTAGGATAGTATTTAACTGGTTTTTGCCGGTAATTGTCTAACACATATAGGTACTGCTGCTTACGCTAGCAATGACAAACGGATTTAAAACAATGTAGAGCATTTTCTTCGAGTTCAGACTTAAGAATTTATTGGACCAGATATTTAAAAAAAAGTCGTCAGGCTATTTTCTATTGTACAGCACTGAAATATGAGTCTCTCTCCCTCTCTCTCTCTCACTTGCTCACTCACACGCACTGGCACGCTCACGCGCGCGCGCGCGCACACACACACACACACACATACACACATTACGTTAATCTGACCCACGTACATTTGAAAAGATGCTGTCCATGTCTTTATTTCAATAACACAAACAACAACTTCTTCGGTTTTGCTAAGGACGATTCATGTGCCCGAATTGATTTAATATTGAGTGTTCGATCACTTCGTGCAGTAACTATGTAAAAATTACACTGGTCAACAGTGAAATCATTACTGACTTGAAAAGGCCCTAATCTGTAGTATTTTGGTGTGCCGAACACGAATATAACCGTGAAAAATTTGTATTGGCTCTCGTTTTGAAGATATTCATATACCTCATTTTTTATGTTTCACTGTGTAAATTTCTCCAGTAGGACTGCAGCAACATCCGGAATAATGATGTAACATTGCATAATACCATCATGCTCACATCATCCACAGTTGATTGCATCATTTTCTGATGCAATGTAATACTAATGCCATGCGGCTGCTGAAGTAAGTTGACGTCAGCAGTGTACTATACATGTGTAGGCCTATTATACTAATGCCAGGCGGCTGCTGAAGCTGACGTAAGCAGTGTACTATATAAAGCCCAATCAGATAGGTTCAGCATTTAAAATATTTTAGACGTTGTGCGAGACAGTTCAAGCTACTGTTACATAAAACTTATTATTTTATCCATTTACGTACAATAAAGAACAGTAATGCCTCGAAAGTGTGTTAATACCGCGGACAATTTTTGCTATATTTGTGGGGAAGTGACATTTGCCAACCAGAAGAAAAGTATCAATTCTCAAGTGAAGAAGGCATATCATCTTTACTTCGGATGCAAGGTTGGTGACCAAGACAAGCCTTGGGCTCCGCACATATGCTGTGCTACATGTACAACACAGCTTTCACAGTGGTTGAATTGCAAAAGGTCATCAATGCCGTTTGCAGTCCCAATGGTGTGGAGAGAGCCAAGCAACCACCTAAATGACTGTTACTTCTGCTTGGTTCCTCCTCTTTCCGGCGGAATAACGAAGCGAAAGAAGTCGAGAATAGTCTACCCAAACATTCCGTCTGCATTGAGACCAGTTCCACATGGTGAGGGACTTCCTATTCCAGAACCTCCAGCAGAATATTCTCTTGATTCATCTGACGAAGACAAAGGTGAGTCGACCTGTTCTTCTCCTGGTCCATCAGCATGCAGTGATCCAGATTTTCACTGTGGTGCATCATCAACCCCACACAGAATAACACAGGAAGAACTAAATGACCTGATTCGTGATTTGGACTTATCAAAGAACAAGGCAGAATTGCTAGGATCAAGACTCCAACAATGGAATCTTCTAGAAGAAGATGTCACAATTACTGCATATCGAAAGCGCCACCAGCAATTGGAGCCTTTCTTCAGAAAGGAAAGTAATCTGATATTCTGTTCCGATATTGAGGGCCTCATGAATGCTTTAAAAATCACTCATGACCCACAAGAATGGAGACTATTTGTGGACTCTTCGAAACTGAGTCTCAAGGCTGTGCTTTTGCACAATGGAAACATTCTTCCATCTATTCCAGTAGCGTATGCTGTCCACATGAAAGAGACATACGATAACTTAAGGCAGCTACTGAATTCCATTGAGTATAACAAGTACAGCTGGCACCTCTGTGGTGATTTGAAGGTAGTTGCCCTTTTAATGGGACTGCAGCAAGGATATACAAAATACATGTGTTTCTTATGCGAGTGGGATAGCCGAGCAAGGGAAATGCACTACATGAGGAAGGAATGGACTCACAGGCAGAATGTAGCCATTGGAGAGAAGAATATCCAACACCCAGCTCTGGTTGAGGCTCAGAAAATCTTGCTACCACCCCTTCACATCAAACTAGGTTTGATGAAGAACTTCGTGAAAGCCATTGACCGGACTTTGCCAGCATTCCGATACCTGCATGAAAAATTCCCTCGACTCAGCGAAGCAAAGATTAAAGAGGGAGTTTTTGTGGGTCCTCAGATTCGAGAGCTTTTCAAAGATGACCGGTTCAACAACTTGCTGGAAGGTGACGCGAAACAAGCATGGAATGCTTTTCGCCTAGTTTCTACAAACTTCCTCGGAAATGTTAGGGCAGAAAACTATAAGGAACTAGTAGAAGACATGTTGATGAAGTATAAGAAACTTGGCTGCAATATGTCTCTAAAGATTCACTTCCTTCATTCCCATTTGGATTTCTTTCCTAGCAACTGTGGTATTGTTAGTGATGAACACGGCGAACGTTTTCATCAAGATATCGCAACAATGGAACAAAGATACCAGGGAAAATGGTCCACTACAATGCTGGCTGACTACTGCTGGACACTCCTCAGAGATGCTCCCGAACAGCTGTACAAGAGACAGGCGAAGAAATCTAAGATGTAGTCAATGACTTGAATTTTTATAGGTAGGCTATTACAGTTGACCTTTTACTATTGGAATGCATTTCGTTATGTAAACATTAATTTCTTGCAGATTACAAAAAAAACTAGAGCCAATTTTGCAATTTGACTGTCATATTCGTGTTCAGCACATAAAAATTGATAAGAATTGACTAATTTTATTTCAGTAACATGACTTTTGTAAAAATTTGTTGTCCAGTGTTAGTGGCGACTCGCTCTCTCTCTGTGAAAAAGGTAGTAAGACATTACGTAGTTATCATTTCCAGTAATCTTTTAGCAATGTGGAAAAGCTAAAGAATAACATCTCTTTTCTTTTACTGCTGTTTAATAGAGAATGTTGTTCACTAGCTAGAACAAATCGAAATTATCAAATTTCAACATCAGGTGATAAAGACTGAATTATAATAATAATTAAACAAACCAAAATTAATGTTGCAGTTTAATCACATTCTTATTTCTCCACGATGGATTTCACTTTGGATACATGAACTACAGGATTCACTAATGGTTATGTTCAGTTCAGATTTGCAGTTATAATAACTTACCGTTATTTCTTCTACGTATAATCCGTTAGTGGACAAACAAAAAGATTAAAATTATATTCTGACAATATTATCTGTGACAGATAACATAAAACAGTTGGTTTATTAGAAGACTCTTAGAATTTCTGATTGACCATTAGAAAATTTGGACTTATGGAAGCTTACAACGAGTGAATTCATTTGCTTACATTTACTTTCAGGAGGCAAATCGACATCACGTCAATACAGAGATATTTAATATCTCGTTATACCGTGTTCCTATTTCGATGTGTTTTCTCTTCTATTCTTATATTTTCTTGCTCTATTGATAAATTGTTGAGATGCCAACGATAGCATTGAAGTCTTACAGAACCCATGGTTTATTATGATTCACTCTCCTTATTTCCTACTTATCATGGGTTTTGTACTTCTAAAGCCACCACTGAATATACTGCACTCCCGTTAGTCTCCGCCACGCCAGTAATGTCAGAGAACAATATAAAAGTGGTGAGTAGTGAATGGGGCCACCATAGGGTCTATGGGAATTAGCATTACAGACCCTCCCTGGGCCGGTATAGGGTCTATGTAAATTTAACATGGAGAAAAGCCCTGGGCCTGTATAGGGTCTAGGGGAATTAGCATTACAGACCTTCTTGGGCCGGTATAGGGTCTATGTAAATTTAACATTAACACCCTGGGCCTGTATAGGGTCTATGTAAATTTAACACGGAGAAAAATCGTGGGCCTGTTTAGCGTCAAGGGAATTGAACATGGGGAATAAATCGTGGGTCTGTTTAGCGTCAAGGGGAATTGAACATGGGAAATAAATCGTGGGACTGTATAGCGTCAAGGGGAATTGAACATGGTGGGATTGTCTAGGGGTAGAGGGTCAAACACAACAGAGACAGAGACATATATACACTAGTACAAGCGTGAGATTTATATATAAAGCATTACCAAGACCTGAAATCTTGCTGGGGTGTTCAAAAATTTGCATAATTGTAATGATGCTATAAATAGCTATAATCAAGGAAATGCTCAACGACAAAATGGATGTGACTAAAAGTAACGCTAAAATGACGAAATTGTCCCAGAATTTAAAGGAAAATAAACATATCCCCGAAAATTAAGTTACAATGGTTTAGACTAAAATGGATAAAATTAGTAACTACTTACAATATCAACTTGTGTGACGATCGTGGATAAACACCCATGTATCTATTTATAGCTATAATCAGCTAAAATTCCTATGAAATCCCACTATCTATCTATACTACAACTTGTGGGTTATTCCTTTGGAAAACCCCACTATCTTTTTATAGCCTCAGCTTGAGTGACGTTCCTGTTTATGAACTCTAGTACATATGTATAGCTACAACCTGTGGAAATCCCCAAGTCAATATTTATAGTCTCGAAATTTCTAGCGTCAGTGACGTCACTGTACTGAACACCAGGGGATAAATGTCAACAGTGTTGCAAGTGGCTGACCTGAATACACGCTACTGCAGATAGGTAGGTAGAGTGTATCTGATAGGGATAAAGTGAGTTTTATAGGGACAAACAGAGACCAATACACACACACACACACACACACACACACACACAACGTACGCGCGCAGACACACACACACACACACACACAGGGAAGAGAAAAAAACCCCAAATATACTATCAACACAGAAGGGAGATAATACAAACCCCAAACAAACTATCCACACATACGTACGCGAACGCATACAAACCCCAAATATACTATCGATACAAACGTACGCGAACGCATACTAACCCCAAATATACTATCCACACAAACGTACGTGAACGCATGCAAACCCCAAATATACTATCCATACAAACGTACGCGAACGCAATACAAACCCCAAATATACTATCAACACAGAAGGGAGATAATACAAACCCCAAATATACTATCCACACAAACTTGCGCAAACGCATACAAACCCCAAATATACTATCCACACAAACGTACGTGAACGCATGCAAACCCCAAATATACTATCCACACAAACTTACGCAAACGCATACAAACCCCAAATATACTTTCCATACAAACGTACCCGAACGCATACAATTCCCAAATATACTATCCACACAACGTCGCTAACGCATACAAACCCCAAATATACTATCCACACAACGTCGCTAACACGTACAAACCCGAACTATACTATCCACACAAACGTACGCGAACGCATAAAAACCCCAAATATACTATCCACACAACGTCGCTAACGCATACAAACCCCAAATATACTATCCACACTCGGGAGGAAGAAGAAAAAAACAACCAAATATACGATCTACACAACGTAAGCGAACACACACACACACACACACACACACACACACACACACACACCACAGAGGGAAGAAGAAGAAAACCATTATACACTATCCACACGGAGTGAAGAAATAACCCTTTATATATACTATCAACAAAGAGTGAAGAAAATAACCCATTATATTCCATCAACACAGAGTGAAGAAGAAAAAGTTTTTTGAAAGCACCTAAGCCCTCACCTGCAATGACCAACTCTGCCAAACACCTACACCCCACCCACCCTCACTCCCAACACTACAAAACCCATTTAACCCGTTATTTTATGGCATCAGTGTGTGATTTAGGAAACATCAAGACACAAAATGATGGATGAATAGACTGACTATTGTTTACTGACTTGCATGCCTAAAGAGCGTGCTTGAAGGAAAACATCCTTCCATTTCAATTCTAACTCAAACATGATCCAGAGGGATAGAGAGAGGTGAAAGAGAACAATTTCATAAAGTGTGAGTAAAAACAAAACACGCCATCCTTATTATACAATGTCAAGACCAAGAGACACTTACGTTTTCTTTCTGGTCTATTCTCTTTTAGAAGGTAGTATGAAATTTCACATCAGGGCCAACGCATCGGCTCACATTGTCAATTTTTCCATTTCCATGTCTTTACTGGCACAAGTTCTTCATCATCTTCAATTTCTTCTTCTTCTGAATCCCTCTTCTCGGTTTCGTCTTGTTTTTGTTTCTTCTCTTTTCTCGTAGGGCACTCTGAATTCCAGTGTCCTTTCTCCTGACAACGATATTAGGTATCTTGACTTTTGTCTCTCTTTCTTAGATGAAGCAGGTATTCTGGAGACAAATACCCATTTACCTTTGCAGATATGAAACCTAGTCAAATGTAATTTTGCAATAAGATGAAACGATTTCATTGAGGAAGTAAAAGGCAATGATGTACCGTATCGCCTCACACAAAACCTGAAGTGTTAGTTCAAATCCGTGTCAGCGATTTCGAAGACGACATAACTGAGCTTTAATCAATGCTCTCCATTTATGCCATAAAACCACGAGTCCTGATTCACGCCAAAAGAAATTTCATTCGGTCCATAAAAAATAGTATCACATTTGAGAAACGCAAAAACGAACTTCCAGAAAACTGAGAACGACGACTTACACCTACAACGTAAATGTATGAGTTCAAGTAGTACGTAAAACTTAGTCAAATTAAATTTTTATAGTCAAGACGAAACGATCTCTTTTCGAACAAGAAAGCAGACACCAAGCGACAATGGCGATCCGTGTCACACAACACTTTTCAAAATGTATATTATCAGAGGTTTGTTCTAGCGATCTGCACGGTTAAATTAAATGTTGATGTATTTTGCAATAAGACGGACACAATTTCCAGGGGATCGCCCATGGTACGATTATTCGTGCATTAGTTTAATTTTTAAAAATATTTTTTTATATAAATCGCCTATAGGATAGACCCAGTAAAGCATGGCCATTCTCGTCACTGTCTGAATAGCTACTCAAGTCAATTCGAAGCGAACGCGGTAAGAAAATAAGTATAGCCAATGAAATGGCTTACAACGGGTGATGCATTGTTTTGTTCTAGGACTGTGTGGCATAATAATCCCTATGTTCTTGCCTTGTTACCATTACAGTGCAGACAGACTGAAATGTGAATTTACAAGCCCTCTTTGTGTGTGTTGTACCATTTCTTCTTACCACATCAAAATACTGAGCGTCACAGTATTGGTTCGCGTTTTCAAGCTGACCATTTTTTTATATCTCACTTAAACATTTTAACATAAACACTCACACTCAGATCGGTAGAGTCAGAACAGACGTGTTACAGTATTGAGGGGCATGTTATCTTTTTTTTCTTCAAACTAATAAATTTGGGGTTTGTATGAAGTAAAGAACCCAAAGTACAGTGAAACTCAAGGATGATGACCCAATCTGTCTGGCATGATTAGATTAAACACAACGATGTTTTCCTTCACGCCCGTGTAATTTAGAGTTTCAATCGTCTTTGAAGACAAACTTGGTCTCCTTTTGTAGGGCTTGAAATGATAAAAAAAAAATGAAAAATCTTAAGCACTTTGCTATAGATAATTTCATCAACAGACTAAACAACATAAATACCGTTACAACAATAGAAAGCCTTAAAACTTCTATCAAAAAGAAATGCATCAAAAAAATTAAAGATTAACGATAACTAACCAATGAAACCGAATTTAACAAAGGCAATGACATGTGAAGAAATGCCTCTCACTTTCGAAAGGTAGGCGAATGTACTCTGTCATGCACCATCAACTTGAAAAAAATTATAAACAGAGAGAAACCTGAATTCAAAATTCAGTTGTTTTTTTTCTTCAAAATTGTTTCGTTTATTTTTTCTTTTTTTTGGAACAAATCTAAGCACTAATATAGAGTGGAAAAGGGAAAATGCACATACAAGCTTTGATATTTCTGAAAAAATGAGGGGATATTCCTAACGTTCATAACCACCTATATATGCTTGGACTTGTCTGTGACTTATCCACAAAACAAGATGTACATATTTCTGGTCAAGTTGCAAGAGTGTGCGTGTTTTTGAAAATGGTAAAAATGGGATATACAATTTTCTCGTGACACTTATAAAGTGAAGAGTCTGTGCAAGTGTCAAAAGCCAAAGTCATATAAGTTTTGTATTTTGTACGGCTTGTAAAGATTTCCACTTTAGAAAATGTGAAGTATCACAAGTTATTATCACAAACAGAAGTGGAACATAGGGGCTTGCAAGAAAGAAAATAACCCAGACAGTTGGTGTCATCAAGAGTGCTAGAGACGGTACCCGAACTTGCTTGCTTGCTTACTTGAATTAAAGTGATTTTCGCTCTAATGGAGCATGTATCACTGGTTTAATAACGCACCGCGTGATTTTTAATTACTCCTGGGGAAGGAAAGAGAGCCTCATCCCCTAGGCTTTTATGTACTCACAGACTATTTTTAAATTTAGCCACTCAGGTGTAGGACTAACTAGTCCTTAACAACCTGACTGAAAGGCTTTAAACATGAGTGGGAATTGTCTCACCACACACTCATTTTTCTGTCCGAGCGTGGTAAAGGAGGAAAAAGGTGCTCAGCAAGACAGCAATGGATGTTAAGTACTCACCAAAACGCTAGCCCGTACTTATTTCAAATCAAGTCGTGTCACCAAAAAAGACGACGTGTACGACATCAAAGGCATTGTCAAACGCAGAAACCGTAAAGTGGGCAAACGACGTGTCAAAGAAGTCAAAGTACGTTGGAAAGGATATCCGACCAGTTATCATTCTTGGATCGACGCTTCGCACGTCATCGACTATAAAAAGAAGTGACCATCATTCCCTTTCACACAGATTCAGCTACTGCGATCACTGGTTCACGCAATTCTTCTCTGCAAGACTTACAAAAACAACCTTTGTGGGTGAGGTATAGAGAACGTGTGCCTATAACGCAAATCGTCTTTTTCTGCCAAACCTTCGTGGTGTATTGTGTCATCGGTGCAGCCATCGCCAGTTTGAGTTTGAAACAAGGAGACAAACAATTGTGGACCATTGTATTGAGCAGTTGCATCGGTTACCTGCTTCCTAATCCCTCCCTGAAATTCTCACGGGAACCTTGTGTCCAGTGTCAGTGCCAGCCACCACTCCAACAACAACTCCATTTTGGGCGGAGACACTCCTCTGACTTCCAGTAACACCTCGGAGAGCCACAGAACTCTGGAATTATGAGCAATAACAACCAATTTTACTTATTCTTACCCAGTGACAGTTCCATGGAGGTGTTTCCCAAGAACACGTTGTGCTGTTACACGGTCAAATTACCTCAGACCATCCAGTTAGATCACGAATCCCATTGGGAAGTGGCTTTAGTGGAAATCATTCACTCAACACAAATCAAAAACATCACCGAAAAGCAAAACACTTTCGAGGCGGAAATCCTGAATGCTCAATTGGAGGAAGAAATCAATAAAATCGGGTTTTTAGGGGACACAAGACCAGCCAGCAATCCAGCCTTCATTATCTACACCTTGAAAATTCCTTCAGGTTATTATTTTAGTGGTGAACATTTGGTGGACACTATTGCGGACAGGTTCAACTTAGCCTTTGGCAAAGCACTAAACAGGGCCAAAAAATGTGTGAAGATTGAGTACCATAAAGTGGCTCATCGTCTTATGATCAAATTTCAAGATACGGACACATTGTCCCTCAGGTTCAATGGTAGTTTGTTTGAAATTTTGGGTGGACATGCAGAAATGGTCGCAAACAATTTGAGTCCCAAGATCAACAGTAATATGGATTTTTACAGAGCTTTTGGAAACCCGGTAGAACTGAACCAAGGACTTAATTTGATCTTTGTGTATTCCGATGTGGTGGAGTACAACGTGGTAGGACACACCTCTGTGCCGTTACTGCGTGTCATTCCTTTGAAAGTGGATAGTACCACAAACAATGACCAGGAAGGTGCAAACACCTATCACGTACACCGTGAATTTGTACATCCTCACTATTTGCCCGTCAGTAAGTCGCATTTAGACACTGTCAACATTGCCATAAAAGGAGATCTGGGACAAAATATTCCATTCTCCAAAGGGAAAGTTACAGTGAAACTCCATTTTTGAAAACGGGTCTCTAACGAATTGTAAGTCAAGACAGCGACCAGTGACATTTTCACCATATAAAATCCGGCCAGATGCGTGTGGAATTTCAGTTTGCAGAAAATCTACGCGCAGATAATACGGTGAACGTCATCCTGTGTGCTGAATTTGACAATACGATATAAACCAACAGTTTGAGAGAAGTCATTCTACACTAATAGAAGTCATGGAAGACTTTTATCAATGTTTATATAGTAGGGATTCTTTGGACATGGAATGTGAAGATCCTGAGGAAGGAGAACCCCAAGACAAAGACGAAGAAGTCATCATGATGAAGTCTAGATAGCCAGAACAAGAATCATATTTAGTTTCCTGTTATGCTATAGTCTTGACAGAAAAAAATTAAGGAATTGATCAAGAAAGATTGCTATGGATGTCATAATGATCATCCCAGTCAAATTCAACACGATAAATGCCTAATGCTGAGTCAAGAAGAAAAATTGGACGAATATCTGGACGAAGCTTGGAGTCTCATCTCGGAAGAAGACGTGTTACAACAGTGGTATAAAGGCTTGCGTGAACATTATTGTCCTCCATTAAGAACTCAAGAGATCCATCGCATCGAAGCTCTCTTGGATCAGAGTTGGGAGACAAGGCGAAGAAACGGTTATTTGTCAGACATTTTTAAGCAAAAAGTCAGGATCGAATTGATCACTTATCATTACCTGTGAAGAAAAAAACCCACACAAAACAGGGATAACTGGGAACGTTATTACCTTTTGAACCACAGTTCGTACACTGCTTCTTGGAATCCTGTCGTCTGTGCTAAAGATGAACTCCCTCATCGCAAACCTCAAGACCATCTAGCTTATGTGATCAACACGGACGACAGTCATCTCCCAGGAACCCACTGGGTAGACGTCTACTTTCCTCAAGAAGGATGTGTGGAATATTTCGATTCGTACCGATTGCCTCCTTTGGAAGACGATATCATTGACTTTATGAGAAGAAATGCTCAGACCACCCGATTCAATAATGTGAAATTACAAGGCACAGATTCCTTGGTGTGTGGACAGTACTGTGTGTATTTTCTGCATCATCGCGCCCCTGGGTTATTCCTTAGAACATTTAGTGACTTATTTTGATCGTCATTCTTCTAGAAACGATGTGAAAGTACATCGATGGTTTTGTGACCAGTATGCTTATCTTTTGTCTCTAACTAGGAAACGTAGTGTCCATCAATGGCCTAATGACTTCCAACAGTGGAAATCACAATTTCATTCACAACGTTGTCAGCCCTGTCCAAAATAATGTGAGAGTTGAAAAAAAAATGTTTGTGATTTGAAAAAAAAAATGTTTGATGTTATATTGTTGGATTATTGTTAAAAATGTTAGAGTTGTTGGTTAGTGTTAAGTGATTTTTGAATAAAAAAATGTTGTGTTTTGAAGAAAAAATGCCTTTGTGGTTTGTTTAACTATAGGTATCCTGATTCATGCTCTTTGACTTCTCTCTATCCCTCCCATAACACTATTTGAACGGTTCGACTCGAAAACCGTGTAGTAATGATTTCCTTCACGTCCGCGCTTTGAAAATAAAAACGGGGCAGTCTCCAGTCTGCCCATCCATTGTCGACTCATCTTCCTACGAAGATGTGTTCAAGATTAGCCAAGTTGAACGAAGCCTATGTGAATTTGCATAGGGTCATGACAAGTCTGATACCGAGACCTGAAGAGATAGACAATATCATAATGTTGAAAGTCACTGAAGACCTGAAAGAAGAGCTCTTCAAGGAGGAATTCAAGAAGGAGAAAGAAGAATGGACGGAGAAGTACAGACTTCATAAACAGCAGAGAGAGCAGCAACAGCAGCAGCAGCATGAACCTGACAGAGGCTTTGTATTCAGTGGTATCAACACCAAAGAGTTCTTATTCTCTTTCCGAAGAAGCAGACCTTATCCTGTGAGAAAGCCTGTCGTCAGAGGAGGCCGTCATCTTATAACCTAAGAGATCGCCATAGCTTCAAGTTCCCAAAAACAAAAAAAAAAACATTTCAGGGCTACCCCATAATCTCGAAAGAAATAACATTCCATTGCCTATGATAAGTTAGTCAGTTAGAAGAAAAAATACAGAAGTGAGTCTATCACCACATGATTTCTTTATCTTGGTTAGAAAGTGTGACTTTAAGTTGTTCGTTTCCGTCGCTTATCAAAATTTTAAAAATAGTAATGTTCTGTAAAAAGTGAGCAAGTGTTTCTTTTAGGTCTGTGCGTTTTGTTTTTTTTTTGTTGGTGATAATATGGATAATGTAAGTTCGGGTACAACGAAATTAAAAGAATTAGTCCCAGAACTCGGTGTGGAGGGAAGAAATATACGCAACAGTAGCGGGAGCAAGAAATGCAGACCTAGCCAGTTAGCACTCCATCCACCTCGAGAACACAAATAACATCTAGTCAACAGCCGACTATACCTAACAAACAACCCGTCCCAAAAAGAGTGGTGGCAAAACAAAGGGCCAATTATGTTAGACAAACGGTATGGCAACCTCAAATGTAATTATCGGAGGCACTACGTTCTTTTCTCACTCCGATACTACAGGCAATCTCAGCTGAAAGAACAACCACAACAACAATAACAGCGACAGACACCATAGCAGCGGATTTGAAACTATCTACCTCAACTGAAGAATTAGTATCAGAACCAGAAGAGGAAATAGAGGCGGTTGAGGAGGAGGAGGGGGACGCTGACCCTCGTTGAGAAGTACACCGAAATGGGGCTAGATCAAGCATTGCATGACGTCAACAAAGCAAGACAGTGTATAAGAGCCATACAATACGTTGCCTATAAATCTCTAGACACCTTTAAACCAAGACCTTCTCAATGGGGATTTGGGGTCAGAGTTCTCCCCCAGTTCTACAGACAAGCCTACACTGGATACCCCTTCAGTGAACTTGTAGAAGGCGCTGCTTACATTGTCGCCCATCATGGCTACGCATTTCCTGATATCAAGAATTATGAGACTAGGAGTGCGGGAAAGAACGTGAAAGCAAAAGAGAGACGTGTTACCTTCTAACAGAAAAAAACAGACTTTTTTTTAGGGCTTCAAAAGATTGCTTTTTATTAAATAGGGAACCATATTTGGCTTGGTATCCCTCCTTGACTAAACTATTCTCGAAACAAGCTTGACCCATTGGAACACCGCAACAAACTTAACTTTTTAAACCTAACAGTGACCAAACTGGTACATGTCGCTTAGACATAATAATTTAAATAAGATCAGTATGGCTATTTTTATTTACACTAAGTACTAATATTAGACAGATATGTTAGGAAGTAGGAAATTTAACAGACTCCTTAGATTTGAACTAATTCCACAAGTGGTTAACACATTATTGGTACTTTTTATTGTCCATTAGCAAAAACGGGACTTGATTTGAAATAAGTACGGGCTAGCGTTTTGGTGAGTACTTAACATCCATGGCTGTCTTGCTGAGCACCTTTTTCCTCCTTTACCACGCTCGGACAGAAAAATGAGTGTGTGGTGAGACAATTCCCACTCATGTTTAAAGCCTTTCAGTCAGGTTGTTGTTAAGGACTAGTTAGTCCTACACCTGAGTGGCTAAATTTAAAAATAGTCTGTGAGTACATAAAAGCCTAGGGGATGAGGCTCTCTTTCCTTCCCCAGGAGTAATTAAAAATCACGCGGTGCGTTATTAAACCAGTGATACATGCTCCATTAGAGCGAAAATCACTTTAATTCAAGTAAGCAAGCAAGCAAGTTCGGGTACCGTCTCTAGCACTCTTGATGACACCAACTGTCTGGGTTATTTTCTTTCTTGCAAGCCCCTATGTTCCACTTCTGTTTGTGATAATAACTTGTGATACTTCACATTTTCTAAAGTGGAAATCTTTACAAGCCGTACAAAATACAAAACTTATATGACTTTGGCTTTTGACACTAGCACAGACTCTTCACTTTATAAGTGTCACGAGAAAATTGTATATCCCATTTTTACCATTTTCAAAAACACGCACACTCTTGCAACTTGACCAGAAATATGTACATCTTGTTTTGTGGATAAGTCACAGACAAGTCCAAGCATATATAGGTGGTTATGAATGTTAGGAATATCCCCTCATTTTTTCAGAAATATCAAAGCTTGTATGTGCATTTTCCCTTTTCCACTCTATATTAGTGCTTAGATTTGTTCCAAAAAAAAGAAAAAATAAACGAAACAATTTTGAAGAAAAAAAACAACTGAATTTTGAATTCAGGTTTCTCTCTGTTTATAATTTTTTTCAAGTTGATGGTGCATGACAGAGTACATTCGCCTACCTTTCGAGGCATTTCTTCACATGTCATTGCCTTTGTTAAATTCGGTTTCATTGGTTAGTTATCGTTAATCTTTAATTTTTTTGATGCATTTCTTTTTGATAGAAGTTTTAAGGCTTTCTATTGTTGTAACGGTATTTATGTTGTTTAGTCTGTTGATGAAATTATCTATAGCAAAGTGCTTAAGATTTTTCATTTTTTTTAATCATTTCAAGCCCTACAAAAGGAGACCAAGTTTGTCTTCAAAGACGATTGAAACTCTAAATTACACGGGCGTGAAGGAAAACATCGTTGTGTTTAATCTAATCATGCCAGACAGATTGGGTCATCATCCTTGAGTTTCACTGTACTTTGGGTTCTTTACTTCATACAAACCCCAAATTTATTAGTTTGAAGAAAAAAAAGATAACATGCCCCTCAATACTGTAACACGTCTGTTCTGACTCTACCGATCTGAGTGTGAGTGTTTATGTTAAAATGTTTAAGTGAGATATAAAAAAATGGTCAGCTTGAAAACGTGAACCAATACTGTGACGCTCAGTATTTTGATGTGGTAAGAAGAAATGGTACAACACACACAAAGAGGGCTTGTAAGTTCACATTTCAGTCTGTCTGCACTGTAATGGTAACAAGGCAAGAACATAGGGATTATTATGCCACACAGTCCTAGAACAAAACAATGCATCACCCGTTGTAAGCCATTTCATTGGCTATACTTATTTTCTTACCGCGTTCGCTTCGAATTGACTTGAGTAGCTATTCAGACAGTGACGAGAATGGCCATGCTTTACTGGGTCTATCCTATAGGCGATTTATATAAAAAAATATTTTTAAAAATTAAACTAATGCACGAATAATCGTACCATGGGCGATCCCCTGGAAATTGTGTCCGTCTTATTGCAAAATACATCAACATTTAATTTAACCGTGCAGATCGCTAGAACAAACCTCTGATAATATACATTTTGAAAAGTGTTGTGTGACACGGATCGCCATTGTCGCTTGGTGTCTGCTTTCTTGTTCGAAAAGAGATCGTTTCGTCTTGACTATAAAAATTTAATTTGACTAAGTTTTACGTACTACTTGAACTCATACATTTACGTTGTAGGTGTAAGTCGTCGTTCTCAGTTTTCTGGAAGTTCGTTTTTGCGTTTCTCAGATGTGATACTATTTTTTATGGACCGAATGAAATTTCTTTTGCCGTGAATCAGGACTCGTGGTTTTATGGCATAAATGGAGAGCATTGATTAAAGCTCAGTTATGTCGTCTTCGAAATCGCTGACACGGATTTGAACTAACACTTCAGGTTTTGTGTGAGGCGATACGGTACATCATTGCCTTTTACTTCCTCAATGAAATCGTTTCATCTTATTGCAAAATTACATTTGACTAGGTTTCATACGCAGCTGGTCCCTGTATATAAGGAGAGTGTCTTAGCGTCAGAGTATTCATTCCACTCTCAAACGATCAAGAAGATGGAAGAGTCAGCACAGATCGACCTGCTGGTCAAATATTTGCTAAAAGTCATACGAAAGCATAATTCACATGCGAAAGTGGCAACAAAACTTACTCTTTTGGTCGTTGATTTGATGAGAGTCATACGAAAGTGTGTAAGTGCTAATGAAGTTTTCTATATCTGCAAAGGTAAATGGGTATTTGTCTCCAGAATACCTGCTTCGTCTAAGAAAGAGAGACAAAAGTCAAGATACCTAATATCGTTGTCAGGAGAAAGGACACTGGAATTCAGAGTGCCCTACGAGAAAAGAGAAGAAACAAAAACAAGACGAAACCGAGAAGAGGGATTCAGAAGAAGAAGAAATTGAAGATGATGAAGAACTTGTGCCAGTAAAGACATGGAAATGGAAAAATTGACAATGTGAGCCGATGCGTTGGCCCTGATGTGAAATTTCATACTACCTTCTAAAAGAGAATAGACCAGAAAGAAAACGTAAGTGTCTCTTGGTCTTGACATTGTATAATAAGGATGGCGTGTTTTGTTTTTACTCACACTTTATGAAATTGTTCTCTTTCACCTCTCTCTATCCCTCTGGATCATGTTTGAGTTAGAATTGAAATGGAAGGATGTTTTCCTTCAAGCACGCTCTTTAGGCATGCAAGTCAGTAAACAATAGTCAGTCTATTCATCCATCATTTTGTGTCTTGATGTTTCCTAAATCACACACTGATGCCATAAAATAACGGGTTAAATGGGTTTTGTAGTGTTGGGAGTGGGGGTGGGTGGGGTGTAGGTGTTTGGCAGAGTTGGTCATTGCAGGTGAGGGCTTAGGTGCTTTCAAAAAACTTTTTCTTCTTCACTCTGTGTTGATGGAATATAATGGGTTATTTTCTTCACTCTCTGTTGATAGTATATATAAAGGGTTATTTCTTCACTCCGTGTGGATAGTGTATAATGGTTTTCTTCTTCTTCCCTCTGTGGTGTGTGTGTGTGTGTGTGTGTGTTCGCTTACGTTGTGTAGATCGTATATTTGGTTGTTTTTTTCTTCTTCCTCCCGAGTGTGGATAGTATATTTGGGGTTTGTATGCGTTAGCGACGTTGTGTGGATAGTATATTTGGGGTTTGTATGAGTTAGCGACGTTGTGTGGATAGTATATTTGGGGTTTGTATGCGTTAGCGACGTTGTGTGGATAGTATATTTGGGGTTTTTATGCGTTCGCGTACGTTTGTGTGGATAGTATAGTTCGGGTTTGTACGTGTTAGCGACGTTGTGTGGATAGTATATTTGGGGTTTGTATGCGTTAGCGACGTTGTGTGGATAGTATATTTGGGAATTGTATGCGTTCGGGTACGTTTGTATGGAAAGTATATTTGGGGTTTGTATGCGTTTGCGTAAGTTTGTGTGGATAGTATATTTGGGGTTTGCATGCGTTCACGTACGTTTGTGTGGATAGTATATTTGGGGTTTGTATGCGTTTGCGCAAGTTTGTGTGGATAGTATATTTGGGGTTTGTATTATCTCCCTTCTGTGTTGATAGTATATTTGGGGTTTGTATTGCGTTCGCGTACGTTTGTATGGATAGTATATTTGGGGTTTGCATGCGTTCACGTACGTTTGTGTGGATAGTATTTTTGGGGTTAGTATGCGTTCGCGTACGTTTGTATCGATAGTATATTTGGGGTTTGTATGCGTTCGCGTACGTATGTGTGGATAGTTTGTTTGGGGTTTGTATTATCTCCCTTCTGTGTTGATAGTATATTTGGGGTTTGTTTTTTCCTCTTCCCTCTGTGTGTGTGTGTGTGTGTGTCTTCGCGCGTACGTTGTGTGTGTGTGTGTGTGTGTGTGTGTGTGTATTGGTCTCTGTTTGTCCCTATAAAACTCACTTTATCCCTATCAGATACACTCTACCTACCTACCTGCAGTAGCGTGTATTCAGGTCAGCCACTTGCAACACTGTTGACATTTATCCCCTGGTATTCAGTACAGTGACGTCACTGACGCTAGAAATTTCGAGACTATAAATATGGACTTGGGGATTTCCACAGGTTGTAGCTATACATATGTACTAGAGTTCATAAACAGGAACGTCACTCAAGCTGAGGCTATTAAAAGATAGTGGGGTTTTCCAAAGGAATAACCCACAAGTTGTAGTATAGATAGATAGTGGGATTTCATAGGAATTTTAGCTGATTATAGCTATAAATAGATACATGGGTGTTTATCCACGATCGTCACACAAGTTGATATTGTAAGTAGTTACTAATTTTATCCATTTTAGTTTAAACCATTGTAACTTAATTTTCGGGGATATGTTTATTTTCCTTTAAATTCTGGGACAATTTCGTCATTTTAGCGTTA
Source organism: Sinohyriopsis cumingii (assembly GCA_028554795.2). Classification (NCBI taxonomy): domain Eukaryota; kingdom Metazoa; phylum Mollusca; class Bivalvia; order Unionida; family Unionidae; genus Sinohyriopsis; species Sinohyriopsis cumingii. Next base: position 60,343,119 of record CM068838.1, read on the forward strand.
CTTTTAGTCACATCCATTTTGTCGTTGAGTATTTCCTTGATTATAGCTATTTATAGCATCATTACAATTATGCAAATTTTTGAACACCCCAGCAAGATTTCAGGTCTTGGTAATGCTTTATATATAAATCTCACGCTTGTACTAGTGTATATATGTCTCTGTCTCTGTTGTGTTTGACCCTCTACCCCTAGACAATCCCACCATGTTCAATTCCCCTTGACGCTATACAGTCCCACGATTTATTTCCCATGTTCAATTCCCCTTGACGCTAAACAGACCCACGATTTATTCCCCATGTTCAATTCCCTTGACGCTAAACAGGCCCACGATTTTTCTCCGTGTTAAATTTACATAGACCCTATACAGGCCCAGGGTGTTAATGTTAAATTTACATAGACCCTATACCGGCCCAAGAAGGTCTGTAATGCTAATTCCCCTAGACCCTATACAGGCCCAGGGTTTTTCTCAATGTTAAATTTACATAGACCCTATACCGGCCCGGGGGGGGGGGGAGGGTCTGTAATGCTAATTCCCATAGACCCTATGGTGGCCCCATTCACTACTGTGGTGGCCAGCGTCTTGCTGGTCGACATTATGTCCTCACTGAATGGGAAGTCTCAGTAGGCAGATGCTGAGGTCACATTCAGTAGACCCAGTATGTCAGTCTGCCGGGTCCACACATATGACTCAATAAAAAGGTTGCTTCATGAGAATTGTGACCACTCCTTACTCACACCTGCACTTTCGCGGTTGCTAATACAGTTGTCATGCACTGCAAAGACTGAAACTAATCTTTTTTCCCCCGTGGCTTATGTTAGACTGCGAGCAAGAAACGTATTTCACGGCAATAAATCGAACGCGACCATATGCCTACCCGTATGCCTTCTAGCAATTCGATACACCTCAAGGTTTTAATTTTTGTGATACCAAAATCCATTGCGAAATAATTATATGGAGTGATAAAGTTCAAAATGGCAGAAATCACAAGATAATAGAGGAGAAATGAGTTTCACGTAAAGCTGAATAAAAGCATGTCACATTATGATACCGGCATGAAATTATTTTGCATAAATAGTGTTCTCTAATGAGTTCATTGTTTAGAAAAGGAAACTTGGGAGTATGTCATTAATGAATAAGTCATCAAATTAGAATCGCCGTAAGGGACGCAACGATACTGTGTTATGTGGACACAGATACATGAATTTGCAATGGCAGCCACTAAAGCATTTCTGTAGTGTTGTTTAAATCATTGGCGGAAAGGCCCAAATTTATTCAAATTGGTCTGCTTGATCAACAGGTACATACTCGAGCTCTTCCGCCAGTGATCAGAAAAACGCATCGAAAATATTGTGATAGCCTCCAATATATGTACCTAATTTAGTAACAAATACGTCATCTGGCTTTTAACATTATTACAGAAGTTGACTTCTTAAACGTCCACTTAATAGGGGCGAGGCTAGAAAACTTTAACTCTTGCAGGTTTGAAATGATTACACCGTATCACATATTACTTAGGTTTATCTCGAATGCATGATGTATGTATAATGTAGTAGTCAGTCTCTCGAATGATCGATAATATGAAGGTACAATTAATTCTTCACAATCTGAATATCATTATCATTTATTTGGTATCCATTGTTCTAGCTATTTCCTAGGACGATTGAGAAAGATGGAATGTACTAACAGATTCTCACTTACTTTTATCTAAATGTAGTATTATGCCAAGTAGATTCTGTGAGCAGTAATTCTGTGAGCAGTAACAACGACTACCTTATGCATTTATAGCTTAATATCTGTAACCAGTCTAGCATCTCTATCAGATTCAATAAATTCAAATTGACCAAAAGACAATGAGTGATTTTTGTTTTTATTCAGTTTTGAATATTATGTTCTTTTGGTATTCGAGTAGGTTCAAGAACTATTGTTTACTGACTGAGCTAATTTCTCCTATGGGATGTTAGAGCAAGTGAAAACAAGGGGTAATCCTAACTTCATCCAACCATATAAGCTTGAACTTCTTAGCCACAACCGCCAAAAGTAATCCATAATCGGTTCAGTGTCTACAAGTCTTTTAACGCTAGCCGACATGGAGTCTGAGAGAAAGCGAAGTTAAGTAATTGCACCTGACATGGCGTCTGATAGAAGCATGAAGTTATGCCATTGCACCTGACATGGAGTCTGATATAAACGTGAAGGTAAGTACTTGCACCTAAGTTCGGGCGTTTAAGCCTGTCTGAGTCAAAATCCATTTATTGGAAGAAAAGAAAGCAAAATTACTCGATTAGTCCATCACGAGATGGTTATTTTAGAGTAGCTAAAACATCAATGGCTATAAACCTAATTGTTTTGCGACAATCCGAATTGTAATTCTTCAGAAAAGGCCCATGATTGCTGCAAATGAAAGATATAATAATAATAATAATATAAATAATAATAATAATAATAATAATAATAATAATAATAATAATAATAATTATTATTATTATTATTATTATTATTATTATTATTATTATTTATATTATTATTATTATTATAGTAAAAACAATAATAATAATTACTATTATTATTATTATCATTATTATTATTATTATTATTATTATTATTATTGATGATGGTGTTGGTGGTAGAGTTGTTGAAGATGATAATGTACTGTTCATAATAGCAATAATCCTAAGATGACATAATTGTAACTGTACAGTAATTATAGCAATGGTAAAGAAGAGATATACTGATAGAATTAGTTATGAGGTAATCAAACAGACAGACAGAAAACAGACCGATACACAGGTAGATAGATGAAAACTGACATAAGTATCACAGGTTTCACAAGGAATAATTCTGGCATGCATTGCTATCACGAATCCATCTTTTTTTTTTCCCCCGGCGGGCTTATTCTCCCATTAAAGTGGACAAAGGTCATAAATCTGACCGTTGTCCATAAAAGACAAACAACCTTATTTATGTTACACGTTGTTTCGAAGAGATGGGTAGCCTTTGACCAAAATCTCTGCGCACATTATAGGACCTGAAGAACCGTGACAACGGGGTCAAACATTACATTATGTAAATGAATCAAATCACATGACTTTAACTTTCTTTATAATGCCGCCAACACCACTTCACTGGCACTGCAAGAAACAACTCATTCAGATAGGGATCGTGGTAAATTTGTAAAAATAAATAAATATAACAATAAAAGAAGACGACTGTACCATCTTGTCAGACCAATATTTCAAGTAAATTAAAACGTCTTTCCTATTTATATATAATAGCTCTAGGTCTGTTTAAGAAGTTTGATTTAAAATGCGTGCTGTTCTCATTTGCTGTGTAGCCGCTGTATTTCTTTCTGGAGTCTGTGGACAAGGAGCTGTAGGTGCAAATTTATTTAGCAATCCAATGATGATGATGTCGCTCATGGGAGGTAAGTAGAATGAATGAATGACTTAATTAATTAACTAATTAATTAAATATATGGTTTGGTTGTAAATAAATAATGCATGGGTCATAGTCTATAGTGGACAAGATTCAGAACTTAATTTTAAGAATTTTTAATTTACTTTTCAAGCCGGCTGACTCAGCAATCTTTATAAATGGTAACACTGACATTATACGTTTACTTTTAATACAGTCGTGGTACTGATGTTTACTAGCAACTTCCTACGTCAGCAATTAACAATTATTTCTTTCTGTACTGAAAATACTTGAAGATAGGAAACTCTGAGTTTATAGTTGCATAACTTATGAGCAGCGAGTGGTTTTGATTTTTTTTAAATTTTCAATCGTTAACTGATGTGTTCTTGGTACAAATTTCGCTAATATTTGAATACAAGGCATCTGAACCCTCCTAAAGCACAAACAATCCTTTTGTGCGTGCGTGCGTGTGTGTGTGTATGTGTGTTTGTGTGTTGTGTGTGTGTGTGTGTGTGTAAAACTGTATCTTTTTAGTAGGTGGTGGAAATTATATTAGCAAACCTGAAACAAATTTGCTGCCTATGTAAATTGTTCCATAAGGACTAATATATTTTGATAATCGACCAATCGCTGGAGCAGAGATAACTACAAATACACTTAGCGTTGAATGTCCTTTATTTGGGGGAAAATGGTACTCAGGTATCCATCAAGTTTCGTTTATGGCCAAAACATTTGATAGAAGAGGTTGAAGTTGAAGTTATTCTAATTTGTATAAACACTATAATAAAAATCACCTAGATGTCTAACCATGCAGATTAGACAAACTAAGCACTTCAGTTGTGATATTCAATTCACGTCATTATTTTCACACAGCCAGCAATGACACTTTCCCATAATTAGCACGAACTGGAAGTATACGTTCTAGAACAGTTATCTTCGCATAGGCTGAAATTTAAAGTATTGATTAAGTGATATTGAATATATGTCGAACCCGGTACATCCCAGGTCACGAAGCTAATATTTGTGACGGCTTTCTTTTTTTCACAAGAATAAACTAGAAATGTATGTGGCTCTTTACCGTGAGAGAGGGGCCCCGATTGGCCGAGTGGTCAAAAGCGCTCACCGTTCCGGATCACTGCCATCTCACCTCTGTCTACGTGGGTTCGAGTCTCAGGATCGGCTGGCGTATGTACGTGGGAAAGCCTGCCAGTAGCTTCTCGTGGGTCGGTGGTTCTTCGCTGGGTTTTCCAGGGCTCTTCCTCCACCAGTTATACTGGCCGCCATGTATGGCTTTTCATGTGCTGAAAAATGGCGTTAAACCCTAAAACAACAAAAAGAACTTTACCGTGAGAGACAATTTTACAACATCACAGACCTAGGTTATGCAATGCATGACGCAGTGGTTGGACAGCGTAGATTGGCACAATGATTTATGCCGTGTATGATGTGAAGGCTGGACAGCGTAGATTGGCACAGTGATTTATTTCTAAAGCATCTTAAAGATATACGTGTGAGCTACCTAAATAATTGTTTAACTGTGTCACACAATATTACTCGTGTAGTATTTATATATGTGGTTGATGAGTCTAGGCATGGTGATGCTTGTTACGGATTACAATGCTAGAGCCCATATGATAATTCTCTCTCTCTCACTCTTCTGTATATATATATATATGTGTGTGTGTGTGTGTGTGTGTGTGTGTGTGTGTGTGTGTGTGTTGTTAGGATAGCATGAACATTATTATTAGTGCACACAAATTATTATTTTTCAAATTAAGGGACTTGGAATGGATCGAACCACAAGATTTATATCGCCTAAAGACTTTGTACCGTTTACGTATGTGCAGTAACCTTTCCTGAAACCTTGAACAGGTAGAATTATTGATCGATTTCCTAATGTAAGCCCTAACGATGAGTAATGCGATACATGTTATTAGAAAGTGGAATATCCTTCAGTTTGCTTCTTTCAAAATAATTTTACCCTTTTAATAAAAGTATAAACTCACTCGTGTTGTAAATATTATCTCAGATAACTGTGTACATATATAATCTAAATAAAAATAACTGAAGCAAATTGTGCCTACATGACATTTTCAAGCAGCTTTGCTTCAGTTATTTTTTATTTATTTAGTACTTTCTCAAGCATTGCTTTTTCATATGCACAACAGCAATGCTTGAAAAAGTACTATCCGCATTTTAGGATATCAAAAGCGACTGAAATTTTAATGTTCCGATTTTTTTAACTATGTAAATCAAGATGATGTGTTAAATAAATGAAAAGTTCGGCCTATTAAGCTGTGTAGTTCTGATTTATCAGAACGTAAATTTACGTAAGAATGATATCACGCAAAATGCTTTAGCAAGCAGAAAAGGTCACATGTTCTAAGGCGCCATCTTTAAAAGTATATCTATCAGTCATGACCTGGAAATTATTAAACTCTGAACAAACTGTTTTATCGTGTACAATATTCAATGTTCACATGTCTATATACATGTATATTAGTATAAGAAATTATATCCAGTGGGATTCAATACATGGATATATGCAGCTGATGTGACGTTGGTTCAAGAGAGGTATATGGAAGATAATGATGACAATTTGCAATATTAAAAAGCACTAATAGGTCAATCAATCAATCAGTAATCCGTGATTTCTTTTCCAGCACTGATCGCGAAGTGATCTCTGATGTAACACGCTTCATCTACACAGTAGTCCAGATATTTAAAAAAAAACTTCCTTTACGGTTTTCTGTCTCTCGTTTAACACATGATTTCCTCAGAATTAGTATTAAGCAAAGAATAAAAGAGTCAGAACAATAAAATCAAGGGAAACAAAGAAAACCAATTTTTGTCTTAAATAGATTCATCTGTTTTACTATATATTCAACAGTCATGGAAGAAATTAATATTCCAAGCAAGGCCGATGCACATTATTTTACATAGGCGAGTTCGTGAAACTGCAAAGAGTTGCATGACGTCACGCAATACTGTTGCTGTTCCCTTTTATCCCCCGTTTAGAGGAGAATTTATCAGTACATGGACTATTTTAGTCGGTACCCTGATGACTAAAGCAGCGTGTTTCTCGGGCTTTGACTATTTCGTATTGATAATACTAATACATGATGTAGCGGACTCTTTATATAACTCGTATATGTAAAACGAGGCATGCAGAGGCAAAGCCTCTAGCAGTTTGAAGACAGTTGGACCGGAACTGTAGATAGTCACTGCCATTATCTTCCGGTGTTTTGCGCATGCTACATTACGGAAAAGAACTAAGAAATACGAATAAGCATTTGTAACGTTCTTCATCAGTTATTGTCACGGTCATGGGATTTATAAGCAGTTAAAAGTCGATATTTTTGCTGTTATTTTCAATTCAACTACAGAATACATTAATGTTGTTTGCAACTCAGGAACTTTATTGACGCAGGCAAATAATGTGAAAGACAATGCATCACATTATGATATTAAACGACATCAGGCATTACACTCGCTGCGAAAAAAGAAGCTTTTCTCACTCTTCTGTTATTAAGATGCTTCATATTAATTCAGATAGCGAGAAAAGGTATAGTGAGCTCATTAAATAACGCACATTTGTAAAGCAAGATATGTGAGAACTGTGCCCATAACTTTCTAAAACTGTCGACAATGGAATTGCGTATTATCTACCAAAATCTTCCGTTTTGATTTCTTCGCATGCTCCATTAGGGAAAGACTAAAAACTGAATAGAATTTAGAGAGACGAGTGTTCGTAACGTTCATTGCAGAGTACTTTTTTGATGATGGGATCTATTCTCCTTTGAAAATCTAGGATTTGTACTTGTATTTGTGAAAATCTGTACGATCTGCACTTGCATTGTTCATTCAGCAGAAACGTTAATAAATATTTATTCAAACTCAGTAACTTTACTGTACACATGCGAAGAAATCGCACGAAACACAATGAGTCTGACTTTCATATAGCTTACGTTTTACCTTATTATTATTGTTAATTATTATTATTATTATTACAGGTGATTTCAACATGGCTGACATGATGCGACTTCAAATGATGTCTAGTATGTTTAGGGGTAGAGGTACTGGAGGTGCTGCAGGTGGAAGTGCTTCTGCTGGAGGTGAAACTGTTGGTCAATCTGGTGGCGCCAGTGGTGGAGCTGGAGCTGGCGCAGGAGCAGGAGCAGGAGCTGGTGGAATGTGCGGTGGGCCAAACAGAATGATGAACATGATCTGTATGAGAACGATGTTGAGCGCGTTGAATTAGAGATCAGCTTCAGAATTTTAATTAAATTTATTTCATTAAAGATCACTGGACCCCAACTAATTTGATGATTACAACTCAGGCCTGCCAAGCGATTTCTGTGACCGTTGATCAAGAGAATTACAATATGAAGATATAGCTTTAAATGCTACCTTAAAGAATAGACTCAAGAAACAAGTATTGTGATCTTGTTCCTAACAGCTATTTTCTATGTACGATATAGTATTTAAACTACTTTGTTTTCAATTAACATCGAGTTCTCGATTATTAAATGAATTTCGTAAAAGTACCATAAATACAATTGCGAAATGGGATTAAAGGTGACAAAACTATTATGGAATATGTGTCTATTCTATTTAAAACAGACGAGAGTTGTTGCGAACATGACCCAAAGTCCAGATTACATGTTTATCCTTAATCAAATAAGCTACAACCATTCCGGGGTCATCTTAAACTCAAGTCCTCAGTTAAACATATGAGAACAATACGACAACAGCAATCGATGTGACAAAAGCTATGTCTATTACATCCCAAAGAATGATATTGTTTTTGGTTTCGCCAGTGAATGTACAACCTTCTTAAAGGAGATAACAACTTTGTAATTGTTGAACCTTTCCTCAAAGATCAAACGTTTTGATGTGATTTTGATTCGTACTTATTTCCATTTTTATGGTAAAGAAATAGAAACATAAGAGCATGAATTGTTCAAAACAAAATGGATGGCGTAATGAGACGTCTAGCAGCACAAAAGTAGTCCTCAGATTTAGAAATCTTATTGCACTCCTGTATAAAAGCAACGCGCAATACAAATCTTCGTGGATTTAATATTCGGGGTGGCGTCTGTAACAATAGTAAGGTAACTTTGACTACTATAGCATGCTCAATGTCATCGCTTGTAATCGTTTAAACAATAATTTCCCCATTGAATGGGTACTTCTAAGGTTCTGCCAGATACTTGAGACCAACGTTTCACTAAGTTCGACCCCCAAAAGGAGTATCCTAGGTTGAATGTTTGGATGTTCGTTGAAAAAAAGTGTCTTCTCAATGAAGGACACATGTATTGATTGCGTGTCCAAAATAGAGAGATCAACTGTTACTATTCGCTTTTTTATTTGTTTGTTTGTTTGTTTGCTAACTTTTTCAAATCTCTCTTCACTTGATAATAACCATAATGAAAAATATAACATTGCTTATCTTCATATAGTTTAATCTGACAATTTAAATAAGGCGTTTTGTATATTTGATAATTATCTATGGTAAAAACGAATTATATCGTGCAATTTATCAAAGTCAGTCGACCTAACACATAATTTACATTGAACAAGCATGCGAATGACTGACAATCAATATTCCGAAAGACTTGGAATTCACAAATGAAAGGCTGCCCTAGTTTTGCCATAATGTTTGTCTAATTTTGCCCTAATATTGCCATAATACTGCCATAACATTGCTCTAAATTTGCCCTAATATTGCCATAATACTGCCATAACATTGCTCTAAATTTGCCCTAATATTGCCATAATACTGCCATAACATTGCTCTAAATTTGCCCTAATATTGCCATGATACTGCCATAACATTGCTCTAAATTTGCCCTAATATTACCCTAATATATTATTAGAGCGGAACAGAATATGTTGTAAAGTGTCCCAGCTTAAAGACAATTAATCACATTCAGTTCTCCGTAATTAATATCCATTTCGTAAATGCTAATATACATCTTTCGTATTCTACCGGGACGATAACAGCTATATTACACTTGCCTTTAATGATATGTCAGAGCATTAATGGATACATTGTTCCGATTAAAAATAATGTTCTAAACCTGTAAAAGTATAAATTGCAAAACAATTCCATATGATCGTTGAAATTAATTAGTAACGGATAAAATATATAATCCAAAGATGTCTAAATTCTTAAAAATGTGTCTAAAATAAGAAGTCAGGCACACCTTATAAAATCCGTAAAATACATGGTCAAACTTTGTTATATAAACAGCATTCGTTCCAAATGTCCAAGGCTTGTTCTCGTGTTGGGTCAATTAAAATGCTACGGCGTGATAATTTATTTACATCTGTATTTCCTGAGAGTAAAATTGACTTTAGGATGAAATGAAAGGAGTGGTCTGATAAAAAAATAACGGATAAGATTTAGTTTTGTATTTGTCTCTTCTTCTGTGAAACATGTAGAAAACTAAGCATTATTAGCTAGTGTTTTCTTCAAGTAAAAGTCCAGCATGCCATGTAGGTGTGAGTGACCGACCATTTCAGGTATAACTGTAATTTTGAGAATTTTGTTAGACACACCTTTAAGTAGCGATTATTCGGTTTATTTTGCCGCTCGTCCATCAATATTCTCTTTTGGCGCATTGTATTGCCACCCAGGGGCGCGTGGGGGTGCGGCAAGATTCTCACCTCGCGCTGTCTCCACCCTCACACCAAAAAATATAAAATAAAAAAACATGAGCTCGAAACAACAGGAACGTTTCCTATAATAACTTATCTTTACAGTTAGATGGTTCAGATTATACCCTGAAAACTCTTAAAATGCAAGAGATTCAGTGGACTTCGGCTCGTGGGTCCCGATTAGGATAACCATCCCACATACCTTTGCCTCCATAATTACTCCACCACCACTCACCCAGTCGCGATGTTCCTGGATCTGCACTTTTTTCATGCAAATTTTGAATTTTGTTAAATTCGTTATGTAGCGGTTATGTAACGGTATCTGCCCTCTCAATGTCAGTAAAGTTTGGAGGGTCAGAAGAAATTGGTGCAGAAAATAAATGCTTTAAGATTATATCCATTAGTATTCTATGTACAACAAATTTCGTCCCGTATTACTGCAAAATAGCATCTTTTTTTTTCTCCTGCCAAGGTGGATATACATTTTAAATAGTCACAGAAAACCTTGCAGCTGCGTAGATAATTATCATATATGTATATGCGCTGGTGAGGAACGGATAAAACTAGATTATCTACATGACAGACGTGTGAGCGAAGAACGACTTTAGGGACAGTGTCAACGGAAATGCAACGTGCAAGGCATCCTATCACTCATTTTCAAAGAATACAACTTATAAAGTAAGGAGTACATATCACGAATGTATGTGCGAGAACATTAAGGTGAAACTATCCCTTGCAAGAATTACATAACTCTAAATACATCGTCTGATATTGAGGAAAGCAAGGTTACACTGTCTTACAAGGTAAATCAGCATGTTCCAGACCACACGTGCCTAAACTGCATATTGTTATCATTCTTACAAAATAAGTAAAAAAAATGCAATGACAAACCCATTTAAAAATGCAATGACAACCCCATTTAAAATGCAGTGACAAACCCATTTAAAATTAATCTGACTTACATGTAAAGTGCATTAAAAAATAATTATTTCATTTTATAATCATTTTTTAAAACTAAATTTGCATCTTTATTGCAATAACAGCTGCTACGAAGCCCACAGCTATATGGGCTGCAACTGCAGTTACATTGGCGTTAACTACAGTTACATCGGCTTTAGCTACAGTTACATTGGGCTGTATCTGCAGTTACATGGACTGTATATACAGTTATATTGGCTGTTTGTGCAGTTCCACAATATTTCACATCGCTTGGGAGGCACACACACAATGTCCAGTTACAGTAACAGCCAGGCACATATAGCTGGATGATCTGGCCTTTTGAATCGAAAGTCAATGCGTGTAAAACGATATTGACGTCGAGCAATTTATTTTCTCTTCTCGTTTTCTCATATCCAAACTTTATTTTTTTCCCTCTTCATTCGTTTATTTTATTAAAAAAGCCATGTTTCGTCATGCGTGACAATCTCACTTTAAGGTTTATGGGCACTCTTTTCATATTTAGAGGGTAGCTCTTTGGCAATATAAGTCTGGTCTAAATCGGCCATGATATGAGTCAGAGAGTACCCCCAAATTTTACAGTATGCGATTTACAGAGTAATATCATCGTTTTCTTTTCCCGACATTTACGTCACTGTCATTTTCCTATGCTGCATCACATGCATGTATCTGTGTAAGGTCTGCTGAAGTTTTAGATAATTTTCTCGAACGTTAATTTGCTTATCGATCGGTATTACATCTGTAAAGAGGTTCGGTGAAAGAGAAAAGGTTACCACAGAATATTCAGATAATGCTAAGATAGTCTGAGTGAAGCTGCGATCGTAGTAGACTTGAAATATTGTACTGTTCTGAGAAGGGTTACGCTAACTTACGCAATACTTATGTAAACATCAAGGTGAGATTAATAAATAGAAACCAGTCACATCGAAAATGTGTATGTGTTGATAAGGAAATACACGTGTCAGAGTGAATAACTGTTTGCATCTGGATGCATCACATGTAGATTGTCCTGGTTATATTTGTCAGAGTGAATAAATGAGAGAGAGAGAGAGAGAGCAAGCATTATATGCATGGGTGTGTCAAAGGTAGGCTTTAGCAGTTAATTTGTGAATGAGAACCATGGTAAGCAGCGTGCATTTGATGTATTACAAGTAGGTTATACTGGTTAGGTTTGTGTGTATATGTATGTATGTGTGTGTGATGGTAATTACTTAGCATCTGATGTATTACAAGTAGGTTATACTGGTTAGGTTTGTGTGTATATGTATGTATGTGTGTGTGATGGTAATTACTTAGCATCTGATGTATTACAAGTAGGTTATACTGGTTAGGTTTGTGTATGTATATGTGTGTGTGTGATGGTAATTATTTAGCATCTGATGAATTACAAGCTGGTTATTCTGGTTAGGTTTGTGTAAGTGTATGTGTGTGTGGTGGTAATTATTTGGCATCTGATGATTACAAGTAGATTATGCTGGTTAGGTTTTTGTGGTGGTAATTACTTAGCATCTGATGTATTACAAGTAGGTTATACTGGTTAGGTTTGTGTATGTATATGTGTGTGTGTGATGGTAATTACTTAGCATCTGATGTATTACAAGTAGGTTATACTGGTTAGGTTTGTGTATGTATATGTGTGTGTGTGATGGTAATTATTTAGCATCTGATGAATTACAAGCTGGTTATTCTGGTTAGGTTTGTGTGAGTGTATGTGTGTGTGGTGTAATTATTTGGCATCTGATGATTACAAGTAGATTATGCTGGTTATGGGCTAAGCAGTTATCTAAATTGTAAAATCCTAGTTTCTCTCTTAGGTCGGTAGTTCTTCCCTGGGTTTTCCAGAGTTCATCCTTCACCTGTTATACTGGCCGCCATGTATAGCCTGTATTGTGCTGAAAATGGCTTAAACCCTACAACAACAAATCTTAGTTTCATTCACAGAGTAAGGGTGTTTATACGTATGAGCCCCTTACCCAAATCCAGACTTACTCAAAATGAATTTTAAAAAATCTTAGTACAGAGAAAAGAAAATAGAACAGTGGTAGAAGTAGGAGAAGAATGGGCAGAAAAAGCAAACGATTAGAATTAGTCACAACAGCCCTAAAAACCAATTTAGTGAGAATTTGAGTGGTATAAAAAAGATACACTGTAACGATAATCAAGGGGGTGGGAGAATTCTTTAATTGCTTCCATAACTTGATGTCGTATGTCAATGAATTGATAGTAGTAAAGTGGGTCACCCTAGGGCAATGGGACTTAGCATTAAAAAAAAACCTGGGTCACTCTAGGGACAATGGAAATTTAACATGGAGAAAAATCGTGGGTCACTCTAGGGACAATGGGAATTTAACATAGAGTTTGGGTCTGTCTAGGGACAAGGGAAATTAACATGGGAATAGAGTTTGGGCTTGTCTAGGGACAAGGGGAATTGAATATGGGATTTTTTTTTTTTTTAAAAAAATTTTTAAAAAAGGGGTAGGCAATTGAAAGGCAATCTCTTTTCGAGAAAAGGGCCTTTGGTTTCATCATTATCTTCTTCTTTTATTTCCTCCACTTCTGTAGCCATCTTCTAACTTTTGCCATTATTCCTGTCTTCTTCTTTATTTCTGATTCAGGCATCCAGTCCGGGTGACCCATAGCTCGGAATTTCTCCTGTATTCGTATCCAGTTATTGTTGAGTTTCTCAAAGCTTTCTTTTCTCTTTCTATTTTCTTCTTCTTTTCTTTCCTTAGTCCACTTTTCTTTGATGTTCTTTACCTCTTCCGTCATCACTTTCCTCATTACTTTTTCCGTTTTTGTCAGCTGGTCCAACCCCCATTTTACATATCGCCACTCCGTCCAATTCAATATCTTTTCTAAGAAGCACCTGACTTCGATGACATTTTCAAGTGCTTCCTTTAAACTTCCCACTCTTACATAAGGCGGGTCAATCAATCCTCTAAGTCTCTTTTCCTCTTCTTCCATCATTCCTGTTACTATCTCCTTTGCTTCCTTCAAATTATTGAAACAGTCGAGACACTTTTCTAATTTGAATTCTTTCTCTATCTTTTCCATGACAAACGTAACATCTACTATCTAATAATAAATGCCTATCAAATGATTTAGTAACGCTGTTGCTACCACCATTTTCTTTGTCTTTATTCCGTGGAATGGGTTCTAATGGCTAAACTGTTAGCTTTATAGTTAAAGTGCGGACGTGATTGAAAACATCCCCCTAAGACATAAAATTGATCTTGCCTAGATCATGACCAAACAGTGCGGACGTGAAGGAAAACATCCCTACTTTCTCATTTCATATAATAAAACCAAAACTATACTCTCCACATACGCTAAGAAACAATGAATAAACCCATAATCTACTATTCACACAAACATACCTGAGCTCTTACAAACACTAACACACCAACACATACCCTCACATTTTTTTAAAAAAGAGTTAGTGTTTATATTCACACTACTCTACCTACACACATTGGCAAATTAATAGTTATTTCTTTTCTAGAGTATTGGGTAGCCCTGAAAAGGGCTGTTTTTTTGGAACTTCATGGACACCTGGTTAATGGTGACACCTTCCAGGCCTGGCGCCACATACACATCTTGTCCCCCAGTTACTTTTTACCTTTTGGGGGGAGAGAGCAGAGGCAGGACATGTGGCTTCAGAATCCCAATTTTCGCTTTCTGGGATTCAGAAATTTTTTCTTCTTCTCTCCTTTTCCTCCTCCTCCTCTTCTTTGTATCTTCTCTCCTCCTCTTTGTATCTTCTTTCCTCTTCTTCTTTATATCTTCTCTCCTCCTCTTCTTTGTTTCTTCTTTCCTCCTCTTTTATCCTTACCTCTTCCACAATGGCTTCCGCGGCCAGTTCATTTAATATGCGCCTGGCATATTCCAGATGCACATGAAGTTCCAACAGTTTCTCCAGTCTCGTGTTCATTTTTGGTGTTGATCAATCAACAAGGGTAGCTAGACTGCCGAACGAGTTTCAATTTATAGTGAAAGCGCGGACGTGATGGAAAACATCCCCCTAAAAACATAAAATTGATCTTACCTAGATCATGACCAAAGAAACAACGCGCGGACCTAAAAGAAACACTCACTTTTTATGCTGCCCATCACTATTTTAAAATTTTTTATAAATCACTTCAATAGACTATTTACATACGCAAAGCAATCCAATCTAACCCCAAATCTACACCTCAAACACCAAAAAAAACCATGATTTTAATCTACTATCCACACCAACTTACGTTAGCGCTTACAAACACAAAGACACAAACTCAGAAACACATACCCTCACATTTTTTTAAGAAAGAGTTAGTGTTTATATTCACACTACTCTACCTACACACATTGGCAAATGGATAGTTATTTCTTTTCTAGAATATTGGGTAGCCCTGAAAAGGGCTGTTTTTTTTTTGTTTGCTATGGCAATCTTTTAGTTTCTAAGAATGCGATGTCCTCTGAGGATAGACTTTCTGGCGATAGGTCTGCTTCTTCGGAAAGAGAAGAAGAACTCTTTGGTGTCGATACGACAATCGACAAAGCCTCTGTCAGCTTCAGGTTGCTGCTGCTGTTGTTGTTGTTGTTGTTGTTGCTGCTGTTGCTGCTGCTGTCTTTGAAGTCTGTACTTCTCTGTCCATTCTTCTTTTTCCCTGTTCATTTCTTCTCTGAAGAGCTCTTCTATCAGGTCTTCAGTGACTTTTAACATTCTCACATTCTCTATTTCTTCCCGCTTCGGTATCAGACTGTGTCTGACTCTATGCAAATTCACGTAGGCTTCGTTGAGCTTAGCTAGTTTGGAGCACATCTTCTTAGGAGGATGAGTCGACAATGGATGGTTAGACTGGAAACAACCCCGGTTCTTAAAGTCAAAGCGCGGACATGAAGGAAAACATCCCCACACGGTTTTCGAGTCGCAACGTTCAGTGAGTGTCATGAGAGGGATAGTAAGAAATCAAAGAGCATCAATCCAACATTCTTATAGTTAAACAAAAGACAAAGGCATTTTTTTTCAAAACACAACATTTTTTATTCAAAAATCACTTAACACTAACCAACAACAACTCTAACATTTTTTAACAATAATCCAACAATATAACATCAAACAATTTTTTTCAAATCACAAACATTTTTTCTCAATTGACAATCTACTTTAAACAGGGCTGACAACGTTGTGATTTCCACTGTTGGAAATCATTAGGCCATTGATGGACACTACGTTTCCTAGCTTGAGACAAAAGATAAGCATAATGGTCACAGAACCATCGATCTACTTTCACATCGTTTCTAGAAGAAGAACGAGGATCAAAATGAGTCACTAAATGTTCTAAGGAATAGTCCAGACTGCGATGATGCAGAAAATACACACAGTACTGTCCACACACCAAGGAATCTGTGCCTTGTAATTTCACATTATTGAATCGGGTGGTCTGAGCATTTCTTCTCATAAAGTCGATGATATCGTCTTCCAAAGGGGGCAATCCGTACGAATCGAAATATTCCACACATCCTTCTTGAGGAAAGTAAACGGCTATCCAGTGGGTTCCTGGGAGATGACTTTCGTCCGTGTTGATCACGTAAGCTTGATGGTCTTTAGGTTTGCGATGAGGGAGTTCATCTTTAGCACAGACGACAGGATTCCAAGAAGCCGTATACGAACTGTGGTTCAAAAGGTAATAAAGTTCCCAGGTATCCATGTTTTTTTCTTCTTCACAGGTAATAATAAGTCGTCAATTCGATCCTGACTTTTTGCTTGAAAATGTCTGACGAATACACGGTTATTCGTTCTGTTTCCTCACTCTGATTCAGGAGAGCTTCGATACGATGGATCTCTTGAGTGGTTAATGGTGGACAAGAATGTTCACGCAAGTCTTTATACCACTGGTGCAACACGTCTTTGTTCGAGATGAGACTCCAAGCTTCGTCCAGATACTCGTCCAATTTTTCTTCTTGACTTAACATTAGGCATTTATCGTGTTGAATTTGACTGGGATGATCGTTTTGACATCCATAACAATTTTTCTTGATCAATTCCGTCATTTTTTCCACCAAGTGTTTGGCAAAACAGGAGACTAAATGCGCTTCTTGTTCTGGCCATCGGGACTTCATCATGATCACTTCTTCTTCCACAGTCTCCTCACATTCCATCTCCAAACTTTCTCCACTAGGTAAAGAGGGATAACAGTCTTCCATGGCTTCTAATAATCTAGAATGACTTCTCTCAAACTTTTGATTTCTATGGTATTATCGAATTCGGCATACAGGATGACGTTCACTGTTGCTGGTAGTTCTTTTGCAAACTGAAGTTCACACGAATCTGGCCAGATTTTATAGGGTGGAAATGTCCCTCGTCGCTGCCTTGGTCTGGAGTGAAATCGAAAGCCCACAAAGCATAGCCTCCTGCATAATCTTCGTACGTAATGCCGTGACTGGTGTTGGTTCCTAACTGGCCGGTGGCTTCGTACAGGGACAAGTACGATCTCAAGTAATTCATCTTCTCGTCAGTAAAGTCAGGTTCGAAAGGTCGGGTACACAAGGTCTTGCCATCGCGACTGACTTCGATTTTCTTCACGTTGAAGTGTTGAAAGTTGAAAGGATTTTCAGCGAAGGCTCCGTTGAAGGCTTTATTCTCGACCATACCAAGGATTAAACGTTTGGGTAACTGTCCTTGAAACAGATGATCTTCGATCATGGAATGCTGTCCCTTGGGAATGGTGAACGTTTTCACTTCCACACGTCGGATCGGATACTTGGCGGTCGTTCTGCTCAACGTTTGACTGATGTCGTTACCCACTTTGGGTAACACTTCCACGCGTCGTACGTAGAGTTTGGCCTCTTCGATTTTGCTTTTAGGAGCTTTAGCAAATTCAACCTGCAAATGGAAAGCGGCACTGCTGCGATTCAGTCTCAAGCGGACATTGACCCCGTTCAGCAAATACTTTTCTTGCAACCACATGTCCAAATGCAAACGATCCATCAGTTCTAAACTCCTCTTCTTTAAGATTCTGATTTCTCTTTGCTCAAAGCCGGAATTGCTTCCATCCACTGTGTCGAACTTGGTCGCTTCGTCAGGTTCCCACAGCACACAGGCATTGAGATGAGTATCCTTGGCATCTATTCCGTACGTCAAGAGATTTTCCAGGTAGGCACGGTAAGGGTATGTATCCATGCTGCTGCTGACTAGTTTGTTATTCAAGTACAAATCCACTGAGCTGAACAAGGAATGCATGAAATTGTTGACGGGAGCTATATTCTCACTGTCTTCTACTTCACCACCATCCTTATCTAGAACTTGGAATTTCAAGTACAAGTAACTGCTATTCAGATCGATGTAATCTTCGGGCTGTCCTTTGATTTCAAACTCGATGGGAGCGGAATCGGTCAGTGAGGAGACGGGATGAAATTCCACCCACTGAGATTCTTGCATGGTCATCATGGTAGGGGGCATGGCAAACAGATCCAGTTCCGTCTTGGAACAGGCGCAAGACTCTCGGTGCATCATTTTTTGTCTCTTTCTCAATAATCGAAAACGTCTAAGTCTCGAACGGTTCTTCTTTTCTTGGCCTTTCTCGCTTGAAGTCTGGTGAAAGGGTGTTTTCTTCGTCGTCTCTTTCTGCCTTGTCCTTGCTGAATGCCTGATTCGGTAGCGTGCAGGGCATTTATAGGTGTGTCTCGTCGGCCCAAAAGGTCTTTGCCCGTTTGCAGCAAGACATTTTTGCCTGCCCTCATGAAGGCTTCTTTAGGATTTTGTTTGTCGATGATGACATTTTGGAGAAATTCTTTGCCTTGTGTCAGTGCCGCATCTTTCAAGGCGTGCAATCCGCGTGTCACCATCGGTTTCAACACCGGGGCCACCGAACGAAAGGCCGATTTTAACATATCTCCTAAACCGTGTCCTCGCTGTCGAGCAACCCCTCGGTACACCGGATACATGACTTACGAGTCGTGAGAGAACCGTTTTCGAAAATGGAGTTTCACCGTGACTTTTCCTTTGGTGAATGGAATATTTTGTCCCAAATCTCCTTTTATAGCAATGTTGACCGTGTCCAAATAAGACTTGCTGACAGACAAATAATGAGGATGGACAAATTCGCGGTGGACGTGGTAAGTGTTTCCACCTTCCTCGTCAGTGGCCGTGGAAGAATTTACTTTGAAAGGAATGACACGCAGTAATGGTACGGAGGTGTGTCCCACCACGTTGTACTCCACCACATCGGAGTACACGAAGATCAAATTCAGTCCCTGGTTCAGTTCTACCGGGTAACGAAAATACCTTGCAAAATGCATGTCGTTGTCAATCTCTGCCATTTTAATCTTTTTGGTCTGCTTATCCGTGACCAAATTGAGGTCTCCACCCAAAATGTCATACAATTCAGGGCAAAATTTAATACGTATACTTTTTTCCTCACTTTGAAATTTGATGAGTAGACGGTGAGACTGTTTGTGGTACTCGATGGTGACACGTTTACCTACTTTGGTCAGAACTTTGTCAAAGGTTGCATAGAATTTGTCAGCGATGGCCTCCACCAGATGTTGACCACGAAAATAATGGCCTGAATTAATTTTAAAGCGATAAACCAAAAGAGGAGGAGAAGAGTCACTGCTGCGGGGTAATAGGTCCTTTGCAAGATGTGAGTTATGTTGAGGACTGCCCGTCATGGTTTGCTGCAGTGCTGGGTCCAAAATTTCGACGTCAAAAGTGTTCTGAGTTTCAGTGATGTTTTTGATTTGTGTTGGGTGAATCATTTCTACCAAAGCCACTTCCCAATGGGCTTCGTGATCTAAGGGGATGGCCTCAGGTAATTTGGCCGCGTAACAGCACAACGTGTTGTGGGGAAACACCTCCATGGAACTGTCGCTGGGTAAGGTTAAGTAAAATTGGTTTTGGTGACTCATAATTCCAGAGTTCTGTGGCTGTCCGAGGGGTTACTGGACGTCAGAGGCGTGTCTCCGCCCAAAATGGGGTTCTGGTTGTGGTTGGACTGGTGACTGGCACTGGCACTGGACACAAGGTTCCCGTGGTTCCCGTTCGAGGTGAATTTCAGGGAGGGATTAGGAAGCAGGTAACCGATGCAACTGCTCAATAAAATGGTCCACAATTGTTTGTCTCCTTGTTGCAAACTCAAATTGGCGATGGCTGCCCCGATGACACAATACACCACGAAGATTTGGCAGAAAAAGACGATTTGCGTTTTAGGCACACGTTCTCCAAACCACACCCACAAGGGTTGTTTTTGTAAATCTTGCACAGAAGAACTGGGTGAAGGAGGAGTGGTCGACGTAGCGTAGTGCGTCTTATGTGTGAAAGGGCATGATGGTCAATGCTTTTTATAGTCGATGACTTGCGAAGCGTCGATCCAAGAATCAAAACTGGGTGGATATCCTTTCCAACGTACTTTGACTTCTTTGACACGTCGTTTGCCCACTTTACGGGTTCTGCGTTCGAGAATGCTTTCGATGTCGTACACGTCGTCTTCTTTTTTGGTGACACGTTGTAACTCGGGCAAATAAAACGTTCCTTTGAGCACTTCTCCGTTCATGTCTTCCAATTTATAGACGACAGGATGACGGCCATGCACTCGTCCAGTGACGCGAAACAGTTCGGTCGTCCAGTTAGGTAAGTAACCTTTGTCAAAAGTGCGTTTGGTTTTGCCAATGCGCACCCAATCTCCTACGGCCAACTCTCCACTTTTCTTGGGGACAGCCCTCGTCGGGACGTACCAAACAGACGCTCGAACACCAGCACTTCGTTGTCGGGAGTCACTTCTTGCGGGGCACGTCCGATGCTTCGATGGTAAGATTGGTTGTACGCTTGCACCAGGTGCGGTAAGATGTCGATGTACTTCAGAGTGTGGTGATGCGTAAAATATTTCCACATGCGTTCTTTCAAAGTGCGTTGAAAACGTTCCACGATGCTGGCTTTGGTTTCGGGATTCTCGGTGATAAAAAAATGAATGTCACGTTTCTTTAATTCTTTTTGGAAAGCTTGGTTCAGAAATTCGGTGCCTTTGTCCGTTTGCCATCGAAGAGGGTGACGACCGCTTTGTTTCAACACTCGTTGCAGGGCTCGCACTAACTCGCTGCTGGATTTGGAAGTCAAGGGCACGACCCAGGCAAATTTAGAAAAGACGTCGATGACACAAAACAAATATTTGTAGCCACGATTGTAGCTGGCCAAATGAGAGACATCGGCTAAATCGGCTTGCCATTGATGATCGATGCCTTCCACTCGGGTGCGACTTCTGGCAAACTTGCGTCGAATGGGTTTGTGTAAAGTGTAGGTAGCTTGTTCTTGTAACCATCGTTGCACTTGAGGTAAACGGAGACTTTTCAGTCGAGTTTTGGCAGCACGATACAATTTTTGAACTCCTGCGTAACCTGCAGGATGCGAGAGATCGTAGTAAATGCTGGCTAAGACTTTTTCCATTTTTTGTGTTGGTTGGTGTGTTAATAAGGAACCCACTCTTGGAAGAGGCTACTCTTTTTCTCTTGGGGTATTTTCTTGGATTGCAATGCTTTGCGTGTGCGACCGGCAATAGGTGTTGAAGAGGAGGAGAATGTCTGAGCGGGGGATATCGGTTCTTGTTTCACTTCTGTCTTCACTTCTGTCTTCACTTTCTTTTTCTCTTGTGATGAAGAAGGGGTGGCCATCATCTTTTTAATCCATCCAATTCTGGAGGTAGGTGGTGTTGTTAACTTGCATAATTTTTCTGGTGGAGTTTGAAACCCTTCTTCTTCTTCTTCTTTTCCTTTTTCTGTCTTGGTCACGGGTAGTGGTGGGACTGGTACTGGTACTGGTGATGGTGCTGGACTTTTCATCAAGGTCTTAAAATCTTTCAGAGTGGGTAGAGCTGTTTCGTCTAAAGCTTTCTGGTGAAAGAGTTGCAATCGTTGCAAGAGTTGACAGTACTTTTGCGATTTTTCTGTTTCGGACAAATCTTGGCGATCCATCAAGGACTGCAATTCGTGTTGTAACTGGGACATCTCGCTCAAATTGGGATTGGGAGGTAAATGCGGGGTGCGTTGTTCTTGCCACCGATGGTATTCCATCCATCGTTTGTAAGGTACTAAAGCTAGTTTTCGTCCTTCCATGGGGTTGTCAGGGGTCAATTCTGAGATCTTGGGACTTCCGAAGGCCTTTCTATCTTGCTCCCACCAGTCCTCCCAACATGGTTCCCATGACTCCTTTCAGTATGGGGCCTAACAAGAGAGGCAAAATGCCTCCACGTTGGACCAACATCTTCTTTTTTTGACGAATGGGAATTTTCTTTCGAACCATTTTCCGAAGAACGTGACGATGTTTGCCTAAGCATTGTTTCTGGTGTTTGGACAAAGGGATCGTGCCTTTCAAAACGTTCAATCAACATTCGCACACGGTATCGATGACCTCTTTGGAGGTCGTTTGAATGAGTTTTTTTCGTAGGGGTGGAGAAGCTTTGGACAGGACAGATAACATGTCCCCATGTTTGGCTAAACGTGGTGGCAGTCCTTTCCTTTTCTTTCCTTGGGGTTTTCTGGAGGGTGACATCTTTGAGTCTTCAGCACCGAAAAAAAACTGATACCCTACTTGGTCACAGGCCTTTTTTATACTGGAACGCGTCGCCACTGATTGTCTTTACGTCGTATCAACTTAAGGACAGGCATGACACGTCGTGCAGGGGTACGCAACGGACTAAATCGAGCCGGTTCTTGCTTGGACAAATCCAGTAAACTTTGTAACATGCCCGATCTTTCATGGACTTTGATTTTGGGAGAAGGTACTTTGAGAGCAGCAGCCACTGCCGCTAAATTGGAGGGTCCTGCCACTGGGGAAGTTCTTTTGGGGGTCATCAACGGAGAAGTTCTTGGTGTGATCAACGTCTCCAAGTACTCTTCAGTTCTGGGTGTCATCAACGGAGAAGTGGATAAACGTGAGGCTGTCGGAGACGCAGTCACCGCTGTGGCAGGTCGTGGTTTGCGAGTGTAAGGTTGCGTCCTGGCCGAAGTGCCTCTCTTGCGACTAGTTTTCTTCTGTGGACTTTTCTTTTTCTGGGGACTTTTTTCTGTTTCTTTTTCTGGGGGCTTCTTTTCTTTTTCCGGGGTGGTGGTGGTGTCTGGTCAGAGGAGGGTCCTGCCACTGGAGAAGTTCTCCTTGGGGACCTGGTCTTTTTCTTTTTCTTCTTGGGGCTTCGTTGGACTTTTGTCTTGGGGATAACTTTGGGGGCATTAGGATCCCATCTTAAGAGAGAGCGAATGATGACCCCTCCTAGAGTACCGCTCCCTCCAGGTTTCAAAATGATTTGTTTTTTGGTTTGAGTGTCGATGCGGGGATCGGCCAGTTGGACCAATGCGACTTTGTTTCGATCGAAAAAGCGTTTGGGTTGATGAGGAATCTGAATGATTCCTTGGAGTAATTGACGTGCCGTCATCGTGAACCATCGTAAGACTTCTTTGAGACTAGCTTCTAAGACACGAGCTCGTGTTTGTGGAATTTTTTCTCGACTGATGCCATACAAGGCACGAATCAATTTGACGGGAAGATGCGACTGAAGGGACGTCATGTTCACACTGTGTGAGACAGACGAAAAAGGGTCTGAGGTTTTTATAGATTTTTTGATGGGGAGTGAAATGAAGTCGAGGACGGAGACGTGTACAGGACAGGCCCTCCGTCTTGGCACCAGTGGTGAAACAAGTGAGTACGAAATCGCAAATCCTCGGGGGTCGTAGGTTTCAAATCGACGAGTAAATAGGCGTGGCATCGTCGTACGCCTGAGTCAACCAAGGCGTTCCTAACTGTTTGGCTAAGACTTGCACTTGCGATTTATCTCGAGGGCTTTTAAACAAGACCACGTAATGCGCATTGAGACTGATGGTGCGATGGGCTTTACTTTGTTGAAACAAATTTTGGGTGATGTAAACGACACTGGCATTACGGTGATGCCCTTTGCGCGTGAACCACAGTTTAATTTCTTCTTCGTCTTCTCCTAACATGTCGTCGAAAATGACCAAATGGGTTTGACGGCAGTCAGAGACGATGCCGTCGTCTTCTTTAGGAATGCCTTCCACAAACACGATGGAATCGCCTTGACTTTCTCGCAAGAGGCTGTACGCCGATTGCCACTCTTTGTAACACCACACGATCCGCTGAGGTGGTCGATCGATCAAATGATGTTTATGTTCGATCAAACGTTTGACGAATTCGGTTTTGCCTGAACCGCTAGGTCCAGCAATGAGCATGTTAAAGGGATGGCGAAGATACAAAGCCTCCCAACTGGCACGATCTAAGTGTTCGTCGATGACTTTGACAGTAAAGGAAGAGGGAGCAGAGACAGCAGAGGTAGCCATTGTGTGAGAAATGTCACTTGTGACACGAAAACAAACAAGACAAGAGTTTATATACTTTTTCAGAACACGTTTATTGAATGTTTTTTGTTTTCAAACATGAATACGAAAGACAAAAATGCATAACAGCCAAAGGCTTAAGTACAATGATAAAAGGCACATGATAACCATGAACGTGGAATAAAAACAAGTGTCTGTACAACATGTTTTGGGTAAAGTTCTAACCAGTTCTATAGTAGGGGGTAAGGTCACACAAGTGTCCTCCCGAAAGGGTCTTTCAGGTCTGTCCACGACAGTCCCGTCCTGGGTGACGGGTTCTTCTGGCACCGTCACTAACACGGGTTGAAAAGTAACTTTTTTCCTTGAACAACTCTCGTGCATACTGGGCCACTTCTTGGGTCCAAGCCTCAAAACCCCATTCTTTCCAGGCACGGACATCTGTCCAATGGGAATGTAAGTCACAAGCTACACACACATCGTCATACACGTCTTGGGTAGCTAAAAGTTGACGAATCTTTTTTTCCTGTTGAGGTCGAGAAGTATCCAGATGAAAACGCAAGGCTTTGAGCAAAAGGAGTTTTTCGTGACCATTTAAGGCCATTGAGGTGGTAAGTACTGATCGTAAAGAGTCCACAAAGAATCGGCTGGTAAACGAAATCCCAGAAAACAAGTCACTAAGACACACACCACTTGTCGTCCCAAATTGAATGGATACAGTTCTTGTAATAATTGATGGTAATGATCCACGGTTTGAATATGGTCATTGAGTACCTTCCACGGAATCTGTTGAATGATATGTGACATAATCCGTGGCATGGCAACTTGATTTTATAGTGTCTTTGTTTCGGAAGCAATAAAGGTAATTTCTAACCAAACACGTTCGTTCTCCAGTAGGGAATTTAAATGTTACATACTGTAACTGAAACGTCAGAGTTTGTCTAGATGTTTCGTCTTTTTCTAAGCAGATTCCATGTAACAAATGTTGGTAATCCTTTAACTCGTCTTCCTCAATACGTTGCAGTAAGTGAATCTCGAAGTAACCAAAATTACGAACGTCTGGTCCATCATCATCATCATCATTCATACACTGAAAGTGTTCAACAAGGTCTGACCACTGAAAAAATTTCTGACAAATCAGTCCTCTTATACCATTCAGGTACCAGTGGTTAAAGATCTGGTGACGTAACGGATGCAATTGTTCTTTACGTTTCACTTGTATTTTCACCAGCTCTCGGTAAATCTTTTCTCTCAACTCCTCAGGCAAGCCCAAAATGTTCTCTTGTAAAGTATCCATAAGTATATACACTGTTTTTGGAATCGTTGGGTGGTGGCCAATAGCCTCGTTTACCTTTGTGGCTGATGTAATATCCACTCATAATCAGTCTTCTTATACTTTGGAACAGAGCATAATTTAAAAACGGATGAATCACTTTGAGTTTGCGTTTCACTTGTATTTTGATCAGTTCTCGGTAAATGCGTTCTCTCAACTCCACAGGCAAAGCACGAATGTTCTCTAGCAAAGTATCCATGAATAGGTCATACTAAATCCTCTTTGGTCTGACACAAGAAATGTACTGTTTGCACAAACATGGTTTTACTTCAGTGTCGAATTTAAATCGTTTAGTCACTAATCTACACGTTACAATTCGTTCAGAAGTTTCCTCTTTCACCAAGTTGACATTGTGTTCAAGATGTTGGTAATTCGTTAACTCTTCCTCTGGAATTCGATGCAGTACGTTTACAATGATGTAGGTAGAATCGTCCATACCAAACCAATCCTTTTTAAAACTAGAGGATCGTTGATCAATGTCTGTCCGATGGAACACTTTCAATTGAATCAGTCCTTGTATAGCCTTCAGGTACCAGTGATTCAAACACCGGTGACGTAACGGATGCAATTGTTCTTTACGTTTCACTTGTATTTTGACCAGCTCTCGGTAAATCCTTTCTCTCAACTCCACAGGCAAAGCACGAATGTTCTCTTGTAAAGTATTCATGAATAGGTCAGTCCGTACAATTCACAAAAGTAATCCACATAGTGAGTAATTTCTGACCACTGCCATTCAGGGTAACGTCCAAGAATGTCACTGAACTCTTTTGATGTAACCGGTCTAAAGCGATATAATAGGATGAATGCACCCTTGACCCAAAGAAATCTAACACACTGGTTGACTTTTTTCACTTTCCTCTTATGAATTTCTCGACACAAAAGTTCTACAGTGACCCATTGAGATTTCACTCTGGCAAACCCCTGCCAAACTTCCTTGTAAATCTTCTCTTGCAGTTCTTTAGGTAATGATTCAATATCGTTTTTGAAATGAAGTTTAAATACTGGTCTCGGTGATGTCCAACATTTGACTCCTAGCCAATCTGGTTTCTTCTTCGTCAACGACATGGTAAGTTACTTCAATGTCTCGGTCCCACTAAGGGTAAGTAATGACAATTCGGTGACCATCGAGCAAGTTCAACGTAGGCCGAATCTTGCGGTTCCCAGTGGTGAAGTGACACACCGCAACTGAAGCACTTGACTTTATCTCCTTCGCCCAAGTAGAAAAATCCAGCTCTGGCTAATTCTTCGGGGTCGGTCCTCCCAGATACTTAGGCCATTTTCCTTTGAACGATTGAAGACGATTTTCAAAGTCGCAGTATTCCGACAAACGCACAGGGAACGAATATTCGTTTTCACAGGTTCGTTTCGATGAGGGTTGGGTGACATGAACAGGAGTTTGCTCAGGGCTGGATGACATCCGTAGGGGGGTAGACGTGAAGGTGAACATTCCCCTTGAAAACGAAACCCAGTAAAATGTCCAAGAGGACGAGCGGCATCACTTTCGCATCCCTCAGGTTTGACACGCACAGCATCCCTTTCCATGATAGGGGTAGGGACACTAAAGTTCCCATGATGCTTTACGCCCTCGCTCAGGTCACAAGGTACAGCATCGTACACATCGCAAGGCTCACAATCGCACTCGTCTGCAAACTCCGTTACGCAATTACAATGGTAACCACATGGACAATCGCAGTTTCCTTCCGGACATTTTCCGTCGCAATGCCTGGGTCTTATCCATCCAGTATTAGTCACACTAGAGGAAGATACAACTTTTTTACAATCCCCAAACTGGAACGATGTCTCTTTCAAAGTATTCATCTTGTTCGCTCGGTCTTGGTAGTCCCAATGAACTATCGATCTTGCCTAGGGTTCCTTTTTATATACAGACCAATACCGACGTGACCGTACGGCAACGTAAAGTGATTGGGAAGTCTCACTCGCTTCTGGTACACGATTTGATAGACTTTTTCCAAGGGCCGACTGACGATGTGGTGAGTGGGTAAACGTACAATCTTGTTCGGTTGATAGGTGGTCACTTTAAAGTTTCCATCCTCTCCCGATTGCAAGGCTTCTTTCAATACCCCAAAGTTGACCACTCGACTGGTACGATGATTCAGAGTCAGCCCTTTCACTTTGCATGTCGTGTGCACTTCTCCTTGTTTGTCACGGTATTCGTAGCCGTAATTTTTGGGACCGCCACTGACGAAACTTAGAATCTTGTCGTCGGGATGCTCGTCTGTCCAAGCTCCTAAACGGTCTCCTTCGATGTCAGGGTGATGTTGAATCGGGTGATGAATGTAAATGCAACTGTCCGTGTCAAAGTACAGGACGCGTTCCCCTAACAGTTCTAAAGCTTCGTACAATTTTAAGCGAGCATGGGCTGTCACGTAAGCCGCAATGATGACATTTCCAAAAGGGTCGTCTTGTACAAAGTCCAGATCTTCTTCGTAATTGACCAAGATCAAATCCTCTCGAACGACGTCCACGTGTTTCATGTATTTGGTTTTGTCGTGAATCATCTGGAAGTAGCGGGAAGGTTCTGTCAAATATTCCGTCTTGGGTAAACACGGTCGTTGTGCCATTTTACCCCACAAGCAATTTAACATCACTTTGGCAAACGATCGCCTGCCTTCGTTTTTTTCGATGTGGTCTAAAGAGATGCCTTCTTGTTCGTAGTATTTCTCTTTGAATTGTATTTGGTCTTCGGGAGTGTGACACCAGGAAGGATAGCCGCTGGCTTCTTGCTTCAGTTTCAAAAAGGCATCCACGTAGTCGGCGAAAATGCCTTTCTGACTGGGGTCACCCTTGTGGTATTGTTGTGTCTTGGGAAAGTGGCAAATTTCGTACACTTCTAACAGTTGGTATCCCATGTCCAGAGCTTTGAACAATTCTATGCTGACCCAGGTTCCCGTCAAGGCACGTTCTTCCTGGCTGTGCTGACAAAGTTGGTCTTGGTTGCACGTTTCGGCACAAGTACGGCACAAGGGAAACATCAGTTTGCCTTGACAATGGTGAGGTAAGACGGGATGGTATAGGTTCGTGGGAGGCAAAACTTTGCACTTGATCAAGCCTTCGTATTGTCGAATGTTTTTCAGGTCGATGTGTTCCGTTAACAATTGCGGGTGCCCTACAGGAAAGCGACAATATTTGCACACGTAGGGATACAGCGAACACACGTCCAAGTATTTGATTTCTTCTCCTTTCTCTTCGTCGGCTTGGTACAGCAAACAGGTGGCATTGGTCCTTCCTCCGTACAAACTATCCCTCGGGTTCAGCGGGTCCATGAACTGGTAACTTTCCACGAGGCGTTTAAACTCGGGATCGGTTTTCATACGGTGATCGTACTCGTGTTCCCACATTTCCACCACTTGGTATCCTTCCTGTTCCAACTTTAGGCGTCGCTGACAAGTGTCCTGGTACAGGTCTTCCATGGTCCGTTGCAAAAACTGATTTTTTGTGTCACGGTCAGGGTAGCAGACGGGACATCCGTGAAATAAGCAACCGTTAAACTCGTACACGATCTTGGGGTTTTTTAAGTCCCAGCCATCGACCGAATACGTTCCGATGGTCTTTTCGCCTCCTCCGTTGCGGGCATGCTGAATCCATTTATCTTCTTTGTCGCACAAGTAATGTAACCAACGTAGGGCTTTGACCGAGTATTGACGCTTGACATAGTGGGTCGTTTGAGGACTGATGACAGCCACGGTGTTTTCAGGCATGAATCGTTGGCGGTACACTAAGGAACACGCTTTGGCAATGGTGGAAGCTTCTTTCAAAGGATCGACCCCTCCGTGTTCCATGAACAGTTCTCGAAATTTTCCACAGCAACGCAGTAAAATGTCCACGTCGGAACGACAATACTTTAACATTTCTTCCTGAAAGTCGAAGGGGTCCGAGGCGTGAGCCTGGTACCAAGCGTAGAAAGCTTCTCGTTGTTCGGTACGCATGTTGTCGGGGTCGTAATAGTGAGCCTCAGGTAAATGAGGTAGAACGGCGTGTTGATTGGCTTCCGTATTGAAAAAGTGTGGAAAGTACCCTTTAGCCATTTCTGTCATTCCAAACGTTTTAGGCATTCGACTCAAAGGCATGGCCAAGTAACTCATCGAATCTTTAAACTGCACTTGTCCCACTTGCATGAAAATGATTTTGGCTCCGTTCAAAGTGACTTTAGGACGTTCGGTGCCATGTTCTGTATAGTACCTCAAAAGAAACTGTCCATCGTATCCGGAGAAATTGTGAGCCATCACCGTGGCATGACGATGACAATCTCCGTAACGTTCGATGTCCTCTTGGCTCCACGTCTTGTCGATGGGGTCTAAGACCCATCGAGCGAAATCGGCTAGCGTGTTCGGTCCCCGAAAGATTTTTTCACGCCCTCCAGGAATTTTGCTGCAGTGAGGGCAATAACTGAAGATAGGTTCTTGAATGCACTTCTCGCACGCTCGATGAGCCACGCAGAAATTAGGAATGTGAATGCCGGTCTCTTGCATGCATTCGAAATCGAAAAAGATGAAATTGCCTTTCTTCTTGTGACCGTCCTCTTTCTCTGGTGGGGGTTGGTATTTTTGCACGTATTATTGGTGTTCCAAGTCCACGATGTGGTGACAAATGTGACATTTTTTTTTTCCTGAACATACGTGTGCCTTGGCATTATTGGTAAGTATGCCTTGTCCACACGTAGGGCACAATCTCAGGAGTTGACAAGCACATTTCTTCTGTGAACCTTGTGTTTTCAAATGTTGTTGGTAACAGGTAGGGCTGACAAACGTGCGCAGACAAGTTGAACAAGGCACTGGTTCTTCGCTCAGACAGGGTGGAGAGGCCAAACATCCTGAGCATTTCCATCCACAATGTTTGTGTTGCTCTCGATTATTATAACCATAGTCACATTTCTCACAATAATAAACATATCCCAGGAATCCGGTGATACTGGTAATGGTATCGAAATGTTCATCGTGATGATAGACATGAATGTATTTTCCGTCCTTAAAATGTTGGCCTCGAAACAACAGAGGCCCGCGCATTTCTTGAGGGTGCACTTTCAAGGTGTAGCGTGGAGCTAGGGCATCTTGCAATTTTTGCATCTCAGGAATGCCACAGGGTGTGTCTTTGGACAGGCCAGCTTGTTGCAACAGGAGTTCTGCTTCGTTTCGTTATTTGGTTCGGTTCGATTTTCGAATGTTCTCCCAGGTTCTTTTCCATTCTACCGTGTCGTTCTTGTTGGCATAGGTTCGTCCCACCACGATGGCACGGGCTAAACACATCTGGTCTTGAGGGTTGTTAATTCGGACGAGACTTGTTTTGGTGTTGCGAAGGTCGTCCACCAATAACATCTTTTTGCGTCCTGTCCCTTGAGGAAGAGAGACGTGAGCCATTTTCAGTGTGGCTTTACCATCAGTGATGTCAAACTGGTCATTAGATTGTTGTACGTGTTGAATCTTGTCCATGACTTTGGAAGGGGTCAGTTCTGCGGGTCTGCTAAACTCGATCCAAACAGGGGATTTCAAACCGTCGTGATCCATGGATAGTGTCAAGCGATCGTCTTCTTTGGGTTGACATTGTCGCTTGAGTGCGGTGAGCAAAGAATCCCACATCTCGGTGATAAACCCTTCTGCTTTCTCCAAGGGTACGTCGGCCTTGAAATCTTTAAACTTCACCGTGTAGGTGTAAGCCGTGGTTCTAAATTTTCTAGAGGAGCGCTTTTCCGTCTCTCGAATGGAATAGTATTTTTCAGGGTTGACTAAGGGTGACGAACTTGGTTTAGAGGTTTCAAATTCTGGTTCACTCATGTCCTCTTCAAAATCACTGGCATGAATTTGTGCCAAGATTTCAGCTCTGGTACGAGGCGATAGATCACGTTTCTGCCTCTTACTTTCTTCTTCTTCTTCTTTCTTCTCGAATGAATGGGATCGT
This sequence comes from Sinohyriopsis cumingii, assembly GCA_028554795.2. NCBI lineage: Eukaryota > Metazoa > Mollusca > Bivalvia > Unionida > Unionidae > Sinohyriopsis > Sinohyriopsis cumingii. Next base: position 60,374,710 of record CM068838.1, read on the forward strand.
TTCATCTTGAGTGCAAAACGTCAAATGACTCAAGTTTAAACACCATAGACTAATTTATAGTCATGGCAGACCAACGTATATAAAAGGGTGTGTGTCTTGTCATTTCACTATTCATTTCACTCTCAAGCCGAGCACAACGATGGAAGAGACTAACCAAATCGAACGTTTCGTCAGAGCTTTGCGAGGGGTCATTAGAAAATTCTCTTCAGATCAGCCCACGGACTACTCTCCTTCCTTTCGAGATAAAAGTCAAGATACTTGCTATATCTGTGAGAAGAAAGGGCATTGGTCTTCAGAATGTCCAGACCGTCAAAAAAGAAAAAAAACAGGGGCTAAAAAAGACAAAAGTCAAGATACCTGTTATTATTGTCAAGAAAAAGGACATTGGTCTCCAGATTGCCCAAAAAAGAAACAAGAGGAATCAGAAGAAAAGAGGAATTCTTCAGAAGAAGAGAGGGATTCTTCAGAGGAAGAGAGGGATTCTTCTGAGGAAGAAAGAAGACAGGTGAAGAAAAAGAAACAGGAGAAAAAAAGAAGGGAAGAAAGCGAGGAGGAGGAAGAAGAGGAAAGGAGTGTGACGGTCAAAAAAATTCAAAAAACAGAGAGACTAAACAAGGAAACAGAAGAAGTTAATGAACTTTTTATTAAAGTGTTGAGTTGTGAATTGTGAATTGGATTGTAAAAAATGGATAAAAGAATAAATTAATGATATAAGGTAAGTGTCTTTGAGTTTTGATTTTAAAATAAGAACGTACACTCACGCACTCATACACAGAAACGTACTATAAGGGTAAAATGGGTGGGGTTTTTTTTGAGTTATTGGCAAATTGAAATTGTATTTCTTTTCGAGAAATGTGGGTGGCCCTGAAAAGGGCCTTTTTTATGGTGTAGGGGTGAGTTTAAGCAATCAACTTTAACTGCCTTAAGCCTTTGCCACGGCCAAGGCCTACTTCTGGACTGCGTAATGTTGATGATGATTGGGTTGAAATAACTAAGGGTGGTACGGTAGGCTTAGTCACAGGGTTGACGTGTTTAGCTCGGGAAGGTCGTATTCTCTTCGGTCGTAATAAAGAAGTCTGATACATTTGTTTCAGACTTCTTAACTCCGCTAAAATGTCCAACAGTACCGTGACCGTTTGATTTTCACCCTCTTGTTTCTTTGCTGCTACTTCTTCTTGCTGTTGTTGCTGTTGTTTTTTTCTTACCTCTTCTTCTTGCTGCTGTTGCTGTAGGAGAAAAGCTTGTTCCGCTTCCTTTTGTCGTTGTATAAATTTCTCCAATTCTTCTTTCTGTCTCTGTCTAAAATTCTCCACTTGCGGTAATGAAGAAGGTAACGCAGGTTCCGGAACAAATTCTTGCGAGGAGAGAAAATCCACAAAATCCCAGTTCACCTCTTCTGAAAGTAAGTCCGGGTTGCCTTGGGCAGTCTCCCCTGTTGGTGCACCCCAATGGATCGTTTTCTGAATTTCCGTCATGTTGAATCACTGTCGCATAGATTGACTGCACACAAGCGCTAGCGAATCTATATAGACCAACTGACGTCACAGACTGCTCTCTTCGGATTGGATGCGGGCTGACTGAATTTTGTAACGCGTGTTCGGATTGGTGAATGAACTCAATCCGTTTCAATCCTACCTCTACCTATAAATAAGCGCAGTTCACTGCATTGATTCACCTGTTCTCGTCGCTTCAAGATGTGGACCGATGTGCAATCTTCTACGCTTGTGTCTTCCATGATGTTCAGGACGGACATGCTCATGTATGTCCGATCCAAGTGGACCATTGTCCACAGGACAAACACCAGCCTGTGGATACGTAGGATCTACGTTGAAAGACAAGGATGCCTGAAAAGAGTGCTGATTTATGGGCCAACAGTGAGACGCAGCCTAAGGACAAGAAGAAGACCAATGCGGTGCCATTTATGTTAATGAATACATTAACATAAACCCAAAGGCCCTTTTCAGGGCCCCCATATTTCTCGAAAAGAGATAGCCTTTCAATTGCCTACCCCTTTTTTAAAAAATTTAAAAATAAAATAAAAAAATCCCATATTCAATTCCCCTTGTCCCTAGACAAGCCCAAACTCTATTCCCATGTTAATTTACCTTGTCCCTAGACAGACCCAAACTCTATGTTAAATTCCCATTGTCCCTAGAGTGACCCACGATTTTTCTCCATGTTAAATTTCCATTGTCCCTAGAGTGACCCAGGGTTTTTTTTAATGCTAAGTCCCATTGCCCTAGGGTGACCCACTTTACTACTATTGATACTCATTTAATTTTAAAATGATAGGACGGAAAAATGAAAAGACAAAAACAGATACGTACTTGTTAGGCGGAGCTATGATTTGCTGCTGATGTCGCTTTATGATACGTATTGTGATATTGAGGATATATATATATATATATATATATATATATATATATATATATATATATATATATATATATATATATATATATATATATCGTTATAAATGCCATGTACAATATAAGTAACTTATTATGGGTGAGTAATGGATCTTTTTGAAGACTAATCATAGTATGACAGACTGATAGCAATATCTAAAAAGAACTCGGGAAAATATTCATTCAGTGAAACGTAATGTAAAATAGTTCACAGTTAATAATTGCCTTAAGTTCCATATTTAACGTTACTATCGCGATATGGTGGTGGTAATGTTGTTGTTGTTGTTGTGGGGTTTAACGCCATTTTTCAGCACGATAGGCTATACATGGCGGCCAGTATTAATGGTGGAGGAAGAACCCGGAAAACCCCGGAAAGAACCACCGACCCACGAGAAGCTACTGGCAGGCTTTCTCACATGCCCACATTGGCTGAATCTTAGACTCGAACCGCCGCAGGGTGGTGGTAATACGATATACCCTATTAACGTAAATATATCGGTATCCCATATAAATATCGCAACATGTTTTCAACTGTACTTTTCACGCCGCCTATATGAAGTCGTTACATGATTAATACGAGTATAATGTATAATACAAATCAATGCACCCCAATTCAGAAGCGTGATTGCTTATGTCGTCTCCCGAGAGTAATACGGTCGGTCACACTAAATAGTAACTGATAATGACAAATTATTTGGAAGTGAAAAACAATGGCCATATTGTGATCAGTTGCTCTTCCCGTATTCCGATTACAAGTATAAGTGAATGATGGTGTAAACGCTTCTCATGCACATTTTCCGCTCTCATCCATTCGACATGCTTCGCATCACAAGCATAATATATATTGTTTATTGTTCAGAAGAAAAAAAATGTGACCATCATAGAAAATATGCTAGATATGCTACATAGTCATTCTGTGTGTGTGTGTGTGTGTGTGTGTGTGTCTCATTATGCTTCTATGTCTGTCTATGTGCATACGTGCGGGCGTGCATGCGTGCGTATGTATGTATGTATGTATGTATGTATGACTCTTCATTTAAGAACCTGACGATGAATCGACTTGAATTGTTAACTTCACTAACGACAGCTGGTACCCTCATTGATGATGACAGGTATACTTGCTGATGAAGACTAGTATCCTTGCTGATGATGATTGATATTCTCACTGATGATGACTGCTGTCCTTGCTGATGATTGCTAGTATCCTTGCTGGTGATGACTGCTATCCTTGCTGATGATGACTGCTATCCTTGCTGATGATGACTGCTATCCTTCATGATGATGACTGCTATCCTTGCTGATGATGACTGCTATCCTTCATGATGATGACTGCTATCCTTGCTGGTGATGACTGCTATCCTTGCTGATGATGACTGCTATCCTTCATGATGATGACTGCTATCCTTGCTGATGATGACTGCTATCCTTCATGATGATGACTGCTATCCTTGCTGATGATGACTGCTATCCTTCATGATCATGACTGCTATCCTTGCTGATGATGACTGCTATCCTTCATGATGATGACTGCTATCCTTGCTGGTGATGACTGTTATCTTTGCTGATGATGACTGCTATCCTTGCTGATGATGACTGCTATCCTTCATGATGATGACTGCTATCATTCATGATGATGACTGCTATCCTTCATGATGATGACTGCTATCAGTCATGATGATGACTGCTATCCTTGCTGATGATTGCTAGTATCCTTGCTGGTGATTACTGCTATCAGTCATGATGATGACTGCTATCCTTCATGATGATGACTGCTATCCTTCATGATGATGACTGCTATCCTTGCTGATAGCGTTGAATAAACAAGGAAGTCACCATGGTTCAAAGACGCACGGTGCCACATTGAGCATTCAGTGATGTAAAGTGGTTTCACATATTGCAACTCACTTTTACACAGATCCAGCATAAGTTAGAAGAAATAATTATTTGTTCCAGTGTCTACTGTCATGGAAAATTATATCAAAGAATTATTATTATTATTATTATTATTATTATGTGAACCACTTCATTTTAACATCATGTATCATCCTGTTTTGTTCACCGATTAAAAGTGTGCCAGCTCCGTCGCATCAGTATCATTAACAGAGATGTCGTTTGCTTCCAAACATATTGGAAGCGTGCTGGAATAAAATGGAGATAGATGTCTGATATCTATTAGACCTAGCACGTTTAGTATGTGGAACTGACGAGCACCGACATAGTACAAAAGATCTGAACAGACATGGGTATTGGTGGAATTAAACATTGTGTGTGTAGTGAACGGCTGGATAACAAGAAATACGAGAGGCAAATCTAATGAGTATACTTTATACTTTGTTTTGAATGTTTATTTATGCTCAGATTCTGTGAAAATTGACTTAATCATAAGTGTAAAATTTATTTTAATTATTGACTTGATGCAATAAATGCAACAGTTGTAAAACTAAAATAAATCAATATGTATGTATGTATGCATGCATGCATGTATGTATGTATGTATGTATGTATGTATGTATGTATGTATAATAATAATACATCCAGTAACATATACAATATTACATATACTTTGGTTTATTGGACTTCGAAGCATTATTTTGCTATCCATCTTGGTTTTAATGTTGCCGTTTTTCATAGGTATGAATCAACAAATTAAGGATTCCTAGATCACATAGCATTGCGTTCGTTGAAGTATCACGAAATCTGAAGAAAAATATATATTTTAAATTACCTTATAGCTCCAGTTATGACTTTTTTTTTTTTTTTTTTTTTTTTTTTTTTGTCTTAAATAAATCTGGCTTAAACTATTCTGTAGCTGTTGTTGTTGTTTGTTCTGGGTCAAATGTCAATTTTCAGCACGTGATATGATATACATGGCAACCATTAGGGCCTATATCTGGTGAAGGAAGAACCCGTGAAAACCCCAAGAAGAATCATCGTTCCACGCAAAGCTCTGGCTGAGCCCGATACTCGAAAATAATAGGAAAGAGGTATGACGTGAGTGACTTTAGACCATTCGGCAACACAGGGCTGCTTTTGTTTATGTCAGACATTGTTACAAGGAATCTGGTTGTGTGACTAGCCCAAAAACATGATGAAAGCATATTTTTGTATCAACATCTAGTGTTACAAAGCTGTTGTGTATTGGCAAATGCCCAATAGTTCAAATGAGCAGCTTCCGGCGATCTTACACGTATATGTACACAGACACGGATTCGGTTATATATAGAAACATCATCTAATGAGTTCTCAAAGATTCATGTCAGGTTCATTTTTCTTGCTTATGTATTTTTTTTATAATTTAGAATGCCGAAAGCGACTACTGGAATGACGTTGTATCTTGATAAATTATGTTTAAAGTAACTGATGTGTGCCAAAAGTACATTCGCTAAGAATGGCATAACGAGGTTCTTCATTGGTCTTTATATAACATGCTTTCACTCTATTTATGACTGGTAAAATAGTATTACTTTATCTGGTCCCAAAGCAAAACGGATTTTGTCCTGAACAATTTCTTAATGTAGACATACCAAAAAACCTTCCCCCGCAAACTACAAAAATGAATTATACATCCTTAGGATACATCAATGACTACAACGAATTACAATTTCTTGTATAGCTTACTGGATTCATTATTTTGGTGCCCGCCTTTTAGTAGTTGTTGTTGTTATACTTGATGCTGCATTTCATCTTCTTTGGCATCTCTGTGTCTTTTTAACAGCCGAAATTGTATAGCTTTACTTAACGGTTAATCTATACCTTCATGATAATTGGGATTTGCTGATGTAAAGAATGGAAACTCATCGTATAAGCATTACCCTAGCATTTCTATCAACACCCATTTATTAATCTTTTTTCCAATAATGCATCCAACACCAAATGCAATGCTCTTTATTTCCATTTCCGTGATCAAATTGTTTTTAATGTCTCTATATTTTTGTTTGATTGTTTCAATGCTACATTTAACGCGGGAGTCTTTTTTTAAATTTATGTTTTTAATGCATCGATTTTCTTTAAACATATTGTTGGTAAATCATTTAAACATTGTCTCATTCGTTTTATCTATTTGTCTATTTCATCATCACTACCTTGCACGACACTAATATTTTTTGTTATATCTGTATATCACTGTTTTTTATTTATCGAAATCGGCATTTAGATACTTATCTTTTTACCACTCAGGTATGAAACACAATTTGTAATTAAATTGCATACCTGTAATCATGCATTTATTGCAATTCATTTTATTCCTGTTGTCGTCGTTTTTTTTATACCTCTTTTTAAATCATACAAGACGTAAGCTTTCAAGACCGAAGACTATACATTGAGTCTGAAAGGAGATAAAAGATCATATGTGTACCATGAACTGAATTTTACCACAATTAACTATATTTTACTAAACTTGAAGGTAAAGATTTGCTGAATATAAATCATGTAATACAAATTGCCGCGTTCGATTTGTTTCACCCAGATTAACAGAGAAATAGTTTTCATGGCACAAGTAATGAAAATGTTCTACCCACTGAAGACAACCTAAACTTTGATAAAATGCCGCTAACTGAACAGAATGAAGAGCATAACCAAAAATGAAACCCGTATCGTTGAGAAGAATTTGGATAGTATTGTTGGATCGCTTTTTCTTTTACAACTTCTTTGTATGGTAAGCAGGTACGGCTATGATATAAACTAATGTAATGAATGTGAATTAGAGGAACAAAGGTGTCAAAAGCAAAGCAAACAGTATACGTGATAACAATCAATCAGTTTTGCAATCTATTTTATTTCGCTGGTGCCTTTTATTGCCTTGCTAAAACGTTATCACGGGGAGAGAGAAAAAAATCCTTTCTATGCCATGCTGTAATCTTTCAAATAAATTTATTGTAAAACGTCCATACCTATCTATATGAAGACCTTGCTGGTCAGTTATGTCGTAGTGTAAAGTACAACATATGAAAATGATCGGAATTTGTTTACATCTCTGGAATTGACTGATTCCTTTATTTTCCATATTTTGTACTGATTCCTTTATTTTCCATGTTTTGTTGTTCCGCTTTCAGATAATGTCCTTTGTAGGTTCTATATGGAATAGCTATGCTCAATTCCTGTCTGTTTCTTGTATTATTCCAGTTATAGTTCAAAGATAGATGTATCTAATTTTTTTCTTCGAATGATCCCAATTCTTTTCTAGAGCTGTGATTTATCCATTTTCTTTGCTATTTAAACAAGCGAGAGGTAAAACAAATGGCTAAATCGGCTGATGATTTTAAATTGAAAGAGTTTGGTGGCTCTAACGATGAATTCTGACATACGAGACAGCAAACAGAAATTCATGATTGTGCATTTAAATATTTCTGGACGATAGATCCTTGACTAATTGGTGATACTGTAAATCTTGCTAGTGGTTGTAAAGCTCATGTTAAGTGTTAAAATCCCACTGGATAGGCTATTAAGGCAGTCTGATATCAAAGTAAGTTCGTGCTTTGAAAGCAAATATGTGAAGGTATGGAACGAGATAGTAATCATGAAATATATCAAATCCAGATAGAGATTCGGTGGTACAGGTTATTTAAGAGGCATTGGGTTAAACTTTGGTTAGATCATCCGAGATAATTAAATAGTCATCGTTTGGCACATAGATAAAACCGGTGCACACGCACCATGACATATGGACTTTCAGATACAGTTCAGGAACTCACTCGTTTCCGATTGAGCCGTCACTGAGCTGCAGACACCACTAGGCTCCGAGAAAACAGAGATCCAAGATTGTGCTGCATCAGAAAGCAATTAATTATTGCACAAATGGAAACTGATTAAGATACGTTGTTTGATGATATTTAACTAATACAACATTTACGTTCTGTTCAAAGTGATAAACTTCCACCTGCAGGGAAAATGCCGTTTACTACAGAAGAGAAAAGAGAATTAAGGCAATATGTCAATACTGTAGAAGTTGAAACATATGACATTGAAGTTTTAAATATATGTAAAATGGGCTGTTTTCCCTATCCATCCGAAATTCCCCCTACCCCCAGCGATATGTGTTATAGGCCAATCATTTGTTTCAAATGAATTTAAATGGTTGAAATATTTAACCGACAATTTGTTTGGAGTAGTCAACAAGCAGCAGCATCTTTATTGGAATTGTTTTAAATACGATAGTATTTTTGATGAGAATTTTTTAACAGATTAATTCGTTCCTTTTCTAACACATTACGTTATTTGTCGTGTCATTCGTTGGTTTGTTACTCGCATTTTCGGCCATAGACGTGATCAAAGCAACTAGAAGGCTGAAACGTTTTAAACATATTTAAAAAAGTAAACCATACCAGCTCTCACATCACAAATATAAAAGCAAATTTTTGTTTATTTCATAGTCGGTGTTGTTTTTTGTTATCGTTGTTGCTGTTGTTGAATGGTTTCTTAATGTCCATGTGTCGTTTGAACGTCATGGAGGGATAGTCCCAATAGTCCCAATAGTCCCAAAGAGAAGCTGGACCATCATCATCGCTATAGTCCTCATTCTGTAAATTGTTTGCCTACTTTGTCTTGATTCATGTCGTCTACTTTGTTATGTCGTACTATTGCATGTTGTTTATCAGCCTTTGGAATAATTTCCTCTGTTACCTCGGTATTAATCGCAGGTTTAGGCGCAGTTTAAACGAGTCAATGGAATTCTTTAAATTGTTGCATTATCCATTCATGCTCTCCATTTTCATAACCACGTAACTCTGTAGCAAAAAGATACCGTCACATCTAACATAGTTTAATTTCACCTTTGAATCTATTATGATAAATGTTACCATCTTGTTTACATCTGTGTTCTAACCTGTCTGCTCTAGATTAGTACATAAATCAACTTTTTAGCATTGCCTCCTGCTGTCCTAAAAGTCAGAGTAATAGATGTTCTGCTTTGTGTATGGGTATCTGTAGCACAGATTACGTATGGTTTGATATACCGATTCAGTGTAGTTAATTTCCTATCTGCCAGGTTATTACTGTCTTGCAAAAGGAGTATTCCAGCCACTAGGTACTTAATTTATGTCAGGTCCCAATGTGGCGAGACTCGCAGTCTGAAGCTGAGTGGCGATGTCATTGAATTGGGCACGAGACTTTAAGCTGCGTCTGCGTGGCAACGTCATTGAATTCATCTCATCGGCTCTGAAGTACTTAATATTACCCACATCAGAGCTACTTGTACGTTGTAAGTACATCAACTGATGCATGTTCTCGACGTCACTGATATATCGTTTTATGTTCTTCTTGACCGTTATAATTCATGCCTTTGTTTTCGCTCTTGATGTGTCTACAGTTATTCTGTTATGAAATTTGGAACGTGTTGCAGATCATATTAAACTGTTTTAAGTAAATTTTGTTGCTATTTGAGTTGAATTAAGTTTATGATAATTTGCATTCCGAAAGCACTTTCCTCCTCTGGAAATAAGCGTAAAGTTTCTATAGTGATTTTGCTAACCGTAGAAGGATGAAGCTGGATTGGATTGGATCTAACGAAAACACTTAATGCAGTCAAGCGAATGAGATATTTTTTATATAATGCAAATCAATAATTATTGAATCTGACAACCTACCACATACACAGAACGTTCAACAGCAGATAAAACCAAATGGTATCGTTTTTATTAGATATTATCAAAGCATGAACGTTCAACATATAAACTCGTATGTCAATGTGTCAATGGATATTATCAATGTATGTAAAGTATTAACATATATGACTGATATATGGATCTACCATCACATAAGATCAATGATCATTGTGTGGAATTTATTAGCATATATGACTGATATATCAATAAAATTTTTTATGATGTAAGGATCTATCAATACATATTGATCACTGTATGGAATGATCAACAAGTGTGATCTCGACTTTTGTTTGATTTTGAGGATGGAGTTTTGTGTGTCTATGCTTTTGTTTGATTTTGAGGATGGAGTTTTGTGTGTCTATGCTTTTGTTTGATTTTGAGGATGGAGTTTTGTGTGTCTATGCTTTTGTTATGTTAGTAAGGTATAAGTAAGATGTTTACTGACATTTGATTTCAAAGTTTAGACTTATTTACAAAAGAACTAATAACCCACACTCTCTGCATTATATTGTGTCTTAGGTCAAGTGAAATTAGCATATATGAAATGAGGCAAACTAAATTCTTCATTTATCTTTTGCATTAAGTCTGTGGAATCATTTACTGCTGTGTTCACATAAAATGAGAGGAACCATTTGTTTACATTATTCATGTGAATTGCAAAATTGTTTCAATGATTTGTTCACGTTGTAACTTAGAAATAAACTTTGTTAAATGAAATAATCTTAAATTAAATAATCTTGTTGTATTCGCTATTTATTGTTGCATAGTTTATGATCACAGAGTCGTAACTATATATATATATATATATATATATATATATATATATATATATATATATATATATATATATATATATATATATATATATATATATATATATATAGTTACGACGACATGGCCATAAACTAAGCAATATAATATACATCTATATCAGCAGACACAGTACATAATTAAAATTTTCTATCGCTATATGAATTCGGACCAAACACATTTACTCCAATCAGGCTTCCTTTGAAAAGAGACTCAAAGTGCTCAGTGGACACGAAAGGAGCCACAATAATGAAGTTATTAACTAAACTACAACAGCAAACGCATCCACAGAGTGGTTACTTTCCATCCTTACATTATATCATTGGGAAACATTGACACCAAGTCGAATCTCAGAACGTCTGCAGGGCACATAAATTTCATATGGTTGCTTGCTGTGGACCTAAAAATCGGAAGAACCATCTGGTACGTGTCCAGGTAACTTCAGACAAGACCACGTTTTGAATAACATACTTCAAGACAAACATTGCTTAATTTGCAAACATATACAAGAAACCAAACAGTTCACATTTTCGACGACTAGAAATATCTTCACTATCAATCACAGTTTGGCCGTCGAACTAAAAGTATAATCTATCTTATAATACGCTAGATATTTGATAATCAATATGTTGGTGAAACTCCAAAGCAGGAAGTTTTGTAGCCATACGAAATGAAAGAAATTAAAGCGAAAAAAAGTAGAAAGAAAACTTGCCAAACTCTAAAGGCCTTTTAATTTTCCCTAGCTGATAAGAAATGATTTTTCTCTATTTGTAGCCATTCAGATATGAAACCCGTTTTATATACGTTGTTAAATGAAGGCGGAAAGCATACAACAACAATATAACACAAGAGTATGGTATAATCGCTGACCAAGCAATACGAGTATTTCAAAATGGCGATTGTTGAGCATAAACATCGATATGCTTTCATTATTTTGAAATGTTGTGGGAAATGTGAATGAAATTGTTGGTGAAAATATTGTGTATAGTTATTTCTGTTCGATTTGCTAATTCACACATACAAGCTATGCATGTACACACTTATAGAAAATGAACATGTTCTCTTAAAACTTTCGATACAATAGCTGGCATTAACTTGGTAGGTCGAACAATTGTAAAGTTACATAAGACTCTTAAGTGGTAGAATCCCTAACAGAAGCATAGTTACTTATTTCATTCTTTTCAGAGTATAAAATAATCCTTTACCCCCGTAAAATACGCATTTAGGAACCATACAACGTCGCAATGGGGTCACCCAGCACACTATAATTCACGTGTAGGCGACCGCCCTTTAGTTGCCGAACTCACTGGACAATGTCCCCTGCCTCCGAAAGGAACCGCCATCGCAACTATTATTTCTCAAGTTGGGCGGTCGTTACTTCACGTTTTGACACGTATCACAAAACTAAGATGGGTTACCGACTCCATCTCACACCATATGAACAAAAGAAAACATATGCAATAATAAATTGTAAAACTCCAAGCCTCCAAAGTATTTATTCTTAAAGTGACGTAAGGTTTGGCTAATACGGTGCTCTATATGAATCTAAGAACCACCCATTCTCCTTTATAAAAACTGCTTCTGGTTCCGCCTCCGAGCGTCAATAAAAGGCACATTACAAACAAGACAAGGTAATTCAAGAATCATCATATAATTATTTTTTCATCATTACGTTTGTTCCAATATGTCTGACTTGTGATTGATATTTAAATTGAGTGACAGAAAATATTTGACATTGTTGACGTAAATCAGACTTATTTCATGACATGTAATTACTGAATTGTTATGCAGAGTGCCCATTGCGTGAAATCAAGTTAGAGAAACTGAGCGGAGACAACAACAAAAAATGATGAGTTACCGAGAATGACATTAGTGTGGGCCCATGTGATTCATGACATATTCAAAGTTTTGTTGCGATAGATTCGTTTCAGTTTAACGAATTATTGCACATGAAATTTCGAGTAGATTCAGGTCACTGAGGTCAAGTCGATTCATAAGTTGTAACAAGCAAATTCAGACAGATAACGGATTGCTTCTAGTTAGATCAAGTCGAAGAAACATTATATAAAACCACTCGAGGGCAAGGAGGCTTCTTATAAAGAAAGAAAACTTGGAAATAATTTTTATAACTTGGGGCCGTCGGAATCGTAGGAGTCCAAGACATCACAAATGCGTGTCGTCATACTGTGCTGTTTTCTTATTATCTGCTGTGCTGCAGTAGTGCGAGGGCAAGTTACTGGCGGATCTGCTAGCATCAGTTTTATCGATCTTCTGAGAGTCATATTACAACGGCGCGCGGCCCAACGCCAAGCTTCATCAACACAACAGCCACAACAAGTCTCTGGAGGAGGTGGAAGAGCGAACCCTTTCAGTTCCATGATGAGACTTATGGCTGTTCAGGGACTCTTGGGTAGGTATCTTGCTTGCATTTTGTGTTAGAACCCTTGTGATGGTAGTTTTCGTCCTTGTTGTCATCTTCATTCGTTCTAGCAATAGTTAGAGCAGGGTCTAGTAGTGTTTCAAGTGAAATATTAATGGCATGTATATAGTGACGATTGTTTCAACTGTATTTAGTTTTCGTGTTGACAATTATTTTAAACACGAAGGCATGTTTTTTAAATATGACACAAATATTAAAATAGTAGATCAAGTGTGACCTGCGTAATCAGCTATTCCAATATTTGATAAATGTGATGTATGTGGTGTTTCGCTACGTTCTGCTGCCAATCATATATATTACAGCATACGTGAATGATAGGCTACGTATCCATTGTTAGAAAGTATACACTTTTTTTTTTCATTTTAATTAAGAATATCCACAGAAGTCGATATTCGTCTGTCGCAGGTAAAAACCGATCTCTTCTGTCGCACGTCAAAAATCACTGGTAAAACCGATATTATTTTATTATTCACCGGAATGAGTATGGCAAAGGCTCTACTGTAGGGTTTTAGACCACCACTGCAACTGTGGTCCTTGAAAAATACTTCATTGCTGAAGGAAACGAGGGATACAAAGTCATGGTGTTTTCTAAGTTTGGAGTTGATTAGGCAACTGTTTTTAAATTTCGAATACTTAAGTAATTACATTCCATTAACTACATAAATTAGTTTTCTTCTTTAATGAAAATACGAACAGCTGAGGTGATTTTTAAATAACTTGTAAATGAAAACAAGTCGAAAGTCCTTTCAAGTGTACGGAAGGAAGTAACGCATTTAGAGAGAAAAAAACAAGGGCTTTAAAAAGGAATATTCAATTTAAAATATGAGTTTACTTTATCAGAAAAAAAGGTTTACCACGCTGGCAAGTTCTGGACGTAATCCGCTTCCAAAGTTATCATACTTGGCGAGTTCAGTACATAAATAAAAAAAGGGGGATGGGATGTCAACAGAGCGAGCAGATTTATGAAAGTCTTTGGTGATTTGCATAATAGGTGTTGAGAAAATGCAATCTCCATTTGATTTTATTTTGGCAACCAAACATCTGTCAGTTAAAATGGATGGTACATGTGTACAGAGTGAATTCAGTTTATGATTTTATTGCATATTAACATGTTTTATTCAAATGCATTTGACACACCAGGTTTAAAGACTTCACTTTCCTAGGTTTACGTTTTAGATTGACTATGAACTTACATTTCAATTTCAGGAAATTTTATTTAAAAACGAATGCAACTCAAAATATCGAAACGCGCTAAATGCATTTCGTTTAAACTATATCACGCATCAAATATGAAATTTACCCTTCACGTTCAAATTCCCTTGCTTCTTTTAAAATATCATTACAGAAAATCTTTGTTGACCAGTTGGAATGACATATTAAATCCTCTGAATAGAAAACTTTATATATATATATATATATATATATATATATATATATATATATATATATATATATATATATATATATATATATATATATATATATATATATATATATATAATATGTCCAGGTCTTATTCAGTATATGTAATACATACGACTTAGGTTATGCTGAAGAGTATGTACCTGTATATAAAATATTGTTCATATACGTGTGTGTTTCCCAGTATAGTCACTATAGTCACACATTTTCATTCATGTTAAATATGTATGTAAGAGCGTGCGACGATACCTGATTATGTGTATGATTTTGTATTTTCCCCCCTTTTTTTAAGATAACCAATTACAAAATTTGAAGACTACATGACAGATGGGTCAGTTATAACCAAATGTGTTATCCTCGTTGAAGAAGTTGTATTATTATTATTATTATTATTATTATTATCCTCTAAGAAGCAATATTAAGAATGTGTTGAAATGAAACCAGCACAAGGGCTCATATTTTCACTCCGTCCCAGTCATATAAGAATCTCTACTGGCATTCATATAATTTTTCGACTTTTGCAAGTTGGACACTTTTCTTCTTTAATTGGTTGCTCTGTCCGTCCATTATACGTGATTGTCTTGCCCATTATCTCATTCAAGCTGGATATGAAATTTCCTTAAAGATGTGTTCGTCATAGGTGACATGAACATATCAGATAACAGGTCATTTCCGACCCTGACATTTATTAGGGGCGAAGTATCTTCCACATAACAGTGGATGCCAATGACTTAAAGACCATTGTAGTTTGATTTTATGATAGCATGCTCGAGTGACACTCGATTGTGTTTTAATTGCTCATTTTGTATTCATATATGTTAATATTCCATACATATGCAGGAGCGTACATGTTTCCAGTAAAAAATTCGAGTTTGTTGGTTATAAACAACATGTTTAGGAACTACAAATGAAGTGATTAAAGCACATATATATTAGAAAATTATTATATACGCTGTCGACGCTTTAAACTTGAAGAAATCGATGATGTAACCAATTCTTCCATTGTTCTTGTTTTCGTCGTCATTGTTGCTCTTCTTGATGCTATTGCCGTCCTCGTCGTTGTTGTTGTATTCCAGATACCTGTACCTCTTTCTATCGTGACTGTTTTATTAGTCATCGATTCATTAGAACTCATTACTTGATTTGTGACTAAGAAACGTCAAATTCAGTTTATTTATACATATATGACTAAATCAATGACATACATTGTTGATGCGTGCTTTGTTCCTCAAAGACTTAGATATCTTTATACAAATAATGTTACAAATTAGCAATTATGTGAATAAACCAGAGTTCAAATTATTTGTGGAATATTATTGTTACCAATTTCAGGCTTTCAGGTAACATAATCGAAGATTACATGCACAAAGCCCCTATGTGAATGCATGCATGCATTTTCGTCGAGTGTTTTGGGGGAAATTGCGGACCTCAAACTATGCGATATGAACTCCACATAATGTTCGAGAGAGCCGACAACGCTGAACGTTCTAGCGCCGTTCTCGACTTTTGAATATCTAGAACGTGATACAGGTTTAAACTTGGAATAAAATGTCGAACGATAACAAGTGAGAGCTCCGCAAAAAAATCTTATTTATTTATTTGACATTTTAGATGAAAACATCGGTGTTTTAATATTGCGTGCTTATATTTTATTCTCTTTTTTCATACATCATATGAGTATTTATTTACAAAACGTTTGTCGTATATATTGGCCAGATTATCTCGTGCAATGCATAAATCTTTGATAGTAGTATGCAGTACTGTTCTGTTGGCTATAAAAATAAGTAATTCACTAACTTGCTGAAAACCTCCTGTTTTCCTCGCCATAGCGCCGTTAGACACAGTAGGCACTTTTTATTCAAACTTGTAAATTCTACGATGGTAATCGCCAATAAACATTTTAGTCCTTCGAAAATATCTATTGCTATTGTTGTTGTTGTTGTTGTTGTTGTATGGTTTAACGCCATTTTCAACACAGGTTAGGCTATATATGGCGGCCAGTATAACTGGTGGAGGAAGAACCCTGGAAAATCTCGAGAGGAATCACCGATCCACGAGAAGCTACTGGCAATTTTTCTCACGTACCCATGCTAGCCTTGCCTGAGACGCGAACACACGTAGACAGAGGTGAGATGGCAGTAATCCGGAAATTTTAGCTCTTTAGACCACTCAGCCACTCGGGGCTTCGAAAATAGCTATTAGGTCACGAAAAGAATCCAAAGTGGTGCTGGCCTTAGTCATGTTTTCAATGTTCGAGATGCCTAGAACATGATTAAGGCAGTCAGGATCGGCTGTTTCGAAGACTTTGGTTACATAGATTTGTAGCTTGTAGAACGGTTGTAAATTTTTGAGAGACCGATCCGGTGACCTAGTGGATAGATCGTCCGCCTCGGATGCTGGAGGTCGTGGGTTCGATCCCCGACCGAGTCATACCAAAGACTTCCAAAAATAGTACTAACAGCTGCTTGCTTGGCGCTCAGCATTAAGAGGTTAGTGTTAGGACTGGTCGGCCTGGTGTCAGGATAATGTGACTGGGTGGGATATCATGCTACATGTCTGCGGCATGATGCCCCAGTACTAGACATCACTATAAACTGTCACACTGCAGACATCGTAGCGATATGACTGAAAAAAATGTTAATGCCATGTTAAAAATCCAAATAACACACAGACACACACACACACACACACACACACACACACACACACACACACACACACTAACTTTTTTATATATCTAGGACCGAAACAGAGAGTAAGATAAAATACTTAGGCACAATTGAAAGCTGCATTTGTACATATTTTCGTTTCGTTTTATTTGTGTGTTTGCTTTTATATATTACTTATTTATTTTGTTTAAGGTGAAGCTATGGAACAGACTGTGGCATTAGATTGTTTGTCGAGCGGCCAGATGTTTTCAGACATGGGCTGTATGATGCTTACGATGAACGGATTAGAGGGATAGATGAATATTACAGACATGGGTGCATAATGTTTACTGTGAACGGATTAGAGGGATAGAGGATTATTGCAGATTCAAATTCAAGTCTACCTTACATCTCTGAAGATATTGCCATTCAACACAATTTATTAATCTTATGTGTATGTGTCCGTGTGTGTGTGTGTGTTGTAGTCGCCATGCGATAATTTATTCATTATAAACTGAGATTAATAAAATGGCTTGATGTTAATATTTTAAAATTACTCCTTTTTTCACACCGACCAATACGAATAAATATACCACTTCAAGTCACTCTTCATATTCATTTTTAACAAAAAATACTTATATTTTTAGCTGAAATAGGCACTTTCTGTCATTGATTTCTTTTCTAGTATTTGCTACTGTATTGAAATTATTTGTGCATTTAATAGTTTCACCAAGGTAGACTTAAAGAGTCTTAATAATGGTAAATAGAAAGTTCTTTTATAGATTTTTCTAATAGGTATCCTCGATACGATCAAACAGGGCGGAAGACAGCGTAGGACAACATAGATAGAATTCCACGGGCCCACAGTAGTCTGTGGGGTCCATCGCCAAAGAGAAGATTTTTTAAATTTTATTTTTGTAATTCGTAATTCACAGTGGCCTACTGGAGAATTTTTCCTAAGGCTGACAAATTCTGTTCGCGGCCCCCAGATCCAACTATAAAGCTTTTGGTTCATAATACAAGCGGACATGCTGAATTTTTTTTTATACTTACAAAACAGAGTTATGAATTGGAATCATAAGATGTATTTAAGTTTCCATACGTAACAATGATTTATGGATTGGAAACAAAGGATATTGTGTTTCCATACATAACACTGAGTTATGTGTGGGAAACATAAAATTTATTTGTATTTCAATGCGTACAATAGATTTATAGACTGGAAATATAACAGGTGTAATTTGCATCGCATTCTAGCCATAGGGTGAAATAAGAAAGGGAAAAACAATTCAGCAAAGACAAAAGATTTGGCTGAAATTTCTGCTAAGAAAACAACATCCAACAGCAATCAAGAATGGAATCTTGATATGGTGCTTTTTAATATTATAAAATCGTTTCTACTCCAAATTTATAATAAGTTATTATTTCTACTGATAAATATAAATATGACCCGAAAAGAACCGACTTGATTTGGATAATAACGTCTGTAACTTCATGCAATACTTGAAAGATTGATTTTTGTTAACTAAACTTTAACCGTGAAATCAATGAACATAGCGAAGAATCGAAGTCTCCTCGTATGCATTAAAACGTTTACACTATTACCACGGTAAGACCCCTTAATTAAGATATCAATAAAACAAAATGATCAAATTGACTGGTTATCATGCAGACGTAAATAACTTGAATAAAGCCTTCATTGGCATTGCAACTTGAAATAAGTTCTTAATTAGATATTACGACTTGTGGGCAAATAGTTTGCAGTCTTACTCGTTCATTGTTTTGTTCATTGATAAAGTATTTTTTTAGAAAATAACATAAAACATTTACTTAAAAAAGCTACTCGTCTCTACTGTATTTCTGTGTACCGTAATTTTTAAATTGCATATACTTCACGTGTCGCATAAATTGGAGAGGAGTCACGAGCACGATCATTACATCATAAACAATTGCTGTTGCTAGAAGATTTTTCGGAAAGCAAATCAGGACTAAGCTATACTTTTACCCTTGTTACCATCCCAATTTATTATCCAAACATAAGCTGATATTTGTTAATTAAAAGGGGATTTTTAAAAAATACTTTCCTCAGTATATGTGGAAGGATTTTTGTCATCAGTGACAGAGTACTAACTACTTCCCTCCCTGATACTAACACTATCAAACCTAAATAAGGAAAAAGTGGATGAATGAGTGAACTGAATGTTTTCACTTACCGAAACCAGGTTTTGACCCGTCTGTTAAAGTCATGCATACCCGTTGATAGCAAATTCATGCACGCGCAAACAAATACGAAGACGTACTGTCACAAAAAGAGGTCACAGCGATATGTGGATAAATTGAATGTGACCTTGTACGTGCAAGTATGATGGGAATCGAGTTCATGTTTTCTCGGGCTACTGGATCCTTAGGCAGTTTGAGAATTAGGAAATCATAAAATTGAGGAACGTTTCTGCATTCAATATATTATTACAAATTTCAAAACTTACCCGAATTTTCAGTTCATCATTTCCGACCCTTTCTCTCCATCCCCAACTCTCTCTCTCTCTCTCTCTCTCTCTCTCTCTCTCTCTCTCTCACACACACACACACACACAGAGAAGTTATAATGACAAGAATACAGAAACTCGCTAAAAGAAGAAACTCTGTTACAGAAAAGACTTTATTTTATAAACCATGTGAATCTCATCCACCTGGTACATATATCACACTAGCTTTTAAATTGTCTTGAACGCCATTACGGTCATGTTTTGCAATATGCTTGTCAAAACACGAGACACATATGACATCAATGAAATATGGACCTGAATAACATAAACTTGATGGCCAGTATTTTAAAGAGTGGCGTGTATCTGGCATTTTCAGAACATCTGATGTCAGAGAAAATATTAATATTATAGCTTCAGCCACAGAGCCGACATTTTCAGCTAATCAGTATAGTTGTAAGTTGGGACTTTTTTTGTTGTTGGTGTAAATGGAATTGAGTAACAAAATTAGCGTAACATTTTATAAAAGAGAAGAACCTACGAACCCCCAGATACGTAAATAACGTAGTAGCTGAGTGGAAAAAAAGAAGGAACGAACTTACAGACATGTAACTCTTTACTTTATTTTATAGAAAATACAGAACCTCATAATAGGACCCTTTGGTCGTTTCTTGTATACTAATGAAGGCAAAATTGAAAATCTAGTAATTTTTATCGTATTCCACAAAGGGTTGTGATGTTTTCTTGGCATGAACAAAACATATAATTATTTTACAGATATATAAATACATAAATACATTTCTCTGTAAGTGTAAGAGCTTTAAACAAATAAATAAAATAACAAATAAAATCGCTTTGAATATATTGATAAGCAGTGATGATGGGAAAGACAAACATTTAATACGAACATATGGACTTACCAACGTACTTTGGTCTTAAATTTGAAACTAAAACATTTTGGGAATGTTTTCAGATCAATAATCGAATGTGCACTTTATTAGTTTTATTGACCCCCAAATTGTTATATTTTAAAATTACACGAAATGTGTTCAATTAAAAGCACTACTTCTTGCCTCGGCCTCGTTACATTTTAGCGCGTGACAAAATATCTACGGAAGACTTTCCACTATCGTGATGCGATTGTCCGTCTGAGGATAAAGAAATAGGATTTATACTTTGTCATTGCTAAGTAATTTATTACATACATCAAACGTAGGTCTCGCTGTCTTGGTTCCTTTCTCCCCGGGCCATAATGTATCTCTGTCATCTGTACGTGATGGACGAGGATATTTCGACATGTCGAAACTCCGTTAAGAATAAGATTATAGCAGTCATATTGAATGGAAGATAACGGTAGAAAATCCTCAAATGCACGCTTTTGGGGTTTTAAATATCAAGGAAAAAAAATTCTAAGACCTTGATGGTTTTATTTGTGTTATTTTTATTTTTTATTTCGGGTATTGACTGGAAGTAAATATTGCCAGATGTCACTTAAATTAAAATACAATGCCATATTTTAAAAAAGCAGACGTACCACATTTTCTGATTTCACTTTATCAGTTTTGGGAAGGGCACTTTGCTCCATAGATTTATATCAAACATGCATCCCCCCCCAAAAAAAAAAAAAAAACCCACAACAAAAACACCCAGTCTTGAACGGTAAAAGTTTGGGAGTTTTCTTGTATGTATGTATGTATGTATGTATGTATGTATGTATGTATGTATGTATCAATGTATGTATGTATGTTATTTTATTTTACATCATTTGTTTTTCGATAATGATTACAAGTATAATGATGACGATAGTATTAGGTAAATATAGAGAGCCGGTCCTACTGTGTATGTATAAGGTCATTATACATTCATCTCAATCTCACTAGTTAGTATTCCTTATGGTTGGACTAACTGCAAGAAAGAACTACTTCAAGATTTTGTGCTTGTGATGTTTTGCATGCACAAACAATGGTCCTTTTAGCAGTCCATCATTTTTTTTCAGTAATGATGATGATAGTATTTGGTTAATATTGATAGCCTGTCCTAATGTGTATACGGTCATAATTCTTTTTCCTTCACTATGGTAGCTTTTTATTTTGGCGTGTCTATTTATGCCACTAGCCATTTAGCTAATTGGTTCTGTTCTGTCTAGCTATCAAACCCACATTCTTACTTTTACAGCTCTTTCTTGCATATATCTTCAGCATACATATCGATCTATCTATGTCTGCTGTCTGTCTGTCTATCAATCTATCTAACTATCTATCTATCTACCTATCTGTCTGTTTGCTGTCTGTCTGTCTGTCTATCTATCTATCTACAGTAGTAATATGTCTATCGTGTATACATTTGTGCATATAAATCATCGATATTTAATTATGTATCGAATTATAATCATATTTCTGTTGAATGTACGTCAAGCATCGTACATCACACCTGTTGTGGCGTCTCTTGCAAAGTACATGCATACTAGTAGTGTTGATGATGATGGGAATGCTGGTAATAGCGGAAGAGGTCAAGGTCTTTGGAGAAAAAAGATAGAAGGAAATACATTAACAAGATTTTAAATTATAAGTTGTTGTGGTAGAAGAAGAAGAAGCAGCGAAGAAACGGGGAAGATACATATGAGTAAGGGAATATTAAATAAACAGGATCAGTTATAATATAGACTAAAATTTCTAACCAAAGTATCTGAGAATGCTAAAATCTAGAGCTCGAGATAAACACATTACGGCCTGTTATGCTACTTTCATCATGATCATGATCATCATCATCATCATCATCATCTTATAATAATAATAATAATAATAATAATAATAATAATTCATTATTATTATTATTATTATTATTATTATTAAACGTATGAAGAAAAAAACTCCGTTTTTATTTCAAGAAGAAGAACGACAAAAATATCGATTATATCTAGCAACCTTGTTTAGAAAGATAAACGATAGTCTTCAGGACCAAAAGAATAGGAAACATTGTCTCTCTGACTGATTTCTTAAATATGCGTGTATTCATATACAGATACCAAAAAAATCGGACAGGTCATTTTATAATTACCATTTGGATGAATAATCACATGTTATTAACATATACTATGTTAGAGATCCTGTGCATTATTGCTAGTCAACCAAACAATTTGTCCTCTGTCCTGGATTTCATACATATGTAAATGTTTCTCCAATAACCGGCATCGTAACGTCAATACCAATCATCCATTTAATTAATCCATGCTACATATTAACTAAAAAAAGCGATCGATACATCTCTTCCTTCTATGTCATCCATTGTATTGACGTTACAGTCATCCTCGAGGTCATCACTAGCTATAGAGGCATCATCATCACCATCGTCGTCGTCGTTGTTGACATGGTTATTAATATTATTGTTATCATCATCATCGTCATTATCACCACCATTATCATCGTTGTCTTAGTCATCATGGTCAATAAGTCTCCAGAACTTGTATTCAAAAAGGCTATTCTATTAACACGATTCCTATTTTTTAACATTTGCTTTCATCAAGAGAAAAGTGCAATACTAGTCTGGTGGTCATTTAGAGAACTTGTGGCTGAATACTAAATATTAGTTAGATTTGATTTTCATGCAAGAAAGTTACATGTTGCGGGGGAAAAAGTAGATTTTCCTATTCACAACAAGTAAACCACGCTATCTGATGGTAATAACAGGTTTCGCCTGTGAAAACACGTCCATTTCTTGTAAGATAGAAAGTACTGTTTTGGCAGTGATCTACTTTATTTGATGATTGTTCTGGTGGCCAAAGTGGTTTGAGTATCAGGATAAAGTGACTGGATGGGATATGATGCTAATATCGGTGGCATGATGTCCCAGTGCTAGACATGACTATAAACTGTCACACTGCAGTCGTCGTAACTATATGACTGAAATTGTTAAACCTAGGATAACAATACCAATATATATATATATATATATATATATATATATATATATATATATATATATATATATATATATATATATATATATATATATATATATATATATATATAAGAGGGGTGGTTAACTGGATTTGGCTGGCGTTATCTAGAGAATGACTTTTCTCATACTATAGTCATGGCGGGAGTGTAAGAAGAATGGAATTTCAACAGAAAACTGAACGAGAATACCGGGAAGAAATAAAGCAATAAGAGCCCCCTTTGACAAGAACATAACACAATTTAATCAGAACAAATTAATAACGGCAATTTCAATTCATGTTAGTGTGTGTGTGTGTCTGTGTGTGTGATTTAGATTTTTAACGTTGCTTTGACAATATTTCAGTCATATCGCTACGATGTCTGCAGTGTGACAGTTTATAGTGATGTCTAGCACTGAGGCATCA
The DNA here is from genome assembly GCA_028554795.2 of Sinohyriopsis cumingii. NCBI lineage: Eukaryota > Metazoa > Mollusca > Bivalvia > Unionida > Unionidae > Sinohyriopsis > Sinohyriopsis cumingii. The sequence goes on from CM068838.1 coordinate 60,398,879, forward strand.
TGCCGCAGGCATGTAGCATTATGCCCCACCCAGTCACATTATGCTGACACCATGCAGACCAGTCCTAACACTAACCTCTTAATGTTGAGCGCCAAGCGAGGCAGTTGTTAATACCATTTTTGTAAATCTTTGGTATGACTCGGCCGGGGTTCGAACTCGTGACTTTCCGTATCCGAGGCGAACGCTCTGACCACTAAGCCACTGGTGCGGTCTCAATTCAAGTTAGATTATGTCAACAAAAGGTAACAGGTGTGTCTAATTTGAATTTTTTTCATCATCATAACGAGATGTGAAACGAGCGCAATGTCCACGAATGATTTGCATCACCATTCTCTCTTTGACCGTATATCAACGTCTTCCTAATACATCCTTCCTCAGCTTTATGCTTTGTCCCTTCATGGACTTCGTGGTCCTTTTATTCGGACTTCGTCTTTCCATTTCCTCGGACTTCTGTCTTTAGACTTTCCAGTCTCTCTCCCAGAAAAATGTTCCTTAAAGGACTAAATTACCATATCATTTTGTATACCCCACTCTCTAAGACGTACATAAAATTCACCCACGTTACTCAGAGCATGTTCGCTCCACACACTACGTAAATTCTGACAGTAAGGTAGGACATTGACATCGCTTTCAGCGGAAGGTCTTAAATTACCACGCTAGCGTCTATCGAATATTACCGTATTTTTTACATGCTACTATATGTTCGATTACTATTGCACGAAATTCACAGATTGTATCTCACGGCAATCCTTAACCTACAAAAGTATTCAAACATTACAAAATCAGACATAATTAGGTAGTTATCGTTAACTCACGATGATCTGTATCGTCCTAATAACAAAGGCAGTTATAACCCTATGCAATCCTACACATATGAACATTTGGATAGCATGCAATCAGATCTACCAATGAACTACTAATTGTATAATTAAAAAGGTTAATTGCATAACAATTCTAGCATCAACACTTTCCATGAAATTGAATAAATATATTGCATAACAACTCTAGCATCAACACATTTCCATGAATTGAATAAACAATACATAATATGGAAACCTAGCCAGAGCAAAATAATGTTCATAAAACAAGCAATCAAATAATAGAATATAACGTGAAACTAAAATTGCGTACCTTTTTGCGTTCTCTGTCTGAACTTATGCGTCCTATGACTAAAACCTGTCTTTCTTTTTACACGACGGCCGCCTGGTCACTTTCTTGTTTAACGAGGAAAGCACTATTTTCTTTAGGCTTTCCACGGAGTCGACTACGTTTCCTCTTCCAGGAAATTTCAGACTAAAGAATTTCGACTAAGGTCGTCACTTTCAAGTATGATTGCTTCTAAAGTATACGCATTAATTTACTCTGCCCCATCGTAGGCAGTGGTCCCTAATTTTTTCCCAAATAAATAATTCCTTTCATAGGTTTAGACAGCTCGGAATCTGTGAACGACAGTGCGTAACAATTTCCCTTTGAAAAACTGATAAGTGGACATAGGTTCATACCGAGCGATAAAATGTTGATGCTCAATGCATTCAACTTTAATGTTCACTGCAATTCAAAATTAGACACTTCACAATATATATACATAATTTTCTTTTCGGCGCGTTTGCTCATCCTATGTGCCCTCTACGGATATCAATTTACTATTATTATTATTATTAGTAGTAGTAGTAGTAGTAGTAGTATTAGTATTAGTATTAGTAGTAGTAGCAGTAGTAGTGGTAGTAGTGGTAGTAGTAGTAGTGTGTAATCTGGATTTTTAAAGTAGCCTTAACAATTTTTCAGTCATATCGCTACTGCAACGTAGCAGTTTATAGTGATGTCTAGCACTGGGGCATCATGAGGCAAACATGTAGCGTCATGTCCCGCCCAGTCACTTTATCCAGACACCAGGCAGACCAGTCCTTGTACTAACCTCTTAATGCTGAGCACCTAGCGAGGCAGCTGTTAGTACCATTTTTATAAGTCTTTGGTATGACTCGGCCTGGGTTCGAGCCCTCGACCTTCCGCATCCGAACGATAGTGGTAGTAGCAGTAGTAAGGGTAGTAGTAGTAGTAGTAGTAGCAGTAGCAGTAGCAGTAGTAGTAGTGTTATTGTTGTTACCACTTTTCCATCACCTTTCCTTGTAATGTAAATACAATCTGGTCTTTGTTGCTCGTAGTCCTAATTATATATGGGATGTAAAGTTAGAAGCGAAAATTAACTTCACTGCAATATAATATCCTCTATGAAAGCAGGTCGTCTCAAAATAACTTGCTTAAGTAGGTCACGCCAATGAACACATGACTAGATAGCTTGCATACAGACCTAGTTTTCATTATTGTGGAAACATGTAATTATTTATTTTCTTTAATTATTAAGTTCTGCTTTGTTGTGCCGAACATGTAGGTATTCCTCTCTCTCTCTCTCTCTCTCTATCTCTCTCTCTCTCTCTGTCTGTATGTCATTTTTGTTTGGTATATTAGTATGTGTATTTAATATACATTGTTTGTTAGTTTTTTTAATTCATTATATGATATGGATATTTTTATTTTGGATTTGACCTTGTCCGAAATCAAATTCATTTTCAATCTGGCCCTAATCAATTGTTCTATTCAAATATTCAAGTTGAGGAATATATAGTCTTGGTTATCATTAAATTATTTATTTGTGCTTTTAGATCTGAGTAGAATCAGTTTTCTTATTGTTATGTCCGTATTTCATTTGAGCTGGAATTTATTTATTCACAGTATTTAATTCAAGCTATTATTCTCTGGAAATACAAAGTGCTCAAAAGAACATTATTGGAAACAGAAAATTGGATTGATAGTGAAATTTAAATTAAGGATATATTTCTTGTTGGTATTATTGTGATTCAACAAAAGACTTAGCACATCATTACAACACATGTCACATCACGCACATCAACACTTCCATCGTTGAATTAATTTTAGAATACCACTAATTTTTTGTTCAGAACTTTAATCATTTGGACTTGTGTTAAAAATTCTAGGATTATTTGGGATTTGTTTAATAATAGGGTAAGTTCTTTTCACATTTTCACTTTGTAATCTAAGAAAATTATTTATTTGTTGGTTTAAAAAGAAAAAACTTGCTGGTTTTCACTCTTTTCTATTACTTTAAGATCGTATGTAAATGTTTCTCCAATAACCGGCATCGTAACGTCAATTCAGATCATTTGTTTAATTAATGTAATATGTGATACATAATACCATAGAGTCGTAATAGAATAGATGTGAATTATTTATTATAACTTGTATGTATTACTTCTAAATAGAAACATATTGGATTTCACGCATATAGATGCGGATCAAATACTGCTTGCCTAACGAGTAAGTTTTCGTGCACGTCGTATCCTCACCTTTGACTGTGTTTCACCCTGTTTGGGATATACGAGTGTGACCGAATCGAAAAGCCTCGGCGTTTCGTCAGGTCGGGAAAGAAACATAGGAAGCTATTCGCCGCCGCTGGGAAATATAGTTAGGACTATTTTTCTTCACATGACATGATTTCTCTACCGGATCTCTACAGGATCAACATCAATGCCTCGTTACTCACTGTGCACTGTCGCCGAAATACAAATTGACAACCACATCATAGTTGTCAAATTCTAAGAAAAGAAACAATTACGTTTTAATCAACACCAAGAATGCCCCAATCTAACTCTTGTATCACTATCAAAAGGAGACAAGAAGAAATGCTCGAAAGAAAACACTTTTACTGAACCGAAACTAATATTTGTGATTCGATTCGATTTGTGGTGCACTCCATCGGTGGCTTGTCTCCAAAACCATCAAATGTATGAATATTCCTACAACTACACCAGAGGTTATTTTTCGACCTGATGGAAGTGGCAAAAAGACATTCCAATTGGCTTATGGCCCATTCGGACAACATCTACTGTTTCTAGGAAATAATATACCTCGAATGGATGTCAGCGCTGAAATTTACAGAATAATCACACATATTTTGTTCGTAAAAATTGTTTTCGTATAAAAAGATACCGTAATATATATGGAGCACCTAGACTATTTCATTGATTGGCTTGATCGCATGATTTATCAGTCAGTTGTGAATCAAACATAGATATATACATTAGCAACATCTCGATCAATCTTTGTTTCATAAAGAGCTGCGTCGGTCCAAATGCCAGATACGGCAAATACTCGAGGTGTGATCCGTAGGAACGACGTGGGAGTTGCGAATTGCGATAGGTACCGTTACTCATGGTAAGGGTTCCATTCCTGTCAGTATCGAACTATAACTCTCTAACCTACGCAAATGTACTGGTGTCATTTTTTATATTCCTTATGTAAGTAGAATTGCAATAGAAAAGTTATTACGGCTACTCAGTTAATTTCATAAAGGGGTCAATAAGCTGATTGGCATTCTGTGTTAGTTCCTTCATACGTAAAACACATTTGTACTTTCAATCCAACCGGCAGGAATATTACGGGTCGGGATATGGAATATATACGCACTGTTACTACATTTACTAGGACACGATATGGAAGCATGCCTAAATTTTAAAGCAGCCATAATTACTGAAATAGTCATTACCTTGAACTCCATCTGACAGACCGTTGAATTATTTGCAAGTATGTATGTAAAATAAACGTATGACCAGGTTTACAAATGAAGCAAATGTATGATTTTAAATTAATGTCGCTCAAGCAAGACACGTGTTGTGACAACTATTCTGGGCAGGGTATGATCGTAGTAGACAGCTGATAGATACATTGAAAGTAAGCAGTCATTTTATTTGGAACGCAATGTCTATTTTTTCTTAATCTTACATAAATTAACAATTGTGTGGTAACAAATACAGCATAAACACTGTAAGTGGGCAGCGAGGACCGTGGTTGCCCAAAACGTATGCATAGGTCGGTCACACATTTGTTCTCTCTCTCTCTCTCTCTCTCTCTCTCTCTCTCTCTCTCTCTCTCTCGGATGCGGGAGGTCGTGGGTTCGATCCTCGGCCGAGTCATACCAAAAAGACTTACAAAAATGGTACTAACAGCTGCCTCGCTTGGCGCTCAGCATTAAGAAGCTAGTGTTAGGACTGGTCGGCCCGGTGTCAGGATAATGTGACTGAGTAGAACATCATGCCACATGTCTGCGGCACGATGCTCCCAGTGCTAGACATTATCAGTTCAGTGAATTTCCCCTGGTTGCGGCTGCTTTGAGTGAGAATGTCGTACCTAAAACAATCGTGCTTTGGAGTTTATATTCTGAAGCTATCTTACAGCAAAGCGTTATGGAAATACTCCATAGGTAGCCTGACTACGTTAGTTGTGCTCCTGGCAGTCAAACACATCCTATACGAGTTCCTGCAGGCTAAATTTGACAAAAAGCTGACAGCGGAACAATTTGTATAAAACACATAAAGAGTAGAAAGTAAAAGTGTCCTTTTTTGACAAATGAACGGCTTTCTTACCTTAGGCCTTATAAACAGTGCTATCACTTATCTTATGTCACGTGTTTAGGCCCTAATGAACAGTAACAAAGAAAAAACGAAAACAGCAGACTTTAAAAAAATTAACAAAACATTTATCTACCTGGAAAAACACTGTAAAAATGAAAAAGATTAGAATTTACGGTTTTAAGAAACCAAATCCAGAAATAATCCATAAACAATCCACAAATTAAATTTTATTCTGGTCAAGTTCAAGTCCCGACGGAAAAAAAATCAAAACTAGAAGGCGATGCCGTATACTTTAGTCAGTGTAATGTTGTAGTGTCTACAGTTCTTTGTTATTCCACAGACTATATTATTTCGGTGTTTGAATTTCCGAATAAAATTTCAAGAAATGTCTTTTTCCAAGAATTCTGTATGAACACTTAAATATTTTCAGGAAAAAGAATTGATAATTCAATTTATTTTTAAAAGACTCATCTGGTCACAATGAAACACTTTTCAGTGTCCAAAGTAAAACCCAAATGGGATTATTTCTATATAGACAACGGTAATAAACATGGCTACCGCGAAATTCTAATAAAACCAGAATTTCGCAACAGAGGCTGCTTACATCTAAAATCACCTACTCCGAGTATGACCTTGACAAAAACCGATCATTTTATTCTAATAACAAGATCGAAATAGAAGGTTGCTTACTTGATTTTCAATCAAGGTCAGGCACTATGTCAGCATAAGGATACAAAGTTCTATTTTAGGTGTTTTCGACAAAACAGTCAGGTCAAACTAATTTCTGGAAAATATCAAATTCATAGTAAACAAAATTACATTACTTTGACATGTAATGAAAGTAACAAAATTAAAACTTACGAAAGTCAATTAAATTAAATCAAATGTAAATTAAATCAAGTATACTTAACACTTCCCCCCATAAAGATATAGAAAGATTTATATGATAAAGCGTTCGTTATGCCATGGATTAATTATACATATGGTTAAAAAGAACTCTTATAAATTATACAAGTGTACATGAAATAAAACATTTCTATACGCACGAAAGTGCATCTGCTATTAAATTATCTTTTCCCTTGATGTGCCTTATGTCAAGATTATATTCCTGTAAAAAAAAAAACTCTACCTTAATAGTCTTTGATTTTTTATTTTTCACCTTGCCGATGAAAGTAAGGAGGTTGTGGTCACTAAACACAATAATAAAAGAAGGAACTGAACTAATGTGAACTTCGAAATATTGTAATGCCAATATCAAAGCCAAACATTCCTTCTCGATTGCTGAATAATTTCTCTGGTGCTTATTTAATATCTTAGAAAAATGGCACACTGGATGATCAATACCATTTTCATCTTCTTGAATCAAAACTGATCCAACCCCAACATCACGTGCTTTAATAGACAGTGTAAAATGATTGGCGGAAATTTGGAACTGTAAGAACTTGTACGCTTTAAAGTATGGCTTTTAACATATTAAAAGCCTCTTGACATTTTTCAGTCCAAAGGAACTTGTTAATCTTAATAAATTTGTCAGAGGTTCAGCAATTATATAAATATTGGAACAAAGTTTCCGATAGTACCCAGCCATACATAAAAATAGTATCAGTTGCTTTTTATTTACAGGCACAGGGAATTCAGAGATAGCCTTGACCTTATCATCTATAGGTTCAACTTGTCCATGTCCCACGATATGTCATAGAAAGGTTACACTAGCACGGCAGGACTCACTTTTAGATAAATTAAACTTGCATCTGTGAAAAAATGTGTTCTTTCTAGGTGTCGTTGTAATTAATGACATCAACAATATAAGCATCAAAATTGTCTAGAACAGAAGTGATCATATTCATGAGACGTTGGAAAGTACTTGACGACTCTTTCATCCCAAACGGCATCACTTTATATTGATAAAGTTCATCTGAAGTCACGAATGCCGAAATTTCCTTGCTCTTTCCGTTTGTGTAACTTGCCAAAATCCTTTCAGACGGTCAAATGTGGTGACATACGTGGCATTTACCATCTTATCAATACAGTCATCGATTCTTGGAACAGGAAATGAACCTGGTTTTTGTTCCACACTATTCACCTACTTATAATCAGTGCACATACGGAAAATTGTATCAGGTCTTGGAACAAATATATATGGTGAAGTACAGTCACTTTTACTGGGCTTTATCAAATCATTCTCCAGCAAATACTGAATTTCTCTTTTCAAGTATTCCTGTTTGAGAGGGTTCATCCGGTACGGGTTTTGTTTGACATGTTTGGAATTTACAATTTCAACGTCATGGAAAAGTTTGTTCGTTCTTGTAGGAATATCTTGAAATAATTGCTCATATTCAACTAATAACTGTTTAAGTTCATTTGTTTCTTGCTCTTGCAAATGTGAAAGTTTCTGGTCCAGATCTTTCATGATTTCTGAATTCCGAAGATTTGTTACTCCAATATTGGTATAAGTCGATGGAATTCCTTCACTTAAATCTTCACTGAGTGGGACAGATACAACTACATTGATTGCATGTTTAACCTGGTATCTCTTTCAATATACTCTTTTAACATGTTGATGTGTCAAAGTTGTTTTAGTTGTTTGCCTCCCAGGAGTAATTTGATGTAATTTAAATCATTTACGTTCCTGTGAACTGTGTAGGGACCATAATACTTGGCCTGAAGAAGTTTTTGTGGTATTGGCAAGAAAGCCATGACCCTGTCACCAGGCTGAAAACTCCTTTCCTTTGAATTTTTATCATATCTTGACTTCGTGTTTGTTTAAGTAGAGTACATATTTGCTCTTGCAACCTCAAAGCCTTTGGCTACTTGTACTTAAAATTGGAAACATGATCATAAAGATTAATTTCAGTATCTTCATGAGAAAGAAGTTTCTTTTTCAACAACGTCAATGATCCACGTACAGTGTGTCCAAAACCCAGTTCAAATGAACTGAATCCTAGAGGTTCTTGAACTGATTCCAAAACAGCAAACAATAGTAAAGGAATACCTTCATCCTAATCTTTACCTGTATCAAAATAATATGATCCAATCATATTTTTCTAAGTCTGATGGAATCTTTCCAATGCCGGTTGGCTCTCATGGTAATAGACAAACGATTTGAATTGTTAAATGCCTAATTCGTACATAACTTGCTGTAAACGTACAGACATGAAATGTTAGCCTTGATCCGATTGGACAGATTTGGGAAGGCCCAATTGAGTAAAAAACTTTATCAAAGCTTTTAGAATTGTTTTAGATTTAATATTCCTCTAATGGATCGCCTCTGGAAACCTTGTTGAAGCAAACATTATGGTCAGAAAGTATTGTTTACCCGACTTGGTCTAAGGTAAGGGACCAACACTACCATAATTCTACTAAATGGTTCGTCAAAGCCTGGAATAGGTTGCATCTGAGCCTTAGGTATTTTCTAATTGGGTTTTCCTACCATTTGACAAGTATGACAAGATCTACGGATTTAGAAACATCACTTGATTTTTGGCCAATAGAAGTAAGTCAATATCTTGTGATAAGTCTTATTAATCCCTATATAACCAGCCAAAGGCGTTTCGTGGGCCAGACTAAGTATTTTCTGTCTGTAAGGTTTTGGAAATAAAATTTGATAGTTCACTGACCACTCATCAGCAGCAGATACCTCGGGAGGTCCCCATTTTTCTCATGAAAATTCCAATTTTAATGAAATAACAGACATTTTCACTAACGGCACTTAGAAACAAACAGGAGATCTCGGCATCTTTTTCCATTTCGACGACAACTGATTGTCGTTTATCATCCTGATTAGAATATAGAGAATGAGTAGTTAAAAGAGGATCAATGTGATCAATACCTTCTGATTAATCCAAACAAGGAGTGAAAGCAACCTCATCAAAAGCCTAACCACTACATGTGTCAGCTAAAGGAATACTTTCCTTATCAACAGCATTTGCAAGCGTTATTTTGCCATTGCTATGGTAACTAAACCAGCTGATGATAAATCAGGGACTTTTTTCTCTCAATAGGACCAACTTTCTGATCCAATCAAAGCTTGTCAGTTACAAGTGCATTAACCAGAAGCTTGTCTCCAGCTAGGTCGTAGTCTAGCAATAAACGAATGCCATCAACGAATAAAGCACACCCTGTGCCGACTGTCACGGGTCCTGAGACTAAGTCGGATGACACATTTACAAAATGAAGAGGAACATTAACAAAGCCGCACTCTACATACTCTCTGAGTAAGAACACTCTCACTAGAAGAAGACTTGTCAAAAAAAGGCAAAGTACCTGACAATAAAATACTCTGAGAAGCTCCTATGTCCTTAAAGGTTTAATAGGGATATTATTGGCGGAATCACACAAGAGTGATATAAAACCCTTTGATATGAATGGTTCATAATTCTCCATAATAAAATCAGACTGGGGTTTATTAGACCCAACACATGTTTGCTTTCAATACATGACCGTGACCTTGACCTCTTAGAAATAAGGGCATTTGCAATAGGTCTGTCTTAATTCTGATGCCTATTTTCCAGTTTGTAGTAATCAGAAATAACGTGCAATAGGTACACGTAGGACGAGACAAGGATCTCAGATCATCTGAAGTCTGATGTTTAGAAGTTGTGCCAGTTTGAGATTTAGAAGGGCTTGTATTGGGCTGAAATACTTTTCAGATTGAAGACTGTTGAGTGCAAGTCTCATTTACAAAAGGAATTTTAAGAGTTCAAGAATACTCATAAGCAGCACGAGCAGCATTATCCAAGGTTTCGACCTTATGCTCAGCAAGATACGTCTTAATGTCACTATGGACTCAGTTCTTGAACTCTTCAAGTAATACAAGTTGTTTGAGACTTTCATAATCTTGTTCAACTTTCTTGGCTAAAAATCATCTATCAAATAGCTGCTCTTTTTCTCTGGGTGTGGCATCATGCTACATGTCTGCGGCATGGTGCCCCACTGCTAGACGTCACTATAAATTGCCACACCGCTGACATCATAGTGATATGTCTGAAATGTTTTAAAGCTATGTTAAAAATCTGAATCACACACACACACACACACACACACACACACGCTTCTGCGCCTGACGCATTTTGGCAAATATAACATCGCTGAGATAGGAACGAATGCATAAGTTGATAAATCTAAATACGGCAAAAGCAACATTTTACAACCAAAATTAACTATCGCTGACTGTTTGAGATGACATGTAGATTAAGACCAACGTTGGGAATAGCTATATCGGCACGTATACTTCTATAACAAGAAAATAAAAAACCTGTATATACTTAAAATATACGTGTTATGAAAATATTTTTCTCTAAAGCGCTATCCGTTACGGACCACTGCCATCTCACCTCTGCCTGCGTGGGTTCGAGTCTCGGATTCTGCCTGTGCGGGTATGTAAGAAAGCTTGCCAGGAACTTCTCGTGGGTCGGTGGTTCTTTCCGGGGGTTTACCGGGTTCTTCCTCCACCATTAATACTAACCGCCATGTATAGCCTATCGTGTGCTGAAAAATGGCGTTAAACCCTAAACAACAACATCATCATAACTTAAGAAATGTCTTTGCCCACGGTGTGTGTATGTGTGTGTGTGTGTGTGCGAGAGAGAGAGAGAGCGATATCAGGCTCTCCTAGCAAAATGTGCCACTGATAACGGTGTATATACGTCTACATCTTTGGGGAGTGGCTGAACGAGAAGTAACGGGTTCGCTGTAAGGAAATCAGAACCTTTCCATTACTGATGAATGAACTAAACTTTATTTAAATTATGTATATATATATATATATATATATATATATATATATATATATATATATATATATATATATATATATATATATATATATATATATATATATATATATGTATATATACATATACATATATGTATGTATATGTATGTATGTATGTATATATATATATATATATATATATATATATATATATATATATATATATATATATATATATATATATATATATATATCTGTATATTTTTGAATATAATACAGATAATTACATCAACTAAATTCATGATAACCTAAGAGTATAAAATTAAATTGTTACAAAGTCCCTATACCTTAAAGAAGTCGACGAACACAGAAGATGCTTACCTGTAAGGAAAACAGAATCTTCTGATTTTCAATGAATGAACTGACTTTGCGCAATCTAGTTCTCAATTTATATGTATCCTCAAGGCCAGATATGAATATTCGTCTAGCTACTTTTTGTGTTCACTCATTTCGAATCAGAACGAGGCTCCGCTATTCCTTATTGATATTCTCTGTGTTCGTCATCAGACATAATTTGCTGCATCAGCTTATTTGTTTTAAGAAACTCGTAGATCTTCTAGCATACTCAGCAAAGAGAAATCAGCAGAACCTACAACTGATTCTGAAAATTGCTGACTTTTGGATACAAGGGAAATGTATTTTATAGTACAAGGGGTTTTGCAATTTCTCGTAAAGCACAATCTTTATTTAAAAAAATAATGTACAGTTGAAGCACATAAAAATAAAATTAATTTCAATATAATTTACTGACAATTTACTTTCAATATAATTTAATGAAAAATTGCTTTTAATAAAATTCATAGAAAATTTCAATTCTAATAATCTTACTGAAAAATTCTTCCCTAATATACTGATATTTCTGAAGCATTGAATACTACATAATCGAGTCATGTCCATAAATATGAACTGCACAATCGCTACAGAAGTAAATAATATTAACATGGGATGTTTGTATGAAATAAGGAAGAATATTTTGCTAAAGACAATCAAATGAGGAAACTCGACCGGCTAACACCGGAGAGGAAATAGCGCATAGCCACCGGTAGGAAAAGGGGTTACTTATATCTTTCCCACTAGGGGATATGGTACGCTGAACCGGGCCAACCCGCAACCTCACGTGCAAAGCGACTTCCACTCCAAAACAGAGGTGTCCACGCCGATTCACAAGATGTAAAACAACGATGGAAAAAAAACGAATGATTAATAAACAACAATAACTAATATAGTATTAACAAAATGTAAGTAACTCTTTTGATGTAATGCATTCTTATGTCACTTGTTTAAGCTCGAATTAACAGTAACACAAGAAAGAGTGAAAACAACAAGCTTTTAAAAATACAATTATTTATTTCCCTAGAAAAATTCTGTAAAAATGAGAAAAATATGAACTTGTGGTTTTATAGAGTCATATCCAAAAATAATCCAAAAATAATCCGAGAACAAAATTTTAGTAGTCCTAATAGCAAAATGTTCTACTGATTTCACGGTCGAATCCCGATGAAGAATCCAAGATGGAAGACGATGACGTATGCTATAATCTGTAGTGTTCAAGTCTACAGTTCCTTGTAGAAATAAGAATTATCACTCCGGTTTCTGATAGCTGAATAAATTATTATAAAAAAACTGTCCTTGCTCCACAATGTTAAATAAGCACACATATTTTCCAGAAAAATAACAGAAATAGTCCTTTTGAATCCAAGTAATGTTAAATAACTCCAAGCCAAGTAATTTGAAATAACTCCAAACAGCACAACATACAATTAACAGTTTAACAGCCCAACTTAGACTGATTAATTCTCCAAAACATGGGTTATATGGGCTTTCTAAGACGTAAACAATGGTCACGTGATCATCTTCTAGACGTGTATAAAAGCAAGTACTTGTTACAGCTCACGTTTACCCAATGTGACCAAGACGAAAACCAATCATTTTTACTCGAAGAAATAAATTAAAATAATGTTTATATCTTAAAGACAAGGCTCCATCATGACCTTGGAAACAACCAATCATTTTAAAATAAAATAGAACTTGTTTACAATGGCTGCTATAAATTCTAAAACAAGGTCAGGATTTAGATCAACACCTGGTGTTTGTAAAAAATCAGTCATGGTCAAACTGTTTTCTAAAAAACAATATCATCTCTAAATGAAATATAATTTTGTTTTAAAAACTGACAAACAATTAAATAGAAATAAATATATATTAAATCAGATATAACTAAATCAAGTATACATAACAAAAGAAAGTGGGTTATGTTCCTTAAGTAGGGGATGACAGTTATGTTCCTTAAGTAGGGATGAGATTTAGATCAATCAATGTACCTCAGTGGGTACACACGCTGACATAGGAGTCTAGGAAACTAAAGGCATAACAAAAAAATATACACCAAAACCTCTGGAGGAAGCATAAACATATACTAACACCTTAAGTCAAAAACACATAAAGTACAGAGACAATCAGAACAAGAAACACATTAATCAGTTTTGGTTTCAGGTAGCTCCTTTTTAGCTTTATCTTTCTCGTTACTCTCACATATTCGGGGTGATAAGCACATATACAACAAACGCACAACAAAACACGCATGTGTGGAAAGGACAAGCGTTGACTGATACCTGGCATGGATCACTAAAATCTTTAATGATTGGCAAGGAAAACAGCCAAATTATGAAGTGACTGGGGAAAGGATGCGTACTTATTATTTAGAATTAGAACAAAAACGTGTAAACCTGGTAAAGGGAATCTAAACAAGTATGGCTCTATTTAAAATGCAAGATAATTATATTCCATTTTCAAATTTTGTTTACTTCAAAATGCTACTTAATTTTTAAATTAAATAACTACAGTACAGATTGGGGAGTGGGTGGATATACATATATAACAGCCTTTTTGAATTTCAGACAAAAAGAAGGTAGCCTCATGGTCTGACAGCTTTAATGACAGTTTGGAAGTGTCCACTCATATAGGCAAGACACTTTAGTCTCATTGCCCATCAAAACTAATAAAAGCACATTAATTAATAACTTCTAGTTGACACATTATTTCAAGTATGACGTTGGATGGGGTTGGCACGTTCTGAGTCTAGGAAGTATGACATTGGTTGGGGCTGATACGACCTGAAAGTAAGTAGTATGACATTGGATTGGGTTGACTCGTCTTGAGTCTAGGAAGTATGACACTGGGCGGGATTGACTCTTCCTGGGTCTAGCTACTACAACATTTGGCAGGGTTGACTCTTTCTGAATCTAGGCATTATGATATTGAAAGGGGTTGACCCGTCCTGACTCTAGGTAGTACATTGGACGGGTTTCACACTTTCAGAGTCCAGCTAGTATGACATTGGATGGGGTTGACTCGTCCTGAATCTAGTGTTACGTGTTTAGGTTCTTATAAAACGTAACAAGGAAAAAGTTAAGGCATTAAGCTTTATACATTTTAACAAGCAATTTATTTCCCAAGACAAACACGGTAAAAATGAGAAATATAACTTACTGTTCTACAAATCAAATCCAAAAATAATCCAAGAATTAAAAAATAGAAGTCCTAGTAATAAAAAGTCATAATGAAACTGAATTCGAATCCCTATGAAATCCAAAATGGAAGGTGATGACGTATCATGTGGTCAGCCTTGTACTGATACTGATGTGTCAACAGTTCTTAGTTTAATCAGAGAAAATAATATTCCAGTGTTTGAATTCTGTGTAAATTTCGATAACTGAGCTTGTTCAAGAATTAATTTAGAGCTCAAGTATTTCCAGGGAAAAATAATCTCTGGGAATCCAAATAATTTGAAGAAAACAAAATAATTAGCCCAAAATCTAGTCACATCATAAAACACTTCAACTTGCCATGTGTAAGGGCAAGTAATGACTCTTCTTTCTCAAAAGATCAATAATAAATCTAGCTACAACGCTAAAAAAGATGCCCAGATGTGGGTCAGACCCCTGGTAAAACCTAATTGATACATGTTATTGGTCACGTACTCCAAGTATGGCCTCGATTTCACTTTATGCATCTTACTCTGGGAAAGAATAAAATAAATTAAATGTTTTTTTGTTAACTTCAAATCTTTCTGGTTCTGAATCAAGGTCAGGAGCTATGTTAGCATTAGTTACAAAGTTTTTATTATTAGTTGTTTAAACAAAACAGTCAGGTCAAACAGCACAGAACTGAAATTCTAGACAATGTTAAATACAGCAAATAAAGTTACGTTACAAAAATAAATAAAAATTTAAAACTAACAAACAAACAATTTAATTAAATCAAATATAAATTAAATCAAATATACATAACACTAGCTAGTACGACATTTGGCGGGGTTGACTCAATCTAAGGATTGTGACATTGGATGGGGTTGACTCGTCTTGATTCTAGGTAGTATGACATTGGATGAGGTTGACTCGTTCTGGGTCTATGTAGTATGCATTTGGACGGGGTTCAGTCATCATGAGTCTAAGTATTACGACAAAAAGTCGGTGTCAACGATACGAGTCGACATTACTCCAGATTACAGGGTATGTTTAACCGTAGTACAGATTAAATCTTTGGAGTCACTTATCCAGTAGAAGTATTGATCAAGGGCAGATGTCGGCTATACATTGTCTATTTTAAAGTATGAATGAAATGCATGGTGGGAAATTGTGTGGTGACAATTTAAAATGCTGACTACTTCGTAATCGGAAAAGTCATAAACAAGAAACAAGATACGTTTTTAATTCTTTTTTCTTCTTCCGTTTTTTTTTTAATATTTATTGGCCTACGATGCGGTTATGACATCCTTTGACCTCAGATCTGTATCACCATTAGATCCACGTGTCTCGAAACAATGAGCTGTCTGAAAGTAACAAACACTCACGTAACCCTTGATATTTTCGATAATTGCTTCCCTGAGGAAAGAGAACATTGCTTGCTTTTGATGTTGTTATAAACCAACAACGATGTATGACACTGGAGTCGTTTTCGTGCTACAGTTATGGCTGACAAATGAAGAGCTCCACAAAATGAAAAAGGAAACACGATATGTTCTCCACAATAAATTTATTAAAAGACATAACTACAAGCAATAAAAGTAATAATAATTATGCTTTTAATATTATTATTTTTCTTACAAAGGTAGACACATGATCAAACTGTTTGTGCCTATTGGACGAAACGTTTGATCACGTATCGACGGCCTGAAAAGAAAACGCACGAACTTGAATAAAAGGGACAATGAAATCAAGTATCCAGCAGAATTCTTTTCCATTTCCAAGCACAAGTTCAAGAGATAGAGTGACGTAAACAATATGGAGGGCTTCAGTTTCGTAAAGGAGTTGTTAACACTTTTTGTGTGCCTTCTCTTCCTGGTGCACGAAATCTGTGCTCAATCAGACGACATGGTCTATGTGATGATTAAACCAGATGAAACAGGTAAAGTAGACAGTTCTTTGAATTCTCTGCTTTTGGGGGAGCTCCTTGAATCATTTCATACATCCTTTAAGAGAGTAAATCAGAGACCTTCTGTATATGCAACGGAAGACTCCCACTGAGAGAGGCACATTATACATTTCTGGACAAAGGTTCAAAACATTTCCCTCAGAAACATTAAGCTGTGTATTTTAAAACATCCCATTATAATCATAGCACAATTTAATCCTTGGTTAATTTTATATCTTTCATGCATTATGTTTTGCTCATTAATAGAATTTACCAATTTTAAGCCAATTTTTTTTTTACTTTGCTACTTCGCAGGAGTTCCGTAAGGATGGCATAATTATTATTATTATTATTATTATTATTTAGGTTTTTCCCCCATTTATAGCAGATGAGCCTAGAAATGGAAGTAAAACCAGCTAATTTAGTTCAGTTCAGAGATGTTCTTCTTTTGTATTGTTTTATTTGCTTCTTCTTTGAAAAATGTTTTTCCATTATACTTCCAAGGATGCAAAATCTTTTTTCAACATGTACATGTTTAAAATCAGGGGAAAAGTTCTACGAATGCGTGTTGTGGGAACATATACATTTTCAAAATCAGAAAAAAAAGTTGCACGAATGCGCATTGTGTGAACACATACATGCTTAAAATCAGGAAAAAAGTTCAACGAGTGTGCATTGTGGGAACATATACACGTTTAAAATCAGGAAAAAAGTTCCACGATTGTGCACTGTGGGAACATATACATGACGTGTACATACAATAATAGGATGCATTTGGCATATCTTATCAAGTACTTTCATCCATCCATGTCACTTTCACAATGTACACATGTGCAAGAAACAGTCATGTATCTCTTTGATAGAGTCGCATTTTGGCAAATTACTCGCTCATACGTTGAGCCTAACTACAAACTGAAAAGATTTAAATTCATTTTAAATTTTTGTTGCCGGTAGTGTAAATTCTTTTTCTACGTTAATAGCGGATACATGCCATCGTGTGGTACCTAAAACATGATAGATTAAGGAGTGGCGAAGCCACGAGTTAAAATATACAGTTTCTTTTCGCTATACGCTCACCCTACCTCTTTTCGTAAATTTGCCTCACTTTCGTAGCCTGATCATATAAATATACGTGAATTAAGAACCCAACGGATTGAGCTTATCTAATCTGTCGCAGTAAATTAAAAAAAAAAACAAACGCCATTTTGTAAACAATTGGACCCTATCTGAAAACAATGCAAGTCTGATTAAAAAAATGCATCACTGCGGGTTTGTCTTTGTAAGGAAGTAATGGGAAATAACTTTAGAGAGACGCGAACGGTATCTAGTCAGATTTGTTTATCGATGATTAATTTCCATGTCTGATATGTTTTGTTGTTATTGCTACAACTTTTGCAAGCACACATAATCAAGCGTCGCATGGCATCATGAGAAATCTTATCTTCTTGCAAGTGAAATATATATCTGGAAATATAGAAATAACAAAAAAGATACGAAAATTATTTCTTCAATATGTCTTTATATTTCACACTTAAGTATCTGATAAATACATTTTTTTAAAGAACGACAACTCTTAGTGTAAGAAACGGATGAAAACTAGAACATGAAAACTTTAGCAAACCTATGTGAAAGAAGTGTGTACACATTTGCTTATAAAACAAACAAAATCTAACTTTTGTTAAAGAATTAGTATAATTGTGATGGATATTCTGTGATATTTGTTTACAAAATTTCATTATAAAACTTCCGTACCCACAAACACACGTGTACTCAGTTCGACTCATTAAATGATTGTAAACCAATGAAAGAGTAAACGCCTGTGGACGTCATGGAGATTTGTATCACTATGGCATGCACGCGCCTTTTTTCGTTAGTTATGTGACTGGTTCTTTTCAGCAAAGAGAATTTCCATTTCAGACTATAAAGCTTGTACTTTTTTACAAAGTTAAACACTGCAATATTTCGGTGGTGTTATTTAATGTTCGCTTCTTACTGGGTGAAATCGACAATTTAGATCTCCATTCGTTTCATCATTTTGATCTGAATCAATGTTCTGAAATCATATGTACTATGGACATAGTGTGATAAATTTTAAAATGCCCGTGTCATTTTGCACACGCTATAACATTATGTTGCAGTGTGATAGTGTGATTTTGCACCACATTAACTATTGCGACAAATATATATATATATATATATATATATATATATATATATATATATATATATATATATATATATATATATATATTTGATTTGTAGTGTGCTTTCTTCTTCTTCTTCTTCTTCTTCTTATTATTATTATTATTATTATTATTATTATTTTTATTATTAGTAGTATTATTATTAATAGTAGTAGCAGTTAGTAGTAGTAGTGAGGACTATATCAATAGGAATATAGATGGTCTACACGAGTTTATATTGCCTTGGAGTAATGCTGCCTTCCACACATGAGTCAGCAATTTACAATTTCAGGTCAATAATTGATGGATACTCATGTGTTCTGTTCTGAGAGGGATTAAAACTAAAGTAGTAAGTGTTATGAATGGTTTTAATACCATGGGTCAAGAAAGATGGATTTTACTTACCGTCCGCATGTAATGGTCAGGTAGAATAAAATATTAATTACAAGCAAAGGGACGAAAGTACGACTGAGTAGGAGTCTAAAAAGTCCCTCCCAAATAGTACCTCACACCACTGATCTCCATCAACAGTGACGTGTAATGTCATAAATATTGCGCGGAACTTCTTTTTGGTCAAGTTTATTAACAAATGGAACATAAATGTACACATCCCGTTTCGAATATTGGACCATATTGTAAAGTCTGCAGGTATTGAAATTTATCGTACTTCTCGCCAACAGGAACACTCTCTCTCTCTCTCTCTCTCTCTGTGCTATGAACAGAGTGGGATAAGATGGTTGAATTAAAAGGTGTTTCCTAAGGTAACATTTGATTTTAATATCTTAAGCTAAAAAAATTCTTCGAGTCAGCACATTTTAGCTTACATTCGTCTCGTGTTAACTGTTTTTTCTTTTCACTAATCTTTTCAGAGTCGTACTATATGCCTCCACCATTGTATGCCTTCAACAACTAACGAAAAGTGCCTACTCGATATCTTCAAGAAAGCTTTGTCATCCAAGGGTTCCACTGACATGTGAAAGAAATATTTAATAACAAAAAACAATAATGGTCTGAAATTAAGACATTTTCATTTACATTGATCGAACTCATGCGTTGGATTCATTTGTGTATTGTGTTAAGTTACTGAGAGTCCATTACTTACAATGATCAAAAGTAGCCTTGCACATTAATACGTTTGTTAGATGTTAATGGTTTATATAATAATTTACTTTCTCAGGGTTAATACATCATAACATATAGAGTTCCTGCTATTAATAACTCCTTGTCTCTGGTGTTTTAACAACTATTGCTTACATGGCATCACAAAATAAGTTGAAACAGATTAAAAAAACAACGAAATTTAATTGTTTGTTGTTTCTTTACAACTGGTGAATGTATAAACAAGATCAATACACAAGATCAACTGACATTCATATGGTCAATACAAAAAATTGCTACCGTTATAATTTATTTTAAAGACAAGCAATGGGGCGTTCAAACTGTTATAACTTATTTTAAAGACACGCAATGGGTCGTTCAAAGTGTTATAATTCATTTTAAAAGGCACACAATAGTAGTGAATAGGGCCACCGTAGCGACAATGGGAATTAGCATTACAGACCCCCCTGGGCCACTCTAGCGACAATGGAAATTTAACATGGAGAAAAATCGTGGGCCACTCTAGCGACAAGGGGAATTTAACATGGAACTATAGTGTGGGTCTGTCTAGCGACAAGGGAAATTAACATGGGGAATAGAGTTTGGGCTTTTGGGATTTTTTTTAAAAAATTTTTTTTTAAAAAGGGGTAGGCAATTCAAAGACTATCTCTTTTCGAGAAATATGGCTGGCCCTGAAAAGGGCCTTTGGGTTTATGTTAATATGCCCTTAACATAAAGGGCATCTGCAACATCTTCTTCTTCTTCTTAGGCTTCGTCGAATGGTAGGTCCATAAACTAAAACTCTTTTCAGGCATCCTTGCCTCTCCACGTAAATTCTACGTATCCATAGGCTCGTGTCGGTCCTGTTGACAACGGTCCACTTGGATCGGACATACATGAGCATGTCCGTCCTGAACATCATCGTTGACACAAGGGTTGAAGATTCAACGTCTGTCCACATGTTGAGGCTCTTAGAATAGGTGAATCAATGCAGTGAACGGCGCTTATTTATAGGGGCGGAAAGGATTGAAACGGATTGAGTTCATTTACCAATCCGAACACGCGTTACAGAATTCAGTCAGCTCGCATCCAATCCGAAGAGAGCAGTCTGTGACGTCACGTAGTCAATATAGATTCGCTAGCGCTTGTGTGCAGTCAATCTATGCGACAGTGATTCAACATGACGGAAACTCAGAAAACGATCCAGTGGGGTGCACCAGCAGGGGAGACTGCCCAAGGGAACCCGGACTTACTTTCAGAAGAGGTGAATTGGGATTTTGTGGATTTTCTCTCCTCGCAAGAATTTGTTCCGGAACCTTCGTTACTTTCTTCATTACCGCAAGTGGAGAATTTTAGACAGAGACAGAAAGAAGAATTGGAGAAATTTATACAACGACAAAAGGAAGCGGAACAGACTTTTCTCCTACAGCAACAGCAACAAGAAGAAGAGGTAAGAAAAAAACAACAGCAACAACAGCAAGAAGAAGTAGCAGCAAAGAAACAAGAGGGTGAAAATCAAACGGTCACGGTACTGTTGGACATTTTAGCGGAGTTAAGAAGTCTGAAACAAATGTATCAGACTTCTTTATCACGACCGAAGAGAATACGACCTTCCCGAGCCAAACATGTCAACCCTGTGACTAAGCCTACCGTACCACCCTTAGTGATTTCAACTCAATCATTATCATCATTACGCAGTCCAGAAGTAGGCCTTGGCCGTGGCAAAGGCTTAAGGCAGTTAAAATTGATTGCTTAAACTCACCCCTGCACCATAAAGAAAAAGGCCCTTTTCAGGGCCACCCACATTTCTCGAAAAGAAATACAATTTCAATTTGCCAATAACTCAAAAAAAGTACGTGTCTGTGTATGAGTGCGTGAGTGTAGCTTCTTATTTTAAAATCAAAACTCAAAGACTCTTACCTTATATCATTCATTTATTCTTTTCTCCATTTTTTACAATCCAATTCACAATTCACAACACAACACTTTAATAAAAAGTTCATTGATTTCTTCTTTTCTCCTTGTTTAGTCTCTCCGTTTTTTGAATTTCTTCACCGTCACACTCTTTTCCTCTTCTTCCTCCTCGCTTTCTTCCCTTCTTCTTTTTTTCTCCTGTTTCTTTTTCTTCACCTGTCTTCTTTCTTCCTCAGAAGAATCCCTCTCTTCCTCAGAAGAATCCCTCTCTTCCTCTGAAGAATCCCTCTCTTCTTCTGAAGAATTCCTTTTTTCTTCTGACTCCTCTTGTTTCTTTTTTGGGCAATCTGGAGACCAATGTCCTTTTTCTTGACAATGATAACAGGTATCTTGACTTTTGTCTCTTCTAACCCCTTTTTTTCTTTTTTGACGGTCTGGACACTCTGAAGACCAATGCCCTTTCTTCTGGCAGATATAGCAAGTATCTTGACTTTTATCTCTAAAGGAAGGAGAGTAGTCCGTAGGCTGGTCTGAAGAGAATTTTCTAATGACCCCTCGCAAAGCTCTGACGAAACGTTCCATCTGGTCAGTCTCTTCCATCGTTGTGCTCGGCTCGAGAGTGAAATGAATAGTGAAAGGACAAGACACACACCCTTTTATATACGCTGGTCTGCTATGACTATAAAGTAGTTTATGGTGTTTGAACTTGAGTCATTTGACTTTTTGCTTTCAAGATGAAACGATCCCATTCATTCGAGAAGAAAGAAGAAAGTAAGAGGCAGAAACGTGATCTATCGCCTCGTACCAGGGCTGAGATCTTGGCACAAATTCATGCCAGTGATTTTGAAGAGGACATGAGTGAACCAGAATCCGAACCCTCTAAACCAAGTTCACCACCCTTAGTCAACCCTGAAAAGTACTATTCCATTCGAGAGACGGAAAAGCGCTCCTCTAGAAAATTTAGAACCACGGCTTACAAATACACGGTGAAGTTTAAAGATTTCAAGGCTGAAGTGCCGTTAGAGAAAGCAGAAGTGTTCATCACCGAGGTGTGGGATTCTTTGCTTACTGCACTCAAGCGACAATGTCAACCCAAAGAAGACGATCGCTTGAGACTTTCCATACAACACGACGGTTTGAAATCCCCTGTTTGGATCGAGTTTAGCACCCCTGCAGAATTGACTGCTTCCAAAGTCATGGACAAGATTCAACACGTACAACAATCTAATGATCAGTTTGACATCACCGATGGTAAAGCCACACTGGACATGACCCACGTCTCTCCTCCTCAAGGGACAGGACGCAAAAAGATGTTATTGGTGGACGACCTTCGCAACACCAAAACGAGTCTCGTCCGAATTAACAACCCTCATGACCAGATGTGTTTAGCTCGTGCCATCGTGGTGGGACGAACCTATGCCAACAAGAACGACACGGTAGAATGGAAAAGAACCTGGAAAACTATTCAACGATCCGATCGAGCCAAACAACGAAATGAAGCAGAACTCCTGTTACAACAAGCCGGACTGTCCAAAGACACACCCTGTGGCATTCCTGAGATGCAAAAATTGCAAGATACCCTAGCTCCACGATACACCTTGAAAGTGCACCCTCAAGAAGTGCGCGGACCTCTGTTGTTTCGAGGCCAAGATTTTAAGGATGGAAAATACATTCACCTTTATCATCACGATGAACATTTCGATACCATTACCAGTATCACTGGATTCCTGAGATACAGATATTACTGTGAGAAATGTGACCATGGTTATAATAATCGAGAGCAACACAAGCATTGTGGATCGAAATGCTCAGGATGTTTGGCCTCTTCACCCTGTCTGAGCGAAGAACCAGTGCCTTGTTCAACTTGTCTGCGCACGTTTGTCAGCCCTACCTGTTACCAACAACATCTGAAAACGCAAGGTTCACAGAAGAAATGTGCTTGTCAACTCCTGAGATTGTGCCCTACGTGTGAACAAGTCATATGTACCAATGCTGCCAAGGCACACGTATGTCGAGGAAAGAAAAAATGTCACATTTGTCACCACATCGTGGACTTGGAACACCAATGTTACGTGCAAAAATACCAACCCCCACCAGAGAAAGAAGACGGTCACAAGAAGAAAGGCAATTTCATCTTTTTCGATTTCGAATGCATGCAAGAGACCGGCATTCACATTCCTAATTTCTGCGTGGCTCATCGAGCGTGCGAGAAGTGCATTCAAGAACCTATCTTCAGTCATTGCCCTCACTGCAGCAAGATTCCCGGAGGGCGTGAAAAAATCTTTCGGGGACCTAACACGTTAGCCGATTTTGCCCAATGGGTCTTAGACCCCGTCGACAAGACGTGGAGCCAAGAGGACATCGAACGTTACGGAGATTGTCATCGTCATGCCACGGTGATGGCTCACAATTTCTCCGGATACGATGGACAGTTTCTTCTCAGATACTATACGGAACAAGGCACCGAACGTCCTAAAGTCACTTTGAACGGAGCCAAAATCATTTTCATGCAAGTGGGACAAGTGCAGTTTAAAGATTCGATGAGTTACTTGGCCATGCCTTTGAGTCGAATGCCTAAAACGTTTGGAATGACAGAAATGGCTAAAGGGTACTTTCCACACTTTTTCAATACGGAAGCCAATCAACATGCCGTTCTACCCCATTTACCAGAGGTTCACTATTACGACCCCGACAACATGCGTACCGAACAACGAGAAGCTTTCTACGCTTGGTACCAGATTCACGCCTCGGACCCTTTCGACTTTCAGGAAGAAATGCTAAAGTATTGTCGTTCCGACGTGGACATTTTACGGCGTTGCTGTGGAAAATTTCGAGAACTGTTCATGGAACACGGAGGGGTCGATCCTTTGAAAGAAGCTTGCACCATTGCCAAAGCGTGTTCCTTAGTGTACCGCCAACGATTCATGCCTGAAAACACCGTGGCTGTCATCAGTCCTCAAACGACCCACTATGTCAAGCGTCAATACTCGGTCAAAGCCCTACGTTGGTTACATTACTTGTGCGACAAGGAAGACAAATGGATTCAGCATGCCCGCAACGGAGGAGGCGAAAAGACCATCGGAACGTATTCGGTCGATGGTTGGGACTTAGAAAACCCCAAGATCGTGTACGAGTTTAACGGTTGCTTATTTCACGGATGTCCCGTCTGTTACCCTGACCGTGGCACTAAAAATCAGTTTTTGCAACGAACCATGGAAGACTTGTACCAGGACACTTGTCAGCGACGTCTAAAGTTAGAACAGCAAGGATACCAAGTGGTGGAAATGTGGGAACACGAGTACGATCACCGTTTGAAAACCGATCCCGAGTTTAAACGCCTCGTGGAAAGTTACCAGTTCATGGACCCGCTGAACCCGAGGGATAGTTTGTACGGAGGAAGGACCAATGCCATGTGTTTGCTGTACCAAGCCGACGAAGAGAAAGGAGAAGAAATCAAATACTTGGACGTGTGTTCGCTGTATCCCTACGTGTGCAAATATTGTCGCTTTCCTGTAGGGCACCCACAATTGTTCACGGAACACATCGACCTGAAAAACATTCGACAATACGAAGGCTTGATAAAGTGCAAAGTTTTGCCTCCCACGAACCTATACCATCCCGTCTTACCTCACCATTGTCAAGGCAAATTGATGTTTCCCTTGTGCCGTACTTGTGCCGAAACGTGCAACCAGGACCAACCTTGTCAGCACAGCCAGGAAGAACGGGCCTTGACGGGAACCTGGGTCAGCGTAGAATTGTTCAAAGCTCTGGACATGGGATACCAACTGTTAGAAGTGTACGAAATTTGCCACTTTCCCAAGACACAACAGTACCACAAGGGTGACCCTACTCAGAAAGGCATTTTCGCTGACTACGTGGATGCCTTTTTGAAACTGAAGCAAGAAGCCAGCGGCTATCCTTCCTGGTGTCACACTCCCGAAGACCAAATACAATTCAAAGAGAAATACTACGAACAAGAAGGCATCACTTTAGACCACATCGAGAAAAACGAAGGCAGGCGATCGTTTGCCAAAGTGATGTTAAATTGCTTGTGGGGTAAAATGGCACAACGACCGTGTTTACCCAAGACGGAATATTTGACAGAACCTTCCCGCTACTTCCAGATGATTCACGACAAAACCAAATACATGAAACACGTGGACGTCGTTCGAGAGAATTTGATCTTGGTCAATTACGAAGAAGATCTGGACTTTGTACAAGACGACCCTTTTGGAAATGTCATCATTGCGGCTTACGTGACAGCTCATGCTCGCTTAAAATTGTACGAAGCTTTAGAACTGTTAGGGGAACGCGTCCTGTACTTTGACACGGACAGTTGCATTTACGTCCATCACCCGATTCAACATCACCCTAACATCGAAGGAGACCGTTTAGGAGCCTGGACAGACGAGCATCCCGACGACAAGATTCTAAGTTTCGTCAGTGGCGGTCCCAAAAATTACGGTTACGAATACCGTGACAAACAAGGAGAAGTGCACACGACGTGCAAAGTGAAAGGACTGACTCTGAATTATCGTACCAGTCGTGTGGTCAACTTTGGGGTATTGAAAGAAGCCTTGCAATCGGGAGAGGATGGAAACTTTAAAGTGACCACCTATCAACCGAACAAGATTGTACGTTTACCCACTCACCACATCGTCAGTCGACCCTTGGAAAAAGTCTATCAAATTGTGTACCAGAAGCGAGTTCGACTTCCCAATCATTTCACCTTACCGTACGGTCACGTCGGTATTGGTCTGTATATAAAAACGAACCCTAGGCAAGATCGATAGTTCATTGTGACTACCAAGACCGAGCGAACAAGATGAATACTTTCAGAGAAACACAGAACAAGTTGTTTAGAAGGGCACAATTCAAATGTGAGGCTTCGGAAGTGGAATGCGATTGTGAGCCTTGCGATGGGACCGATGCTGTACCTTGTGACCTGAGCGATGCCGTAAAGCATCATGGGAACTTTAGTGCCCCTACCCCTATCATGGAAAGTGATGCTGTGCGTGTCAAACCTGTGGGATGCGAAAGTGATGCCGCTCGTCCTCTTGGACATTTTACTGGGTTTCGTTTCAAAGGGGAATGTTCACCTTCACGTCTACCCCCCTACGGATGTCATCCAGCCCTGAGCAAACTCCTACCCATGTCACTCAACCCTCATCGAAACGAACCTGTGAAAGACGAATATTCGTTCCCTGTGCGTTTGTCGGAATACTGCGACTTTGAAAATCGTCTTCAATCGTTCAAAGGAAAATGGCCTAAGTATCTGGGAGGACCGACCCCCGAAGAATTAGCCAGAGCCGGATTTTTCTACTTGGGCGAAGGAGATAAAGTCAAGTGCTTCAGTTGCGGTGTGTCACTTCACCACTGGGAACCGCAAGATTCGGCCTACGTAGAACATGCTCGATGGTCACCGAATTGTCATTACTTACCTTTAGTGGGACCGAGACATTGAAGTAACTTTTTACCATAATCATCTGTTCATGGATACTTTACAAGAGAACATTTGTGCTTTGCCTGTGGAGTTGAGAGAACGCATTTACCGAGAGCTGGTCAAAATACAAGTGAAACGTAAAGAACAATTGCATCCGTTACGTCACCGGTGTTTGAACCACTGGTACCTGAAGGCTATACAAGGATTGATTCAATTGAAAGTGTTCCATCGGACAGACATTGATGAACGATCCTCTAGTTTTAAAAAGGATTGGTTTGGTATGGACGATTGTAGTTACATCATTGTAAACGTACTGCATCGAATTCCAGAGGAAGAGTTAACGAATTACCAACATCTTGAACACAATGTCAACTTAGTGAAAGAGGAAACTTCTGAACGAATTGTAATGTGTAGATTAGTGACTCAACGATTTAAATTTGACACTGAAGTGAAACCATGTTTGTGCAAAGAGTACATTTCTTGTGTCAGACCAAAGAGGATTTAGTATGACCTATTCATGGATACTTTGCTAGAGAACATTCGTGCTTTGCCTGTGGAGTTGAGAGAACGCATTTACCGAGAACTGATCAAAATACAAGTGAAACGCAAACTCAAAGTGATTCGTCCGTTTTTAAATTATGCTATGTTCCAAAGTACAAGAAGACTGATTATGAGTGGATATTACATTAGACACAAAGTTAAACGAGGCTATTGGTCGCCACCCAACGATTCCAAAAACAGTGTATATAATTATGGATACTTTACAAGAGTACATTTTGGGCTTGCCTGAGGAGTTGAGAGAAAGGATTTACCGAGAGCTGGTGAAAATACAAGTGAAACGTAAAGAACAATTGCATCCGTTACGTCACCAGATCTTTAACCACTGGTACCTGAATGGTATAAGAGGACTGATTCGTCAGAAATTTTTTCACTGGTCAGACCTTGTTGAATACTTTCAGTATATGAATGATGATGGGCTAGACGTTCGTAATTTTGGTTACTTGGAGATTCACTTACTGCAACGTATTGAGGAAGACGAGTTAAAGGATTACCAACATTTGTTACATGGAATCTGCTTAGAAAAAGACGAAACATCTAGACAAACTCTGACGTTTCAGTTACAGTATGTAACATTTAAATTCCCTACTGGAGAACGAACGTGTTTGGTTAGAAATTACCTTTATTGCTTCCGAAACAAAGACACTATAAAATCAAGTTGCCATGCCACGGATTATGTCACATATCATTCAACAGATTCCGTGGAAGGAACTCAATGACCATATTCAAACCGTGGATCATTACCATCGATTATTACAAGAATTGTATCCGTTCAATTTGGGACGACAAGTGGTGTGTGTCTTAGTGACTTGTTTTCTGGGATTTCGTTTACCAGCCGATTCTTTGTGGACTCTTTACGATCAGTACTTACCACCTCCATGGCCTTAAATGGTCACGAAAAACTCCTTTTGCTCAAAGCCTTGCGGTTTCATCTGGATACTTCTCGACCTCAACAGGAAAAAAAGATTCGTCAACTTTTAGCTACCCAAGACGTGTATGACGATGTGTGTGTAGCTTGTGACTTACACCCTCATTGGACAGATGTCCGTGCCTGGAAAGAATGGGGTTTTGAGGCTTGGACCCAAGAAGTGGCCCAGTATGCACGAGAGTTGTTCAAGGAAAAAAGTTACTTTTCATCCCGTGTTAGTGACGGTGCCAGAAGAACCCGTCACCCAGGACAGGACTGTCGTGGACAGACCTGAAAGACCCTTTCGGGAGGACACTTGTGTGACCTTACCCCCTGTTGAACTGGTTAAAACATTACCCAAAATATGTGGTTGTTGTACAGACACTTGTGTTTATTCCACGTTTATAGTTATCATGTGCCTTTTATTCTTGTACTTAAGCCTTTGGCTTTTATGTATTTTTGTCTTTCGTGTTCATGTTTGAAAAAAAACATTCAATAAACGTGTTCTGAAAAAGTATATAAACTCTTGTCTTGTTTGTTTTTTCGTGTCACAAGTGACATTTCTCGTACCATGGCTACCTCTGCTGTCTCTGCTCCCTCTTCCTCTACTGTCAAAGTCATCGACGAACACTTAGATCGTGCCAGTTGGGAGGCTTTGTATCTTCGCCATCCCTTTAACATGCTCATTGCTGGACCTAGCGGTTCAGGCAAAACCGAATTCGTCAAACGTTTGATCGAACATAAACATCATTTGATCGATCGGCCCCCTCAACGGATCGTGTGGTGTTACAAAGAGTGGCAATCGGCGTACAACCTCTTGCGAGAAAGTCAAGGCGATTCCATCGTGTTTGTGGAAGGCATTCCTAAAGAAGACGATGGCATCGTCTCTGACTCCCGTCTAACCCATTTGGTCATTTTCGACGACATGTTAGGAGAAGACGAAGAAGAAATTAAATTGTGGTTTACGCGCAAAGGGCATCACCGTAATGCCAGTGTCGTTTACATCACCCAAAATTTGTTTCAACAAAGTAAAGCCCATCGCACCATCAGTCTCAATGCGCATTACGTGGTCTTGTTTAAAAGCCCTCGAGATAAATCGCAAGTACAAGTCTTAGCCAAACAGTTAGGAACGCCTTGGCTGACTCAGGCGTACGACGATGCCACTCAAACGCCACACGCCTATTTACTCGTCGATTTGAAACCTACGACTCCCGAGGATTTGCGATTTCGTACCCACTTGTTTCACCACTGGTGCCAAGACGGAGGGCCTGTCCTGTACACGTCTCCGTCCTCGACTTCATTTCACTCCCCATGAAAAAAAATCTATAAAAACCTCAGACCCTTTTTCGTCTGTCTCACTCACAGTGTGAACATGACGTCCCTTCAGTCGCATCTTCCCGTCAAATTGATTCGTGCCTTGTATGGCATCAGCCGAGAAAAAGATCCACAAACACGAGCCCGTGTCTTAGAAGCTAGTCTCAAAGAAGTCTTACGATGGTTCACGGTGACGGCACGTCAATTACTCCAAGGAATCATTCAGATTCCTCATCAAACCCAACGCTTTTTCGATCGAAACAAAGTCGCTTTGGTCCAACTGGCCGATCCCCGCATCGACACTCAAACCAAAAAACAAATCATTTTGAAACCTGGAGGGAGCGGTACTCTAGGAGGGGTCATCATTCGCTCACTCTTAAGATGGGATCCTAATGCCCCCAAAGTTATCCCCAAGACAAAAGTCCAACGAAGCCCCAAGAAGAAAAAGAAAAAGACCAGGTCCCCAAGAAGAATAACTTCTCCAGTGGCAGGACCCTCCTCTTACCAGACACCACCATCACCCCGGAAAAAGAAAAGAAGCCCCCAGAAAAAGAAACAGAGAAAAAGTCCCCAGAAAAAGAAAAGTCCACAGAAGAAGAAGAAAACTAGTCGCAAGAGAGGCACTTCGGCCAGGACGCAACCTTACACTCGCAAGCCACGACCTGCCACAACGTCTCCGGCAGCCTCACGTTTGTCCACTTCTCCGTTGATGTCACCAGGAACTGAAGAGTACTTGGAGACGTTGATCACACCAAGAACTTCTCCGTTGATGACCCCCAAAAGAACTTCCCCAGTGGCAGGACCTTCCAATTTAGCAGCAGTGGCTGCTGCTCACAAAGTACCTTCTCCCAAAATCAAAGTTCAAGAAAGATCGGGCATGTTACAAAGTTTACTGGATTTGTCCAAGCAAGAACTGGCTCGATTTAGTCCGTTACGTACCCCTGCACGACGTGTCATGCCTGTCCTCAAACTGATAAAACGTAAAGACAATCAGTGGCGACGCGTTCCAGTATAAAAAAGGCCTGTGACCGAGTAGGGTATCAGTGTTTTTAGGTGCTCCTAAAGACTCAAAGATGTCACCCTCCAGAAAACCCCAAGGAAAGAAAAGGAAAGGACTACCACCACGTTTAGCCAAACATGGGGACCTGTTATCTGTCCTGTCCAAAGCTTCTCCACCCCTACGAAAAAAACTCATTCAAACGGCCTCCAAAGAGGTCATCGATACCGTGTGCGAATGTTGTTTGAACGTTTTGAAAGGCACGATCCCTTTGTCCAAACACCAGAAACAATGCTTAGGCAAACATCGTCACGTTCTTCGGAAAATGGTTCAAAAGAAAATTCCCATTCGTCAAAAAAAGAAGATGTTGGTCCAACGTGGAGGCATTTTACCTCTCTTGTTAGGCCCCATACTGAAAGGAGTCTTGGGAACCATGTTGGGAGGACTGGTGGGAGCAAGATAAAAAGGCCTTCGGAAGTCCCAAGATCTCAGAATTCACCCCTGACAACCCCATGGAAGGACGAAAACTAGCTTTAGTGCCTTACAAACGATGGATGGAATACCATCGGTGGCAAGAACAACGCACCCCGCATTTACCTCCCAATCCCAATTTGAGCGAGATGTCCCAGTTACAACACGAATTGCAATCCTTGCTGGATCGCCAAGATTTGTCCGAAACAGAAAAATCTCAAAAGTACGGTCAACTCTTGCAAAGACTGCAACTCTTTCACCAGAAAGCTTTAGACGAAACAGCTCTACCCACTTTGAAAGATTTTAAGACCTTGATGAAAAGTCCAGCACCATCACCAGTACCAGTACCAGTACCAGTACCACCAGTACCCGTGACCAAGACAGAAAAAGGAAAAGAAGAAGAAGAAGAAGGGTTTCAAACTCCACCAGAAAAAGTACGCAAGTTAACAACACCACCTACCTCCAGAATTGGATGGATTAAAAAGATGATGGCCACCCCTTCTTCCTCACAAGAGAAAAAGAAAGTGAAGACAGAAGTGAAGACAGAAGTGAAACAAGAACCGATATCCCCTGCTCAGACATCCTCCTCCTCTTCGACACCTATTGCTGGCCGCACACGCAAAGCCTTGCAATCCAAGAAAATACCCCAAGAGAAAAAGAGTAGCCTCTTCGAAGAGTGGGTGCCTTATTAAGACACCAATCAACACAAAAAAATGGAAAAAGTCTTAGCTAGCATTTACTACGATCCCTCCCATCCTGCAGGTTACGCAGGAGTTCAAAAATTGTATCGTGCTGCCAAAACGCGACTGAAAAGTCTCCGTTTACCTCAAGTGCAACGATGGTTACAAGAACAAGCTACCTACACTTTACACAAACCCATTCGACGCAAGTTTGCCAGAAGTCGCACCCGAGTGGAAGGCATCGATCATCAATGGCAAGCCGATTTAGCCGATGTCTCTCATTTGGCCAGCTACAATCGTGGCTACAAATATTTGTTTTGTGTCATCGACGTCTTTTCCAAATTTGCCTGGGTCGTACCCTTGACTTCCAAATCCAGCAGCGAGTTAGTGCGAGCCCTGCAACGGGTGTTGAAAAAAAGCGGTCGTCGCCCTCTTCGATGGCAAACGGACAAAGGCACCGAATTTCTGAACCAAGCTTTCCAAAAAGAATTAAAGAAACGTGACATTCCTTTTTTTACCACCGAGAATCCCGAAACCAAAGCCAGCATCGTGGAACGTTTTCAACGCACTTTGAAAGAACGCATGTGGAAATATTTTACGCATCACCACACTCTGAAGTACATCGACATCTTACCGCACCTGGTGCAAGCGTACAACCAATCTTACCATCGAAGCATCGGACGTGCCCCGCAAGACGTGACTCCCGACAACGAAGTGATGGTGTTCGAGCGCCTGTTCGGTACGTCCCCGACGAGGGCTGTCCTCAAGAAAAGTGGAGAGTTGACCGTAGGAGATTGGGTGCGCATTGGCAAAACCAAACGCACTTTCGACAAAGGTTACTTACCTAACTGGACGACCGAACTGTTTCGCGTCACTGGACGAGTACATGGCCGTCATCCTGCCGTCTATAAATTGGAAGACATGAACGGAGAAGTGCTCAAAGGAACGTTTTATTTGCCCGAGTTACAACGTGTCACCAAAAAAGAAGACGACGTGTACGACATCGAAAGCATTCTCGAACGCAGAACCCGTAAAGTGGGCAAACGACGTGTCAAAGAAGTCAAAGTACGTTGGAAAGGATATCCACCCAGTTTTGATTCTTGGATCGACGCTTCGCAAGTCATCGACTATAAAAAGAAGAAGTGACCATCATGCCCTTTCACACATCAGACGCAGCTACGTCGACCAGTCCTTCTTCCCCTAGTTCTTCTGTGCAAGATTTACAAAAACAACCCTTGTGGGTGTGGTGTGGAGAGCGTGTGCCTAAAACGCAAATCGTCTTTTTCTGCCAAATCTTCGTGGTGTATTGTGTCATCGGGGCAGCCATCGCCAATTTGAGTTTGCAACAAGGAGACAAACAATTGTGGACCATTTTATTGAGCAGTTGCATCGGTTACCTGCTTCCCAATCCCTCCCTGAAATTCTCCTCGAACGGGAACGTTGTGTCCACCACTCCAATCACAATCAGAACCCCATTTTGGGCGGAGACACGCCTCTGACATCCACTAACCCCTCGGACAGCCACAGAACTCTGGAATTATGAGTCATCAAAACCAATTTTACTTAACCTTACCCAGTGACAGTTCCATGGAGGTGTTTCCCAACAACACGTTGTGCTGTTACACGGCCAAATTACCTCAAGCCATCCCCTTAGATCACGAAGCCCATTGGGAAGTGGCTTTGGTAGAAATGATTCACCCAACACAAATCAAAAACATCACTGAAACTCAAAACACTTTTGACGTCGAAATTTTGGACCCAGCACTGCAGCAAACCATGACGGGCAGTCCTCAACATAACTCACATCTTGCAAAGGAGCTATTACC
Organism: Sinohyriopsis cumingii; assembly: GCA_028554795.2. Lineage (NCBI taxonomy): Eukaryota > Metazoa > Mollusca > Bivalvia > Unionida > Unionidae > Sinohyriopsis > Sinohyriopsis cumingii. The sequence goes on from CM068838.1 coordinate 60,432,881, forward strand.
CCGCAGCAGTGACTCTTCTCCTCCTCTTTTCGTTTATCGCTTTAAAATTAATTCAGGCCATTATTTTAGTGGTCAGCATCTGGTGGAGACCATCGCTGACAAATTCTATGCAACCTTTGACAAAGTTCTGACCAAAGTAAATAAACGTGTCACCATTCAGTACCATCAACAGTCTCATCGTCTACTCATCAAATTTGATAGTGAGGAAAGAAGTATACGTATTAAATTTTGCCCTGGATTGTATGACATTTTGGGTGGAGACCTCAATTTGGTCACGGATAAGCAGACCAAAAAAATTAAAATGGCAGAGATTGACAACGACATGCATTTTGCAAGGTATTTTCGTTTCCCGGTAGAACTGAACCAAGGACTGAATTTGATGTTCGTGTACTCCGATGTGGTGGAGTACAACGTGGTGGGACACACCTCCGTACCATTACTGCGTGTCATTCCTTTCAAAGTAAATTCTGCCACGGTCACTGACGAGGAAGGTGGAAACACTTACCACGTCCACCGCGAATTTGTCCATCCTCACTATTTGCCTGTCAGCAAGTCGTATTTGGACACGGTCAACATTACTATAAAAGGAGATCTGGGACAAAATATTCCATTCACCAAAGGAAAAGTCACGGTGAAACTCCATTTTCGAAAACGGTTCTCTCACGACTCGTAAGTCATGTATCCAGTGTACCAAGGGGTGGCTCGACAGCGAGGACACGGTTTAGGAGACATGTTAAAATCGGCCTTTCGTTCGGTGGCCCCAGTGTTGAAACCGATGGTGACACGAGGATTGCACGCCTTGAAAGATGCGGCACTGACACAAGGCAAAGAATTTCTCCAAAATGTCATCATCGACAAACAAAACCCTAAAGAAGCCTTCATGAGGGCTGGCAAAAATGTCTTGCTGCAAACGGGCAAAGACATTTTGGGCCGACGAGAGACACCTATAAATGCCCTGCACGCTACCGAGTCAAGCATTCAGCAAGGACAAGGCAGAAAGAGACGACGAAGAAGAAAACACCCTTTCACCAGACTTCAAGCGAGAAAGGCCAAGAAAAGAAGAACCGTTCGAGACTTAGACGTTTTCGATTATTGAAACACAGCAACAACAAAAAATGATGCACCGAGAGTCTTGCGCTTGTTCCAAGACGGAACTGGATCTGTTTGCCATGCCCCCCACCATGATGACCATGCAAGAATCCCAATGGGTGGAATTTAATCCCATCTCCACACTGTCCGATTCCGCTCCCATTGAGTTTGAAATCAAGGGGCAGCCCGAAGATTACATCGATCTGAATAGCAGTTACTTGTACTTGAAAGTCCAAGTTCTAGAAAAAGATGATAGTGGAGTAGATGACGCTGACGAAATAGCTCCCGTCAACAATTTCATGCATTCCTTGTTCAGCTCAGTGGATTTGTACTTGAATAACAAACTAGTCAGCAGCAGCATGGATACTTACCCTTACCGTGCCTACTTGGAAAATCTCTTGACGTACGGAATAGATGCCAAGGATAGTCATCTCAATGCCTGCGTGCTGTGGGTAGCTGACGAAGCGAACAAGTTCGAAAAAACAGATGGAAGCAATCCCGGCTTTGAGGCAAGAGAAGAGAAAATCTTAAACAAGAGGAGTTTAGAACTGATGGATCGTTTGCATTTGGACATGTGGTTGCAAGAGAAATATTTGCTGAACGGGGTGAATGTCCGCTTGAGACTGAATCGCAGCAGTGCCGCTTTCCATTTGATAGCTGCTGATCCTACTAAGGCACCTAAAAGCATAATCCAGGAGGCCAAACTCTACGTCCGACGCGTAGAAGTGTTACCCAAAGTGGGTAACGACATCAGTCAAACGTTGAGCAGAACGACTGCCAAGTATCCCATCCGACGTGTGGAAGTGAAAACGTTCACCATTCCCGCTAACCTTCAATCCATAACCGAAGATCATCTGTTTCAAGGACAGTTACCCAAGCGTTTAATCCTTGGTATGGTCACGAATTCAGCCTTCAACGGAGCCTTCAAAGAAAATCCTTTCAACTTTCAACACTTTTTTGTGAAGAAAGTCGAAGTCAGTCGTGATGGCAAGACCTTGTGTACCCGACCTTTCGAACCTGACTTTACTGACAAGAACAAAAATTACTTGAGATCGTACTTGTCCCTGTACGAAGCCACCGGTCAGTTAGGAACCAACACCAGTCACGGCATTGAGTATGACGATTATGCAGGAGGCTATGCTTTGTGGGCTTTCGATTTCACTCCAGACCAAGGCAGCGACGAGGGACATTTCCACCCTATAAAATCTGGCCAGATTCGTGTGGAACTTCAGTTTGCAGATAAACTACCAGCGACAGTGAACGTCATCCTGTATGCAGAATTCGATAATACCATAGAAATCAACAGTTTGAGAGAAGTCATTCTAGATTATTAGAAAGCCATGGAAGACTGTTATCCCTCTTTACCTAGTGGAGAAACTTTGGAGATGGAATGTGAGGAGACCGTGGAAGGAGAAGAATCTCAAGACAAAGACGAAGAAGATATCATGATGAAGTCGAGATGGCCAGAACAAGAAGCCCATTTAGTCTCCTGTTTTGCCAAACACTTGGTCGACAAAATGACGGAATTGATCAAGAAAAATTGTTATGGATGTCAAAACGATCATCCCAGTCAAATTCAACACGATAAATGCCTGATGTTGAGTCAAGAAGAAAAATTGGACGAGTATCTGGACGAAGCTTGGAGTCTCATCTCGAACAAAGACGTGTTGCACCAGTGGTATAAAGACTTGCGTGAACATTCTTGTCCAGCATTAACCACTCAAGAGATCCATCGTATCGAAGCTCTCCTGAATCAGAGTGAGGAAACAGAACGAATAACCGTTTATTCGTCAGACATTTTCAAGCAAAAAGTCAGGATCGAATTGACGACTTATTATTACCTGTGAAGAAGAAAACAAACACAAAAAACAATGGATACCTGGGAACTTTATTACCTTTTGAACCACAGTTCGTATACGTCTTCTTGGAATCCCGTCGTCTGTGCTAAAGATGAACTCCCTCATCGCAAACCTAAAGACCATCAAGCTTACGTGATCAACACGGACGATAGTCATCTCCCAGGAACCCACTGGGTAGCCGTCTACTTTCCTCAAGAAAGCTGTGTGGAATATTTCGATTCGTATGGATTGCCCCCTTTGGAAGACGATATCATCGACTTTATGAGAAGAAATGCTCAAACCACCCGATTCAATAACGTGAAATTACAAGGCACAGATTCCTTGGTGTGTGGACAATACTGTGTGTATTTTCTGCATCATCGCAGCCTGGGCTATTCCTTAGAACATTTAGTGACTCATTTCGATCCTCGTTCTTCTGCTAGAAACGATGTGAAAGTAGATCGATGGTTTTGTGACCATTATGCTTATCTTTTGTCTCAAGCTAGGAAACGTAGTGTCCATCAATGGCCTAATGATTTCCAACAGTGGAAATCACAATTTCATTCACAACGTTGTCAGCCCTGTTTAAAGTAGAGTGTGAATTGAGAAAAAAATGTTTGTGATTTGAAAAAAATGTTTGATGTTATAGTGTTATATTATTGTTAAAAATGTTAGAGTTGTTGTTTAGTGTTAAGTGATTTTTGAATAAAAAATGTTGTGTTTAGAAAAAAATGCCTTTGTGGTTTGTTTAGCTATAAGAATGTTGAATTGATGCTCTTTCATTTCTTACTATCCCTCTCATGAACGTTGCGGCTCGAAAACCGTGTGGGGGATGTTTTCCTTCACGTCCGCGCTTTCACTTTAAGAACCGGGTTGTTCCCAGTCTAGCCATCCATTGTCGACTCATCCTCCTAAGAAGATGTGCTCCAAACTAGCTAAGCTCAACGAAGCCTACGTGAATCTGCATAGGGTCAGACACAGTCTGATACCGAAACCAGAAGAAATAGAGAATGTGAGAATGTTAAAAATCACTGAAGACCTGATAGAAGAGCTCTTCAGAGAAGAAATGAACAGGGAGAAAGAAGAATGGACAGAGAAGTACAGACTTCAGAGACAACAGCAACAGCAGCAACAGCAGCAGCAACAACAGCAACAGCAGCAGCAGCAGCAGCAACCTGAAGCTGACAGAGGCTTTGTCGATTGTCGTATCGACACCAAAGAATTCTTCTTCTCTTTCCGAAGAAGCAGACCTATTGCCAGAAAGTCTATCCTCAGAGGACATCGCATTCTTAGAAACTAAAAGAATGCCATAGCAAAACAAAAAAACAGCCCTTTTCAGGGCTACCCAATACTCAAGAAAAGAAATAACGATCGATTTGCCAATGTGTGTAGGTAGAGTAGTGTGAATATAAACACTAACTCTTTATTAATAGTGGAAGTGTATGTGTTTGTGTGTTTGTGTTTATAAGTGATAAAGTAGGTTGGTGTGGATAGTAGATTAAAATGATGTTAGTTTTTTTGGGCTGTTTGAGGTGTATATTTGGGGTTAGATTGGATTGCTTTGCGTATGTGGATAGTCTATTGAAGTGATGGGTAGCATAAAAAAGTGAGTGAGTGTTTCTTTTAGGTCCGTGCGTTGTTGTTTTTTGGTCATGATCTAGGTAAGATGAATTTTATGTTATTAGGGGGATGTTTTCCTTCACGTACGCGCTTTCAGTATAAATTGAAACTCGTTCGGCAGTCCAGCTACCCTTGTTGATTGATCAACACAGCCAGAAGAATGAACACGAGACTTGAGAAACTGTTGGAGCTTCATGTGCATCTGGAATATGCCAGGCGCATATTAAATGAACTGGCCGCGGAAGCCATTGTCGAGGAGGGAAGGGTAAGAGAGGAGGAAAGAAGAAAGAAAGAAGAGGAGGAGAGAAGATATAAAGAAGAAGAAGAAAGAAGATATAAAGAGGAAAGAAGAAACAAAGAAGAGGAGGAAAAGGAGAGAAGAAATTTCAAAATCCCAGAGAGCGAAAATTGGGATTCTGAAGCGACATATCCTGCCTCTGCTCTCTGCCCCCAAAAGGTAAAAAGTAACTGGGGGATAAGATGTGTATGTGGCGCCAGGCCTGGAAGGTGCCACCATTAACCAGGTGTCCATGAAGTTCCAAACAAAAACAGCCCTTTTCAGGGCTACCCAATACTCTAGAAAAGAAATAACTATTAATTTGCCAATGTGTGTAGGTAGAGTAGTGTGTATATAAACACTAACTCTTATTTCAGATAGTGTGAGGGTATGAGTTTGTGTGTTTGTGTGTTTGTGTTTGTAAGAGCTCAGGTATGTTATTGTGAATAGTAGATTATGGGTTTCTTAGCGTATGTGAAGAGTATAGTTAGGGTTTTATTATATGAAATGAGAAAGTAGGGGATGTTTTCCTTCACGTACGCGCGATGTTGGGTCATCATCTAGGTAAGATCCATTTTATGTTTTAGGGGGATGTTTTCCTTCACGTTCGCGCTTTTCGTATAAGAACCCACAGTGCTCGTTGTTCAAACCATTCTGCAAAGAATACAAAGAAGATGGCTTCTAACCAAATGGACAAAATGGAAAAATTGCAAAACGTTCTCGACAATTTAGGAATGATAGAGCAAATGTTGGTTAACCTAAACGAGGATCACTATTCATATAGTCCCCATCGAGTGAAGATGGAGATAAACAATTTACGAAAAATGAAGGTAATCATCAGTGATCTGTTGAAAGAAATAAAGGAGGAAAAGGAGGATGAAGAGGAAATGATAAGGATGAGAGAATGGAATGAAAAAATTGAAAAAGAAGAAGAAAATGAAAAGAGGAAGAAAGAAGAGGAGGAAGAGAAGAAAGAAGAGGAGAAGAAAAAAAAGAAAGAGAAGAAGAGTGTAGGAGATAAAATAAGAACTTGGTGGAGGAAAAGAAGAAATTAGAAGCAGAAGAAAACCCAAAGGCCCTTTTCAGGGCCAGCCATATTTCTCGAAAAGAGATAGTCTTTGAATTGCCTACCCCTTTTTAAAAAAAATTTTTTTTAAAAAAATCCCAAAAGCCCAAACTCTATTCCCCATGTTAATTTCCCTTGTCGCTAGACAGACCCACACTATAGTTCCATGTTAAATTCCCCTTGTCGCTAGAGTGGCCCACGATTTTTCTCCATGTTAAATTTCCATTGTCGCTAGAGTGGCCCAGGGGGGTCTGTAATGCTAATTCCCATTGTCGCTACGGTGGCCCTATTCACTACTCACAATGGGTCGTTCAAAGTGTTATAATTTATTTTAAAGACACACAATGGGTCGTTCAAAGTGTTATAATTTATTTTACAGATACGCAATGGATCGTTCAAAGTCTTCGCAGCGTTTTACTTTGGCCAGGAAATAATTTGGATCATTCTTAATGATTTGTATTTTCACTTCCTCTCGTTTTGTTTCAGCAACTCGTCTGTCAATTAACATTAGATTCTGCCTTGACTAAAACATCATTAGACCAGAACTGAGCTCCAATACAATAAACCAGTTCTAGACTTAAATATCATAAGATCAGGCCTGAACTTCATAGTGCTAGATTAAATATCATTAGATTAGGCCTGTACCTCATAGTCATAGACTTAAATATCATAAGATCAGACCTGTACTTCATAGGTCTAGACTTAAGCATCATTAGATCAGGCCTGTACTTCATAGTCATAGACTTAAATATCATTAGATCAGGCCAGTACTTCATAGACCTAGACTTAGACATCATTAGATCATGACTGTACTTCATAGTCATAGACTTAAATATCATTAGATCAGGTCTGTACTTCATAGGTCTAGACTTAAATATCATTAGATCAGACTTATACTTCATAGTCCTAGACTTAAATATCATAAGATCAGGCCTGTACTTCATAGTCATAGACTTAAATATCATAAGATCAGGTCTGTACTTCATAGGTCTAGACTTAAGCATCATTAGATCAGGCTTATACTTCATAGTCCTAGACTTAAACATCATTAGATCAAGCCAGTACTTCATAGACCTAGACTTAGACATCATTAGATCAGGCATATGCTTCATATTCATAGACTTAAATATCGTAAGATCAGGCCTGTACTTCCTAGGTCTATACTTAAACATCATTAGATCAGTCCTATACTTCATAGTCCTAGACTTGAACATCATTAGAGCATGACTGTACTTCATAGTCCTAGACTTAAATATCATTAGATCAGGCCTATATTTCATAGTCCTAGATTTACACATCATTAGATCATGACTGTACTTCATAAGTCCTAGACCTAAATAACATTAGATCAGGCCTATACTTCATAGTGCTAGATTAAATATCATTAGATCATGACTATACTTCATAGACCTAGACTTCAAAATCATAAGATCAGGTCTGTACTTCATAGTCCTAAACTTAAACATCATTAGATCAGGCCTGTGCTTCATAGGTCTAGACTTAAATATCATTAGATCAGGCCTGAACTTCATAGTTCTAGACTTAAACATCATTAGATCAGGCTTGTACTACATAGGCCTAGACTTAAACATCATTAGATCAGGCTTGTACTTCATAGGCCTAGACTTCCATCATCAGAGCAGGCCTTTACTTCATAAGCCTATACTTAAACATCATTAGATCAGGCCTTTACTTCATAGGCCTAGACTTAAATATCATTGGATCAAGCCTGCACTTTAAAGGTCAAGACTTAAATATAATAAATAAAATCATTAGATCAGGCGTATACTTCATAGGCCTAGACTTCACTATTAGGCTTGTACTTCATACGCCTAGACTTCAATAGCATTAGATCAGGCCTGTGCATCATAGGACTAGACTTAAATGCCATTAGAACAGGCATATACTTCATAACACTTACCAAGTAAAAGACAAAAGATGTTCTATGTTCCAAGAAAGGTTTTCAAAAGTTGTGTGTGTGTGTGTGTGTGTGTGTGTGTGTGTGTGTGTGTGATTTGGATTTTTAGAGTAGCTTTAACAATTGTTCAGCCATATTTCTACGATGTCTGCAGTGTGACAGTTGATAGTGATGTCTAGCACTGGGGCATCATGCTAAAGACATGTAGCATCATGTCCCATCCAGTCACATTATCCTGACACCAGGCTGACCAGTCATAATACCAACTTATTATAATGCCAAGCGCCAAGAGAGACAGCTAATAGTAACATTTATATATGTCTTTAATATGACTCTGTCGTGGATCGAACCCGTTTGCCTCCAGCATCCGTGGCGACTGCTCTAACCACTAGGCCACCGGAGCGGTCGTTAAAAATTTGAAGAATATTGCAGAAAAGAGAATATTCAGAAGTTTGTTGTCTAAGATTCAGTAATAACCTTAGAGATACTTGATCTTAAAGTTCAGAGCATTTAATCAAGCTCGGTATTTGAAGTAACATGACGTGTGTGGCCTGTATCTGTATTCACAAAGGCTAGAAAGGGCCCTGGCCTTGTATTCTCGAGGCATTGTCATGTTTTCGCAAGGCCTGGTATTGTATTCTCAAGGATTAGAAAGGTATTCTCAACGCCTTGCCTTGTATTATCGAGGCATCATCGTGTATTCTCAAATCCTGGTATTGTATTCTCAAGAGCTAGACAGTTATTATCAAGGCTTTATATTGTATTCTCTAGGGCTTGGAAGACATTCTCAAGGCATGGCCACGTTATCTCAGGCCCTGGAATTTAATTCTCAAGGGCTATAAAGCAGTAGCGTGATAAAGGGGGAAGGGGAGATTCCCCGGCCGCCAAAGGTCTTGGGACGCGAAAACAGCTGATAATTTTTTCCCCGAAAATGACCACAATTGTGTGTTTCTAAATTTGTTATTCTTGAATCCCGACCTTTCAGCAAATTACATAATACATCTGTATCACAAGTTTTTGTAAACTCAGTTCTGCTGCTAGTGTGTGCTTCATGAACAAACTGCATCTCTATCCAACGGCGCCCACAACTCCCTGCTAGTCCTCCTTCGCATCACAGCGAGTGACAGAGATACAGACATCGAACAAAGCTATCGCCTGGGCACAAATCAGTAAACAATATACATCTTTGATTCCGTCAGACAACTAGTAGTAAGATTGATTGGAAGGGGTATGTGGGGGATATATTTTTTTAAAGGTTAATAAACATCGTTATTTTCAAATAACGCCGATTTCTTTAATATCAACATTGGCATTTTAAATGTGCATCAGCTCAATTTGCAGATATCTTTCAGTTGATGCCACTAAAACACTTGTGTGCTCATTAGTACTTTCAAGACTAGACTATTGTAACTCAGTTCTCTCTCTGGTTCATCTCAATATCTGCTCCAGAAACTTCAAAAAGTTCAAAGCACAGCTGCTCGGATCATACTTAGAGTACCACGATCAGAGCACACCTCCACGCTGCTCTGTACCCTACACTGGCAATCCATTCGATCCAGAATCAAACACAAAATTTGTTCTCTGTGCTACGTTTCACTGTCGGACTCTAGTGCAGCATACCTATCCGACCTCACCCACGTGTACACACCAGCAAGATACTTACGCTCCTCTTCTGACAATCGTTTATTCATTATTCCAAGTATGAAAACAAAGTCATATGGATAGCGTTCTTTTGCATACCAGGGCCCAGCAACGTGGAATGAATTGCCCACTGAACTTAGACACAAAGACACAGTGATCACATTCAAGAGGGCTCTCAAAACTCACTTATTTCGACTGCAAGAACAAACTTAAAGACCTAATAATGTTTCCTACCTTAAATATTTTCAGCATCTTTTTTTAATGTTTTCTAATTTCATGGTGTTTGTTTTTGTAATCATATCATTATATGTTTTTTTTTTTTTTATCTTATAGGTGTTGTCTAATGTTGTAAAGCGCTTAGAGCTTCTAAAGATTAGGCGCTATACAAAGTCCTCATTATTATTATTATTATTATTGTCGGTTGTGATTTGGTTTGAATCGTGTGTGTATTGCCAGTTCTGTATTGCATTCGGTAATGATCGACGACTTCAAACTTCGAAACGTTACAGCGGTTGTTGCTGAAGGATTGTGTTTCTCGAGTTAACTTCATTTGCATTATGTTTTATTAAAAAAAGAAAGATGACTTGTTGATGTGCTGGGGAAAAGGTTGTTTGGATTCGGCGAAAATTTTTCACATCTTTGTACTTTTACTATTGTAGAACAACATGCATTAGATTTCATTTTGGTTTTAAACCAGCGAAATTCGGGGCGCTGTTTTGATGGAAAAGTAAGTTTTAGTACTTATATTTAAAATGTGAATTAACTGCCTCTATTGTAAGGCGTCTTTTTAAATATGTAATTTGTAACATGAGTATTCACTTCGATTTGTGGGCATAGTATGGAAATGACATACATGCATAAAAATGGAACTTGATTGTTTTGTGTGAATGATAGAATTTACGTGCCAGGAAATGCTTGATTGTTTTGTGTGAATTATAGAATTCACATGCCAGAAAAAAAAGACCAAACGACATTACATTGCTGGAAAATCAGTGACGGCGAGGGCTCTTCTCCGGGCACCGCTGGGGGAGCTCACAGCACTAGCCACCTCCCTAAATCCCTCTCCTGACTTCGGCCTTTCGGGTCCTGTTTTCTTGCTCTTTGGACCATCATCGCTTTCCAGGGCGCCATTTACGCCACTGTCATTGTGTTCTCAAGGGCTGGAAAGATATTTTGAAGGCCTGACATTGTATTAAGCCCACTACCACCCCGCCAAAATAACAGTTCAGTTACTTTAGATACACGTTCGTCAATGAAATTATGAATGTTAGCACATGCGAGTAAGTCAGAGAAACAGACTCAGAAAATTGTGGTTTTCGGATATTTGCTTTACCATATGCATATTTTGTAAAACGGCATGACTTGCTATTTAGAACATTTACTGGGACCCTGTCCACATGAAAAATAGGTACGGAGATATGAATGTCTTTTGCATAAACAAATATAAACGAATTATGTTGTCGGTGCCAAAAATGTATACCAGCTTACATATTTTGTATGTGGAGTAGACAAAATGAATATTCTGACGGTATAGGTCAAACCGATAGGCCTAAACTTAACATTAACACTTCTACCATCTGATTTAAAATTCAGATCTCTGACGTAATGGAGAGACTAATAAGAATAATGTTATGTTGATTTTTCGATTCGCCAATAAAATTAGGGCGTTCCCATGTATCAAAGTGATATACATCCTTCGGAACAAAATGTTTCTAAAGATAACGCTCACTAACACGAAATGCGATTCTTTATCTGTTATGCTAGGTGGGCTGGGAATTCGAAAGGGCACCTGACAAGCCCTCTTATTGGTTTCTGTCAGATCTGCTAAATATAAGTACTGTATATACTCACTTAGACCTCAAGACCAACCACAAACATCATAGACCCAAAGTTGCCGTACCATAATGCAACGGCATATATGGCCTATGCAATTTGTTAGGAGTAATCAGTTGAACAAAAATCATAGGCCCTGATCAGCCGGCGCATGATGCAACGGCACATCAGGGTCCGTGTTTTTCAGATTGCTTTTGACTCAGCTAGGGCCAATAAAATCCCTGTATCGTGTAATATCAGTGTACAGATTCAAGGGCGCCAGCAGAAATCGTGAAAGGGGTTGGGGGGGGCACACATGTAGTTAGGCCAAACATATTTAGAGGTTTTGCCCTCCTCCTCTTACCCCCCCCCCCCCCCCAGTAGGTTTCTAGTGGCATCAAAACATGACTGAGAAATTAGTATCTAGATTGTTCGTATATCTTTAAGCGTGCAACAAGTCCAAGACTGACGCTAATTGCTACCAATTTCTAGCACTGGTATATATCTTTACTACTGTATTGTGTACTAGCACCTGATAGGCTATTGTAATTAATTTTATAGGGTTAGTGGGTTTCATGCTAGTTTAACTGCCCACGCGCACGTTTAAATTTACTGACAAGCGGATAGACAAAGAGAGAATTATGTTATATTCTGTTCATAGCAAAAGGTTTCCCTAATCAATGCGACAACACACACTGTTGCACGCAAACAAATTCTAAGGGAAATAACCACTTTTAAATGCAGAATAATGCTTCTAGAGTATGTTCCCTTCAACCTGAATTGGTCACTTTTGGCTTACTCATCATTTGTTAAGACATTAACTCCTATAGCTTTTTGTCATTTTCGCCTGAAAATCGAGTAGGAAACACATCTGAAAGCTATTTCTGAATAGACTCGAAAACACCAAATCCCCGGTCACCTTTCAATAACATACTGTCTAGTTGTGTTAGAAACATCGTTTTTCATTGGCTATTTGACTCGCGCATGAGCAGGAGGGTAAAAGGTGGATTTGTTTGGTTTTTTTTGGGGGGGGGGGGTTGTGGTGCTAAACGGAGCCATTATTTATTTCAAATGCCCATCTTATCCTACTTTTTGCAAAGGCTCATCTGTCTGTTTGCAGTTCATACCGGTTTGCTTTAGAGCTGAGACCAAAACGTCTAAAATCCGGACACAAAACTGGATTCTGGCCACGGGCGAATTTTCGGTTTAAAAATGTCGGGTCCAAAAATGAGATTTTTTAAATCTGTATTTTATAGTGCAACTAGATATTCCAGATTATTTGGTATCATTGTAGAGCTACATCTGTCTACCTTTCTATAATACCACCCACTTTAGTGTATAATGCATGACCATGACGCTACAGAGCTCGGCAATAGGCTACTACCTCCTGCACCGTTAAGTCGTCGCTAGGGGTTAATGGGTTAAAGGAGATGAATTAATGGGAAACAGAGGCCTACACAGCAAATAGAATACTTTTTTTTGTAGCACACTATTGGTAATCAGCTTTAAATAAGTTGTTATATCACACACACACACACACACATCAAGGCCAGTCACTGACCTTCTGGATTTTTTAAGCCCCCTCCCCCACAACACTTGAACTGACCAGGATCTGAATGTGCAATTTTCTCTTGACTTGAATTTTCGATAAAATCATTTGCATTCCTTTGATGTGTGCGACTGGTACTGGTTTCTATGCAATGTTTATATTATAAATTCCGTACAATATGACCACATAATTTTAACTCACTCAGATCTTAATTTCAAATGTTTTAAATCCATCGAGGCTACTCCACGAAACCTAAAAAGTCATTTTCAGAATTCCATAATAGCAGATGAAAGTTGTTAAAACCTCAATTATAATGCATATCACCACCACCATAGCAACAGTTAGCATTATCATCACCACCATGATTGCTATGTATGCCAACTCTAGCATCATTTTATCACTAATACCACTGCAACGACTATGACAACGATGTCGTCGAATATAGGTTCCAGCTCACGTGAGGGTTTTTTTCCTCAAAAATTGAAAAGATGCCCTCACAAAGCACTCTACAGGCTGACAATATGGTAGTCAATCAGTCGGTTGGTCATTATGACATACAGACATACAAATAAAGAGATAAATAGAGTCAGGAAAACATAAACACACAAAAGCACACATATAATTTAACCTTAACATTACGTCGATCTGATCCTTGGTCTGATTTGCGTATAATGACGTAATGTTTGAATATGATTTCACTATTAACGGCAGAGAAACGTTAAAAAATCGATAGTATATATATATATATATATAGAGAGAGAGAGAGAGAGAGAGAGAGAGAGAGAGAGAGATGTGTCCTATTAAACTAAGATAAGAAGAAATGACATTGTTTACTTTGATATTTACCACAAATGTTTCTATGTGGGTGATCGAGCATTGCGACTTCAGTGACCCAGATCAGCAGTATTATGATGTATTAGTAGATCGGAGTGGCATGTCCAGGTTAGGTCGATTTTCAATACTTATATTGGCTTGATGTAGGTGTACGGGTAATGTATAAGTCGATAGCAATCTATTCACTGTGGATGACACATTCTTGATTCGTGTTAGACCGTTTTCTCACACCAAGTGTTGTAATTGTATACAGAATGCACACGTCATTCCCTCGATTACATGGCATATCCAATTATTGACCTGAAATGCTAGTTTAGTAACTTGTGCGTAGTTGTGTCTGGACATTTTATACATACAGGCTGATATACAGTATACGTTAGATGATATACAAGTTTGCCCACTGGAGACTCCAGATCACCGATGAACAACTCCAATAACATTTTTTTTTTCTTTTTCTGGATAAATTGGAATTAGTTCATTATAATCGAGGTAAGTTGAAACTAAGTTGTCAGTTCTCATCCATTTTGCAAATGGTTCTGTTCGTTTAATTTCACGAAAAACGACGATCTTGCATAGCAGTGACATGTTCATAAAGTGATAAGATTCATCTGAAGTTCATTTGAGTTTCACAGAAATAAAAAAGATTTTTGATTTTGGAACCTGGTGAATCTTACTGTTGACTAGAGTTTGTATTATTATCAGTAAACAACTTAGTTAAAACTTACAAACATGACACAAAACACGAGAATAGCCTTTAAAGACACTCAAAGATCAAACATATAAAACAAATTAAACATACATAACAATAAAATACTGAAGAAACTTACACGTATTATTAATAGTGATTAAACTCCAACGGAGTAAGCTGATCTTGGAAAGTCAATTTCTCTAAATTGTCGAGGTAGCAACGACAAACTGAGCAGATCGAAATCTTCTGCGCCGTGACCCATCTGATACAGACAAACTAGAAAAGTTTAATTTCATGACAGTCAGATGTGTATATCAAGAGAGCATTAGTAAATATTGTTATAAGCCAGGGGTCTTTACTTGACCGAGCGTTGTCAAACCCTGGCGCGATTCCCACTAGAAGTCACAAGTTTACCCCAAATTTTCAAAGACTTCCATACAACTTCAGTTGTACATTTGAAACCCCGACGTGTCCGTTCTATACATAAATTTCACTCTAATCAACGCAAGACCACATATCTCACAATCTGACATATATCTATCAACCGCACATCTTGATGGTTTCTCTTCGGTAGGTTTACGTACCGCCAGCAGTTCACGCCGTAGAAACTATACAACTATCCCCTAACACAGGGACTATTTTAACTACGTCAACTTAGGCCAGTCAATGCATGGTTTCGAGGCAAATTTCGCCTATACAACTGCATCATATGAGCCACCATAGCGACATAAACAGTATCTGCTGAATCCCTTCTTATTTATTCATTTGTATAATTTACAGGCTTCCTACCGTAAATACGGCCACTGCAATCACACCATAAATGAACACCATTATATTTTAATAGGAACTACGGTACGACAGGACACTCATTCGGTTTTGACCTGAATTCACTCCTAGTAAACCATGGCATCATGGAAACTCACTAATACTTCGCACCGTGACGTTTGGTCATAGTAATTGGTTAATTATTTCGGGCTAAGGAATATTTCCATTGCACCGAATTCCAATAATCAGACAAGTAATCACAAAAGTCAAAGAATTCCTTTAAACGGGGTGCTATAACCAAATGCGCATACTCCAAATTTATTACAACATTTCTTATTTGAGCTTTAAAAATATGAGCAACAGGTAACAAACACACGCGCGTTATATTCTTCTTGTAAACAGGATCATGCAAATGGCGGTCGGGATCTACAAGATTTTAAATCCGTATAGGATCTCAACGCGTGGGTGTGTGTGGGCTAAGCCTCTGTAAATACCCATCATCCGATAAAAAATAAATTTTCAATAAAGCAGCCATCATAAAGAATCTTTCCTAGAGTAAGTTCTCTTTACAGTTAAACGGTTAAAAGTATGCACTGGAAATGTTACCAGCCTTATATATCTGCACGATGAAACAAAAGGCAGCAATATTTTTGAACATGGAAACATGGTAGAAATACCAAGATCAAAACAGCCAGGCATGCAAATATGGTATAAATAGCAAGGTCAAGAACAGGCAGGTGTCTAAATAGAGTCAGCCTGCAAATAGGCTACAAATAGCAAGTTCAAAGGCAGGCAGGCAAGTATGGCAGAACTACCAACATGAGCAACAGTTAGGCATGTGAGTTCGTACATCGAGACGACGAGGACCAGTTTAGTCATCCAATTTTGAGAGGGATCAACATTTACCGATCTCTGTAGCTAGCTTGAACTTGATTCAGTATAGAGACCCATGGACTTGTCGATTTACAAAACATCAAACGAGAAGAGCGAAGTTATTCAGTCAAGAATAGTGAATTTTAAACGATAACCGTAGCTTTGGATCACATCCATTGATCAAGTCTTGTGAATTGCTAGCAATGAAATTATAAAAACGATCCTTTAAATATGGGTCAAAAGTCAACGGTCACATTACCATCATACCACTGATGGAGACAGCGTCTGTAAAATAACTATAAGCACTGAGACATAAGTGTACCCATTTTTGTGAATGGTTTCTGCTATGAGAAGATACACATGCTGGGGTTAACAGTTCACGATCAAGGTCACATCGACGTCCAAATGAAACTGGTTTCTAAACTTCATAAACGGGTTGCTTTTTGGACAAGGAAGTAGCATATTTATGTTGGATCTAGAGGTCAAAATTCAGATCACTGCAACCCGTATACCAATGTTAACCTATGTCAGAAATGTCCTGCCATTAATATATGACTTGCAAGCGCAAAACTTAAGCACTAGGCGGTCAGTAGGCGTATCATGCACTTTTTGCGGTACTTTTCATCTCTAATTATTGTCAGCCCCGTACTAATATATAAGCGTAGTTAAATATATGATTTACGGCGTCACACCAAAGAAAATTTGTTGGAAATTTTATTCCTAATTTCTAAAAATAGTTGATCATTTTTTCCATTATTGATATTATCACTTCCCATTTTTTCACTTTATTACAGACTAGTTTGGATGTACGCATTGGAATACATAACGTACGATTTGAGAAAGCGTGTATTGATTTGACTGTTATGTATATTTGATTTAATTTATAACTGATTAAATTGTTTGTAAGTTTTAATATAAAAAATTTTCATTACTTATGAAAATAATGTAGTTCTGTTTATTAAGAACTCGATACTTTTCCAGAAAATAGTTTGACCTTGACTGTTCATTTTAGTAAACACATAAGGCCTGGTTCCCGACTTTAATTCAAAATTAGTAACAGTCACGTCAACAAGTTTTTTATTATTTATTTTTATTGTGGGAATAATAAGGTTGAGATCGAGGTTGTGTTGGATTCGTGACCCTCGACTTGTAAATGTTTTTAGTGAAGTAAACAACTTTGATTCTCGCAGTAAAGTGATTGGTTCTTATCAAGGACATACAGGGGCTAAGTGATTTTTTTAAATATGTCAACATGATCACGTGACCCATATCCGGACATCTATTTTGCGTAAAATTCAAGTTTTAAACCAAGCATTGTTTTAGAGAAATAATCTCAGTTGGGCTTGAAAACACTGAGACGTAAAGATTTTTCTTTTGTTGTGTCATTTTGGGAATTACATTTTAATGTTTATTCAGATTATTTGGATTCAAAAGGATTAATTCGTTTCTCTGGAAATATTTTTGAGTGCTCATACAGAATTCTAGAACAAAGACATTTCATACAAATTTTATTTGGATTTCCAAAACAGGAGGATTATTTCTTGTGTTTCTACAAGGAACTGTGAACAACAACATTAAACAGGATACAGCAAACGTCATCGCCTTCCATGTTGGATTCTTCGCCGGGTCTCGAACATGAAATCATTAGAACAGTTCATTATTAGGACTCTTAAAATTTTATTCGTGGATTATTCCTTGATTATTTTTGGATTTGATTCTTAAAACAGTAAGTTCTTGTTTTTTATTTCTTTCATTTTTTACAGTATTTTTCCAGGGAAATAAATGATTTGTTATATTTTTCAAAGCTTGTTGTTTTCACTCTTTCTTGTGTTACTGTTTATTCGATCCTAAACACGTAACATGACATACAGGAAGAATATAATATGAGAATATATATTTGCTTCTTTGGAAAATATTTTTTCAAGCAAACATGTTCATGTATGATCTATAATAATATCATCTGTATTGGATTCAGTAGCAAGATGGAAGCTTGTTGAAAACTGTCTCCCCTATTACAGAGAAATTTTAATAATCAATAATTTTGTCTACCGCTTCGAAGTCGATAAATCATATACAAATATGAAGGTATACTTGGTCAGGTCTAGTCTATGTAATCGTTGCAAAAATCATTTAATGACAAATATAGATGGACTATCTTTGTGAGGTTATGGCCTGTGTGTTGACTTAAAACAGTTTTGATAATGTTTTATGAAGGCTTGTCTAAATAGGGATAACATTGGTTTATGGGTTGCATAAATATGTGCGTATTAATATTGTCAAAATACATCGCATTGCGGGAAAATAATGACTTGATTGTAAGTCGAGCTGGTAATATGAAGACAACACAATGTCTGAGAGCTGTATATGTTAACATTCTAACAAAGTGCTAACCTGTTTCTACTGGTCATCACGTGAAATAACCTATTGTCAGACACATTACTTGGGAACAAGTCTTTGCCTAAGCTACTGCGTTTGGTTCTCAATCGGTTATGCTGAAAATTATCCACCCGATCAGCAACAAAACAATGCAACGGAATGTTATGTTTATCTCGATTCAGGTCATTTTTACGATTTTGAATGGATGGGTTATTAAATATTTCAATAAGAAACGTGTTCCACAGTTGAATTGTGGAAGGCAGAAATGATTTTTGATAGTGTCGCTCGGCACAAAGGAGGTCGAATGATCAAATAGAGTAGTATCATTGTTAAAAACAAGATGTTAAACTACCTCTTGTGCGTAATTTGGGGGGGGGGGAACATGGTACATTTTAAACATCTAAATTAATTTATGCTTATAGCGTCCATGATTATGGCTGTCCCACTCTGTTTCCTCATATAACAATGCCCGAGCCACACTCGTGGTAGCAACGGTTACTGTCTCATAGCCTCCGAATTGATTATTTCTCTCCAGTGATTCATTTTCTTGCTTATTATAGTTAATCCGGATACAATCAGCGTAGTCAAACACGGGAAGTATAAAAGAGTTATACATTTTGTCCAAGGACAAGTGATCCAGTCTATGTTTCAAAATTTCAAAATATGAACTTTCTAACAAGCCATGTCAGATATTTGCTTGGCATGCGCCATCACAAGACGGTACTATGCCTAAGTGTTTATGTTGAACACTTCTCTAATGTGTTTACTTGATAACTACAGTTTAGGATGGCTATTTTAATTTTTCTTTCGTGTTATTGGCATTGACTCTGATTTGTCTGGGTTTAAGGTCACTAACGAAAGACGGGACCAGGCCTGTAATTTTTGATTGTCCAAATGTACAATTTGGCTAGCCAGCCTCATTTGGATTTTCAACGATTACATATAGTTTAGTATCATGAGCGAATATTCTTAGTGGTGACTGTATATCATTCACGACATCATTGATATATACTGTTATTAATAATGGACCAAAGATCGATCCTTGAGATACTCGTGCATATCTAGATTGAAATTACGAAAATTCAGGGCAACTCTTTGTTTTTTCTTCACAACAGGTAGACCTAATGTTTTAACCGCAACAGTGAACTACCTTAAACACCGGTCTTCTTAAGTTTAAAAAGTAATCCAGAATGCCAAACACAATACAATGCTTTACTTATGTCAAAGAAAACAATTTTAACATCCTTTCCATGGTATAGAGCGTAACAAATCGTATTATAAATATATAATAACTGATTGTTGTTGAAAAGTCATTGGGTGTAAAGCCCGATTGACTACGTGAAATCAATTTTTTTTTAAACAATGTTATTATGCCAATGTTTGTAGACACATTTTTCAAACACCTTGGACACAATGCAATATTTGTTCTACATCGTCAATTACTGGGATCACATTTGACAATTTCCAAGAATCTGGAAATCTTGAGGTATTAGGAGAAATGTTACAAATCCAACACGTTGGATACTTAATTGTACATGCAACTGTTGTGAGTAACTTGGGATGCTCTAAGTCTTAACCACACGCCTTGGATTGATTTAAATCAATTAAACGCTATATATACGTCGTCTTCACAAATATTGATGCACGAGATAGCGGGGTAAAGTGTCTTGTTCAGCAAGCTGAATGATGTCATATTATCAATTTGTATTCTAAACTGTTCGCAAATGAAACCATTCAATAGGTTAGCTTTCTCTCCATCATCTGTCACATTAGCCCCGTTTATGAACAATGAATCAAACAATTTCTTAGTGGATTTTCCCCGGATGTCTTATTAGAGTTGCTCGAAAAGTTTTAATTTTGTCAGCCGAACGCTGATTGTGGAAAGTTTTAGATTCACGTGTTTCACTAATATTTTTTTTTTTTTTTTTTTTTTTTTTTTTTTTTAACGATATAGCAGTACGGTTGTGGGTTTTGCAAGAGTTTTGCTCGATCATACGCCGCCTTTTTCGTCTAATGAGTTTTATAATATCATTTTTCATACATGGCTGGTCTTTAGCAAGTATATTAACCGTCTTTTGTGGCATACGTTTACCTACTGCATCCCAAAGTCAACTTGTGAATTTAGTAACGACATCATTAATATCGTTATTTTCAAATATTTCATCCCACAGACCATTCGGTAAAAAAGTATGGTCTTCTTTATCATATAACCGTATCACTGTCTTATAATCTCACAACACTCGAATTTGGGATCGTACATTTTAAGGTGGCATATACTGGGCAATGGTATCTGACCCCGTTTAAATGAAATAGATCAAGAACACCAGCATTACTTACAAATTCGGGGTCTGGCATGACTAAATAAGTATATATTAACTCTCTAAGATAGTCCTAATATTTCTTTTAATCTGACAATTGGTTTATTAGGTATCATATGGATGTTTTTATTATGAGGACTAATGCCTGTACGTCGTCTTTAATACAACCAATACATTCCGTCATTTTTCATAATTAGCAATTTACTTCGTCATTTTTCAT
Source organism: Sinohyriopsis cumingii (assembly GCA_028554795.2). Taxonomy (NCBI): domain Eukaryota; kingdom Metazoa; phylum Mollusca; class Bivalvia; order Unionida; family Unionidae; genus Sinohyriopsis; species Sinohyriopsis cumingii. Next base: position 60,453,765 of record CM068838.1, read on the forward strand.
AACTGTCAATAGCTGATGTCACCTTTTATAGAATAAGCCGTCAGCTTTATAATTATCACTTGATTACGTTACCTTTCAAAAGAATCAATACATTCCGTCATCTTTTACTATTAGCATTATACTCAGCAATGCACACTCAGAAGTGAAATCATTCAAACTGTCGCTTAACAGCCGTAAGTTGTCAATAATATCAACGTAAACATTTATCACCTGTATTTCTGTATGTAAATTAACCTCCGGACAGAAGATTCATATACAGGTAAGTAGAGTTCAAAATAGATTTCAAAACTATAGAGTTATTTGACCCCTGACATCATAGTCTCAAAAGTATCAATACAAATCTCAAGAGTGTAACTTAAGTTTCAGTAGTCTTTAGTTTTAACTTAACTGTTGTCTTGAATATACACACTGCGCGCACGCATACTTATCGGGCATTGAAATAACACTTTAAGACAATTTGAAGAAAAAAAATGTATTAATTTATTGATTCAGCGATCTATATTGCAACCTAACACATAGAGAGGATAAAATTTCGGTTTTCCCAATCGACTGATTACGACCTAACGTCTAGGGCAGATGTCCTTTTTGTTATTTTTAGAAACAGGGAGGGGCTGGGTTTTTTTTTTCAAATTGCTTTTTATATCGTCGAATCGACTTCAAAGTTTTAATGATAAACATATAGGACACTGCGATAAATGGAGTGGCAATCCGTGCTTGGTGTTCATTTCTATAGGGCGGTGGACAGACAATTTTCCCAAGGTATGTGTTTTCATTAATTGTTTTTATTAAAAAAATACGCAAACGTACTGTTTTTGTTATAAAGTTTGTAATGAATCGTGTCAAAGAAAAACAGAAATTGTGAGACAAAAATATTTGCACATTTGATCCAATGAAGATCTTGTATTACTCACATACAGGTGAACATGTACCATATCTTCCAGGTAAACATGTACCATATCCTGATATTGGCATTACAGCATTAACACGGACCAATCAAGAAAATACAATATTGTTTGTCAGTGTAGAGTTAGTTTAGTAGCAAGGTGATATTATTTTTTAAACTAAAATAAATTTCTTGTGTAGTGCCGTTTAGTATTTTATTTTTAAGTTTCTCTGGACAGGTAACGTACGTATGACAGCATTGTTCATTTCATCTAACTTTCACTTTGCACGGAATTAGTAGGTAATACACAATAAGAATATTATCCGTATACACGCAAAGTTGTGTATATCGACAGCCTACATACAAAGTGTGCCTGGTAACAAAAGTCACGTTTAGTAGTGCCCGGTAACGTTAATATTCAGTTCACTTTAAACTACCCACGTTTGTCCTACAAAGTTTAGACTGTTTTACATGATTTATATTATATAAGGAAATATATCCTAACATCCAGATTTTAAAGAGACTACTTTACCAAGATCTTAAAGACTGCATTGTTGCAATTCCATTTTCCTAAAACTGGAACGTGTATTGCAGTGTTAAGTAATTACGTGTATATTAACTCTCTCTCTCTCTCTCTCTCTCTCTCTCTCTGATATACTTGGCATGCTACATACGTGGCTGATTTGCACGTAGTCTTCTTCTTTGGTCACATACACTACGCACAGAAGATGATTACAAGTTTTATATATATCAGCGCTCTTTCCCAGTGGCGTCACTCGGGTTGGTGTCACCCAGTGCGGTAGCTCATGGTGTCACCCCCATGGTCCTCCTTCCGTAACAGACCATACAGAATCCTTAGCAAAGTCATTTTGGTGTCACCCCCTCTGATGGTGTCATCCGGTGCAGTCCGCACCCTCCCCCCCCCCCGCATCCCCCTAGCGACGCCACTGCTGTGCCTGCTAGTCATGTATTTAACTATGATCGGTTATTCGCTTATGAAATCCGACTAGACCGAGCAGTGTGTGCTCTGTACAATTTTCAATTTTTCATTTTGGTGTCACCCCTCTGAGATGGTGTCACCCTGTGCGGTCCGCAGCCCCCGCACCCCCCCCCCCCCCCCAGCGACGCCACTGCTCATTCCGTTGCCTCGAATCACTCTATTCTGTACATTTCAACTAATCTGATTGTATGCTAAATGTATATGTCGTACTAGCGACGGTATATATATATATATATATATATATATATATATATATATATATATATATATGAGTTTCAGGTCATACTAATATAATGAAATATATTTGTTGAGATTATCATTTGTGTAATGAAGGGTGTGAACGTTGATCCATTATATCACTGTGCTTTAAACAACCAACTTGTCAAACTCACTTTGAGCAGTAAACAAGGTATCATGGCTCCATTCAAACAATCATTGCATGAGGGTTGTGATTACATTTTAATAATAATACAACAGGCTAATTGGATGGGCATGCTTCAGGCAGGCCGATGAATCAGCTCGACACCTGTAACGGTATTGACGGGCGATTGTCCATCAATATCAACATTTTTTTTTTTGGTGGGGGGTTATCGGACTATGCTTCGGGATCAACATGTTCGCTAAAACTGATATATTGTTGCAACAGCAGATGACTGAGCAGCGTCTTTTTTCTTTTCGATCTCCCCCGGCCATTCCACTCCCACCCCATCTTTTCATCATAAGCATTGAAATCATCAGAACGTGCCAAGATCCTTCGATTTTAAAAGCAATGGCTTTTCTATGTGCTCCGTTTTTCGTTCAGATCAATTTCTTTAATACATTCGAGTAATATCCTTTATCGTGCTAGCCGTTCTTGTTATATTTTCATTAGCATAGTCTTATATTGATTAATGACATTTTTACAACGATTAAAATAAAGGTGTGTCTCATTACGTTAGTCAACTACAGAACAAAGCTGACCATTCTCTAAAAGCACTGTTTATTTTAACACATAGACAGGGCCGACAAGGGGGGGGGGCTACCGGGGGTATATCCCTGGGGCCTCGGGCCGAACAACACTTTCTAATTTTATCAAAGAATTTTTTTTGAACAAGAACTAGGAGAAGCCCGGGTGTTTCTTACCCCAGGCCCCTGATAGCTCTCTACGGCCCTACACACAGACACGCGAGAAGCACTTCCATGAGCCTCAGTTAGAATTTTCAGATAGGGTTATTACGCAATTGTCAAGGTGAATAAGCAGAAAGCCCCACCCTTTGTTAACAATCCATGGCTTTTCAGACAATGAGCAGTCGCACTCCGACTCATGTGATTATAATTTATACAATTTTGTTTTTTAGCGAATCTTAAATAATAATGAAACCTGGCACAGATTTAAAAATAAAATAAAAGCATACGCATTCAATAATATATATTTAGAAATAAAGTCTATGCTACTTTCATTTTCTCTCATTGTTTTCTTGCTTTGCTTTGATGTTGGGCAGTTACCAATGGACCAAGATCTACAATGTTTAGAGGAATGTGTGAATATAAACCAGATTACACAGTTGGAAATACATTATTGGCAATATTTGACATTGGAAACATCTTGTAATATTTTGATGTTTAAGTCTGATATCTACCTTGTAATTATTGGTATCGTGTAAGTGTTGATATATCGTTCATCGTAAGACAACATGAGTTGCGAACTTAGCCACTGTAGCTATGTAGATTGGGTCTATAGGTAGATATAATGCTTTCAGAAAGTCCGGGTCAGGTCAAGTGTTGGAGGAAGGGGGATGGTCCAAAATTTCAGAAGAGCCCTGACTTCGCTCAAAAGGGCACTAAAGCAAAAAACTATGTGTCTGTTTACTCAAAGTGTGCATAATACCCAATAGATGTGCGCAAAAGAATAAAACTATGGTCAATTTCCAAGTGACAAGAGTGTGTACGTTTGTGTGTACGTTTTTTTTTTTATAGCGGGACGGGGAGGGGGCTCACCCCCACCCCCATTTGGTCCTGATTAGTCCAAGTTTCCTCTGACCTTTCCCATCCCATTTTTGATGTTTAGACATTTATGGTGGGGTGCACATAAATGTAAAAGTATCTATAAAAAAATGGCTTTGGAAGGGCCAGAGGAAGCTAGGACTACCTGGCCCACCGGACATGAAGAAGAAAGAAAAAACAACAAGAAGGCGGGAAAAAACTCGTTGGTGGGGCCCCGAGTGGCCGAGTGGTCTAAAGCGCTCTTTGTTACGGATCACTGCCATCTCACCTCTGTGTGCGTGGGTTCGAGTCTCGGATTCGGCTGATGTGGGTATGTGAGAAAGCTTGCCAGTAGCTTATCGTGGGTCGGTGGTTCTTTCCGGGGTTTTCCCGGGTTCTTCCTCCACTATTAATACTGGCCGCCATGTATAGCCTATCTTGTGCTGAAAATGGCGTTAAACCCTACAACAACAACAACTCGTTGCTGTCTTTGTGTGGTTGTGTCATGACTAATTGCTATTTGATGATTCTACCTAAATAAATTTATTTTTCTGTATCTTCTTTTTATTATTATCTTAAAGTATGACTGGTCATATTTTTTTTTATATATAAAAATCCCCGTTTTGAAAAACAGATGTATTCGGGTTACATGTAAACAAGTATACTCAGTCTATTTTTAGAGCACATGTTCATGCCTAATGGTGGTGATGATCATGATGCATTAGTTATATTTAGGTGTTCTTTGTTTTAATTGAAAGACAATTGTTTAATTTTCAGTACAGGTGCATTAAGGTGGTGTTGTGTGTCATTGTATTCTGGCGACAGAGAACAGTGAGTGGGGTATTTATATTGGTCCTGAAGTGAAATTGTAACCACTTTAACGCACAGGGGCTTGTATCGTTGCTTACAATTTACCTGTCATAAATGTACTATATAATAACTGTATGACAGGTAAATTGTAAGCAACGATACCAGCCCCTGTGACTTTGTTGTGTATAGTCCATCCTCTCCAAAAGTACCGGATACTCTTTGACAAGACTTTCATCGTGAGTTTATCTGTGAAGATATTTCAGAATAAGATTTCATTTATTGGATTTGGACACATTGTCTGCACAGTATAGGGGAAAAACTAAATGCGTGGCCGCCATATTTGTTCTTGGCTGTATCGATTTAGTAGGAAGGAAGGATTTTATATATCGACTTTAAATTGAAGTTTAATACTTCAGTTAATCGTTGATGAATAGCTAAGGTCATGTCTTATCAGCAACAATGAAATTAAATTTTAACTTTTCAGGTGCCCATCGTGGTCTCTTCATCGTGTATTATGGTCATATGATTGCAAACGAGCTATATAGAACTATGGTAATAATTTGTAATTGATAACCTTTTTTTTTAAAAATAAGATCACTTTGGTTATTATACCAGTAAGTAGATTGCCTTTTTCTCGCCTTACGACACTAGTAATGTCAGAAAAAAGGCGGAGAGCTACTTGTTAGTAACCTAGGTTACATCGTTGTAAACTATACAGACAGATGCTTCCCCGTAAGTTTACTAACAGATGATTTTCTGTCCATTTTACCTGGACGATGGGCAACCTGGCAACTTTCCCCTTTATGAGACCAGCACAGTTGACCATTTTGAACAAGGCACACTGAAGCAAAATAAATTACAAATAAAGATACTTAAAGAAAGCCTGATTTGAAGTATTTATGTTTTTAACATTATCTTGAGATTCAGTGAATTTATTTCTACTTCCAAACACCATATAAACTCGACTGTAATCAACCAGCATACAATAAATATGGCTGCTGATGACGTCATTCGGGATCTTTCTATAGGTATAAATAGTTGATAAGTATTTTTACCTATTTTTAATTACAATAATGTAATCCAGGTGCACATACTAATTTAAATTAATGTCCAGTTTCTGCAGTGCTGTTTTGAAGTCTTATAGCATGAAACGATGCATGATTTTTTTCTTATGCAAACATAAATTTTCAAGTATTATAAACATCATATGAATATGTTATGTTCTTAGTCTTAAAAAATCTTATAACTGTGAGAATTGTTCTACCTGACAACAATGTACTGCATAAAAGCAAAGTTAAATATAAATACTCATAATGAGAAATAGACACACACACACTTGCTTTTCTGTTTTTCTTGTCCATCTCTTGTCTGTTATGTTGAAAAGAAGTCACTTTTTCCTAAATTTAAAGTCTAATATTTTAAGCTTGACTCCTGACAGAGGGTCAGTATTACCCTGCATATTTTCCGAACAGTCAGTGGGGGAAAGCAAAGGGTCGATATGGGCAATATCAGGTCAGGTACGATGGAGAAATTAAGTCAGTCAGTGAAAGAATTGGACAAAAAATACTTTCTTTTAGCAATAAAAGTGAAAAGACAACTTGATCATTAATGAATTAGCATGATATATCTAATTATTTTGTGATAAGAAAAAATAATTTAGTCTTGTTATTAAGATGTCAACTCAGTTATTTACTAATTCTGGTCATCCCGAATTATTTATTTGTTGTTATACATGTAGTTTGATTCAAGTCTCTCTTCCTCAGACATACAGCTGGTAATACTGTCTGGTTCACTCAGACACCATTTTTTCACTGTCTGGTTTACCCAATCATTAGGTATCGCTGCCTGTTTTACTCGGGCATCAGGTATCACTGGCTGGTTTACCCAGACACCAGTTATCAGTTCCTGGTTTACTCAGAAACCAGGTATCAGTTCCTGGTTTACTCAGACACCAGGTATCACTGTCTGGTTTACTCAGACACCACATATCACTGCCTAGTTAATACTCAGACACCAGGTAGGCAGAATTATCAGAAGATATCAAAATGAAATAAAGTGGAACCAAAACAAGGCACAACAAAAATATAATAGAATCAAACCTATGTATGTATGTATGTATGTATGTGTGTGTGTGTGTGTGTGTGTGTGTGTGTGTGTGTGTGTAAGTATGTATGTATGTATGTGTTTTAACTTCATGAACTACATATTTTTCTTGAAGTACAAGGTGTCACTCAATGAATATACTTTCATTATGAAAATACACATTAAATTCATAGTAAATTTTTAATTTTTTAAATTTTTTTATCATCTTAGCTGAGCTAGTTGTCAGTTGTCAGTTTGTGATGAGGGACGTTATGGTGTCCTGGATATAATGGTAAATCAGAACCTGTCTTGAAAGACCTCCCCTTTTGCCCAACAAGCTCTCTCAAGACAGCTGGTCTCTCATAACAGGTCATAACACTATAAAATCAATAAATCTGTGCATGGAGATCATGGTCTCTCAAAACAGGTGGTCTGTCATAGCAGTGGTCTCTCAAGACAGGATTACTGTAATATGAAACATGAGTTAAAATATATTCAGGTTCTATGGAGATTTACCAGTGTCACTATGAGGGTATATGGAAGTTTATGGCATGTTATTGAAATTTAACACTACAGTTAGGTTACTTTGGGGCCTGGTGGAGATTTAACATTATGTCTGGGACACTATGGGGCCCTTTGAAAATTAAAGAAGCCTGGGACACTATGGGGCCTAAGAGAACATTTAACTTTATGACTTAATTGCAGACATGAACCACACTGAAATATCCCACAACTATGGATAATCACAGCAGTGTATCACTCTTTCATCAAGGTCACAGTTCATCAATTGCTGTTCCCAAATATGGTTTAGTTTGTTGTTGCTTCACTTGAACTTTTATGACATTATTGGCTTTATCAGGCAGAGGGCTTTTTTCCAAGGACACATTGAAGCAGCCAATGTGGGCTGCCCTGGGTGGTATCCCACCCCATGATCCATGGAATACAAATCAAACAATATACCATGGTTCCCTAACCAATGTGGCATTCAGCAGCCATACTAATGTGAACAAACTTGAAAACATCCATGAAAGAAGTCGGAGATTTATCTTTAGGGAATTTAAAGAGATAAACTTGCCACATCCAAAGGTTGAAGACAATCATACTTGAAGTTTTAGAATATTTAAGCAAGCAGTAGATTGCAACAAAGCAATTTACAAATGAAATCGGCCACATCCTGAATGCCTCTGGTCTACTAAAGTTGCATGATCCCAGGTGTCCATCAAGGGCAAAAGCTACAAATTCATTGCTTTATTGATTGTTATGGGTGAGCAATACACCTGTGCTGGATGAGCGATACACCTGTGCTGGGTGAGCGATACACCTGTGCTGGATGAGCGATACACCTGTGCTGCATGAGCGATACACCTGTGCTGGGTGAGCGATACACCTTTGCTGGATGAGCAATACACCTGTGCTGCATATCTATATGAGTCACCATACACAACCTATGATATGATACATTATCAGTACACTAACATATTGAAGGTTACGTCATCATTACATGGCTTGTCATTGGTAGAGTGGTGTCATTTCAGATGTGTTGACATATTGGTGGTTGTATTTCTAGGATGCAGATTATGGACAGACCTAAACTTATCATCTGGTCATAGGTCATTTTCTTCCTAGACACGATGACAAAATATTTCAAAAGATGATCTGCTGGTCATCAAATGGTATCTACCTTTTCAGCCATTTAAGACTCTTCCATGTGATACTGTAACATTACCCTTTTTAAGTAAGAGGGGTAACTAATTGGATTTTACTGGTGTTATCTAGAGGATGACCTCCCTTGATATTACAGCCTGGGGGAGTGAAAGAAGAATATAATTTCAACAGAGAACTGTGCGAAAATAGTGGGAAGAAATAAAGCAATACGAGCCCCCTTTGACAAGAAAGTAACAAATTTAATCAGAATAAATTAAGAACGGCAATTCCAATTGAAGTTAGATTATGTTAATAGAATTGAACAGGAGTATCCAGTTTAGATTTATTTCAACATCATAACGAGTGGTAAAAAGAGCACAATGTCCACAACCGATTTGCATCACCTTCCTTCCTTGACCGTATATCAATGTCCTCCTAGTTCATTGTCTTCCTAAGCTCTATGCTTTGTCCCTTCATGGACTTCCTGGTCCTTTTATTCTGACCTTGTCCCAGCTCTTTTTCCTTGAACTTCTGTCTTCAGACTGTTCCGTCTCTCTCCCAGAAAGTTTTTCCTTATTGCTGTTCTCTTTCAGAACTTGTGCATCTTAGCACTAAAACCTGTCTTTCTTATTACAAGATGGCCACCTGGTCCCTTTCTTGTTTAACAAGGAAAGCACTATTCTCTTTAGTCTTCCAAGGAGTCAAGACTACTTTCCTCTTTCAGGAAGTTTCAGGGGGCCCCGAGTGGCCGAGTGGTCTAAAGCGCTCTCCGTTACGGATCACTGCCATCTCACCTCTGTCTGCGTAGGTTCGAGTCTCAGATTCAGCCAATGTGGGTATGTGAGAAAGCTTGCCAGTAGCTTCTCGAGGGTCGGTGGTTCTTTCCAGTGTTTTCCCGGGTTCTTCCTCCACCATTAATACTGGCCGCCATGTATAGCCTATCGTGTGCTGAAAAATGGCGTTAAACCCTACAACAACAACACAACAAAATCAGGAAATTTCAGACTAAAAAATTTCGAATAAGGTCATAACTTTAAATTCTGATTGCTTCTAAAGTGTACGCCTTAATTTATTCTTCCCATCGTAGGCAGTGGTCCCTAATTTTTCCCAAAGAAATAATTCCTATCATCAGATTTAGACAGCTCAGAATCTGTGAATGATGGTGCATAACAATTTCCCTATGAAAAAATGATAAGTTGACATAAGTTCCTACCAAGTGGTTAGGGTTGGTAACTCAAATGTTTACTTTTTAAGGACCGTGTGAAGATACCCCGGTCAATTTCACTGAGTTGGAATGCTGCCCCTTTACACTGACATGGGGGGGGGGATGATTGAAGAAAGGTCGAAGTGACCCATCACAAAGACTTTCTGGCTTAAATGCGATAAAATTTTAATGCTTAATGCATTCAACTTCAGCGTTCATTGCAATTCAAAATTTGACACTTCACAAATAGATTAGATGAAGGACTATATTTGCTCACCATGCCCTTTGTTTTGTATTGCATGAATGCTTTAGAAGACCTTATTACCAATTTTATGTCTTTGTTAAAATTTGAAAGCCATTATGATGCTATCTTAAAAGCAGACAAAAAATGTGCCATTTCCTCATGCAAGGAAAAGTTTATATAGAACAGGTTCAAGTACAGGAGAGGAGAGGACCAACAGCTAAATTTTTCACATTGCATTGCCTGAAAATGCCAAGTAGATGCTATGACCACAAGAACTCATTTCTGTCAATTAAAAGGGAAAACTATTGACAACACCTACTCCCCTGGTACAGGTTAACACCGGGTGACTAACCATGATGTTTAAATTGGCCCCATTGTTAATTCTGTGCCATTTTGTTTTCCTATTCAATTATAACACATCTGAGCTTAAAGGAGATGTTCCAAACATCTTCCCCAATTTGTACGATTTAAGTATTCTACTGATCATTTAAAAGCCAATCATATACATGTATGAAGTTTCTTTGTTGCTTTTTATCAACTAGGGGCCACAAGAGGCCAAGTGGTTTAAGGTAGTCGCATTTACAGATCACTAACGTCTCACCTCTGTATGCTAGCGAGTTAAAGTCTCATGCTTGGCCAAATTTGGGTATGTGAGAAAGATTGTCAGTGGCTTCCATTTGGTTTCTGGTTCTTACAGGGATTTTACAGGTTTGTCCTCAACCAGATATACTGTCCACCATGTAATAACCAGTAGATGCAATTGAATGTAGCATATTTAACTGTGCAGGCATCCATACCTCAATAGCAAACTGAATCCTATGGCTGTTCTATGAGAAACAATTGGCACCAAACAATTAAAACCTACCATTCCATGATCACTGGTGCACTGCATTTGCATGGAAGAGAGGTTATGAGACAAACCAAAAACCTATCAGATCTTCTGTCCTTTTTTGTCCAGGTCCTTGTCTTAAAAATGTCCAGTGATGTTTGATCCTTGCCTTAAACATGTCCAGTGATGTTTGATCCTTGCCTTAAACATGTCAAGTGATATTTGATTCTTGCCTTAAACATGTCCAGTGATGTTTGATCCTTGCCTCAAACATGTCCAGTGATGTTTGATCCTTGCCCAAATGAAATCTATAATGGGTACTAACCTGGCTGAACAAGATCCCATCTGAACCACTCTCAAGGTCTTTATTGGTTCACCTTTCATATAAAACCTACTTCCTCACAGCATTATTGATCAACAGGCAGAATGAGCAAAATACATGCTGTAAGTTGACTATCAAGATGGGTCATTATCACTAATAACAGCCCCTGCTTTCATTGCCTTAAACAGGCTACTATTCATATCAAGGTCATCAAAAGGATCTAGTTTGAGCTCTGAAGTGGTTCTTAAGGAAGATGGGGCTATTATAAGATCACACCTCCTCTTACCCCTGACAGTTTGAAATGATGATATATCAACACAGACACTTTTATCCTGGATAAAGTGGGTTATTTGTTAAACATATTGAAAAAAGCCACACACCAATGAATATGCTTTGCAATTTAGCTCACAAAATTAGGACAGTCACCACAAACATTGTAAGTTAGTGAAACTACTCTCTCTTATTATCCATTCTGTGGGATGGAGATCTGAGTACAATTCTCCAGCTTTTATCCCAGAGATGTTTCATTCTAACAGGCTCAACCCGATCAGGTGGGAGCCATGGTGTAAAAGGTTACCTTCATGGGTCAATCAGCAGTTTCAAAATTATGCAGTTTCATGACTTGTGCTGGATTTTCAGGAGAGATATTTATTTTCCCTTTTGAAGCCACTCCCTGGCATTGATCCTATTTTCAAGTCAGGTATTCTTGAAGCTGTCCCATATACCTTAAGGTACTGAAGATCGTCTCTCTGGGCTAAAGAGAATCACCCTCCAGATTTTACCTATTCTCCTAAGGTATTATGATTGGGTAACATATTTAAAGAAGAAACCAAATTTTTTCTAGTAAAATATGTATCGTCGATGCTTACATGCTGGTACTCAATCATAATTACCCTCCTAGCTTCTTTGCAGTGATATCTATATAGAGAACAGCCTTCCACTCAAGTTGCAACTGAATAATTCATGGGATTTAGAACCAATCCATCTATATCAAAGGGCAATCACTCTAACTGCAATGCAGGTGTGCAGATAACTTTTAGCTTTTAGGGGGCGCTCACCAGTTATTATGTGCTTTTGAGAGAGTGACATATGTAAGGTGAAGTTGTTTGCATTTAAAACATGCACAATGGAGAGAATGGTGGCATACCTCTATGCTACATTAATATAATGTGGATGATATTTCTTTGGATATAGTACTTTGGAAATTGTACATGATTTAAACACATTGCTAACTAAACTGAATTCTCCCTTGTGCTAAAAAAATCAGCCTGAATTAGTCTGAAGTACATTATCCATAGCAGCTATTAAAATAGGGAAAATGAATTTTGCCAGACTAGACTAGACAATACCAGCTTCTGAAAGTGCAATGAATGAATTACCAAATATATAAAATATTAAAAAAGTTATCGGCTCTTTTTTATACAGTTAATCTCTGAAGTTCAGGAAGTGAAAATGACCAAGTGGAGCTAGCACTTTTTTTGAAAGGTGCACATCTGGAGTAAGGCCAATCTGTATACTCTGTAACCCATATTACACCCATCAATCATATACGAAAATAAAGGGAATTAAAGGTTCTTTGAATTATATATAGATATACAAGGTCTTTTTTAAATAGCCAGTATAACCAGTGAGGAAAGCTGGAGAAATTCTTTTTCTTTAAAATCCTAACCCTATGCAAAATAAGAAACTGTACTAGAAAATATTGGTTTCTTTTGTCATTGTGCTTACATTTGGTTGATTTTCATCTATTTTTTGCACAGTTTGGATAGTTTTTAGAATTTAAGAAACTTTCATTACTTATTATTAAAAGGTCAGATGTTTAATGATCATGATGATAATTCTAGCTAATCTCAACATAGCCTCAGTAAGAAATATGTTGCTGTTAACTGATGACACACCTGATTTTTCACAATAACTCCTAAAATAAAAAATAAAAAATCAATATATAAACCAAGTCTTTTGTTTAAACAATATCATTAAGTACAACTTAAATACTGCACACTATTAAATGTGAGAGAAAAGGTAATTGACATGCCTTTTTGTGATAATTGACTTGCCTTTGTGTGATAATTGACTTGCCTTTCTGTGATTTCACTTATATGAAACACCATTTAAAGACATGTGCCTACATTGTAAACATATACACTGATGGTATCTTATGTCCAAAATGGGTGTAGTTTGTGAAATTTTACATATGATTCTTCAGTAATCTTAGGTCAAAATAAAGTGTTTCTTGATCAATATTAAAGCATTGCTTTTATTTTTTGGTATTTCAGATCTAAAGGATCTGAATGAACTTGATGTATTCAAATCACAGATAGAACCTTTTAATGATGGAGCCAGCCAACAGAGCAGTAAATTTAGTAAAGATTGTTTGTTCTGCTTCCCATCTTATGATTGCCAGTATGGTGCTGTATCAAATACTCATTGTGGATTGTGAAACATTCCCGCTTTCACAATCAGCTCAAATGTACAATACATCAGATGGCAGATCGTGTTATATGTGTGCCGCAGGACAACATTTGGTGGCAGATTGTATTAGATCTGGCGAGGTGGCAAGATGTCAACCATGTGCAAAAGGTTTTTTCCAGACAGTTCAAAATGTTGCTCACACCTGCCAACAGTGTACCAAAGACTGTACTCAACAGAATCAGGAATTAATTGGAGTCTGTAATAGCACAACAGACAACATTTGCCAGTGTTCAAGTGGATATTTCAAGTTAAATGATGAAGGATTTTGTAAAAAGCATGGAACTTGTGCACCTGGACAGGTGGTAAAAAGTCCAGGTAAATTTAATACTGCAAAACTCATGAAATAAGACCACTGTCCTTGAATCAGTATAATAACACAGTTAAATAGGCTCGCTGGCCTTGAATTGATATACATGTGTTGTAATAACACAGTGAAGTAGGCCCATTGCCCTTGACTCAATAATAATAATAACAGTGAAATAGGCCCACTGTCCTTGAATCAATATAATAACACAGTGAAGTAACCCCACTGTCCTTGAATCAGTATAAATAACACAGTGAAGTAGGCCCACTGTCCTTGAATCACTATAATAACAGTGAAATAGGTCCACTGTCCTTGAATACTATAATAACACAGTGAAATAGGTCCACTGTCCTTGAACCACTATAATAACACAGTAACATATGTCCACTGGTCTTGAATCAATATAATAACACAGTGAAATAGGCCTACTGACCTTGAATCAGTATAATAACACAGCAAAATAGGACCACTAACCTTGAATCAGTATAAGAACACAATGATATAGGCCCACTGGCCTTGAATGAATATCATAGCACAGTGAAATAGAACCACTGTCCTTGAATCATTGTAACAACACAGTGAAATAGGCCCACTGGCTTTGAATCAATGTAATAACAGTGAAATAGGCCCACTGGCTTTGAATCAATGTAACAACACAGTGAAATAGGTCTACTGGCCTTGAATCAATATAATAACACAGTGAAATAGGTCCACTGGCCTTGAATCAATATAATAACACAACACTGGCTTTGAATCAATGTAATAACACAGTGAAATAGGTCCACTGGCTTTGAATCAATGTAATAACACAGTGAAATAGGTCCACTGGCTTTGAATCAATGTAATAACACAGTGAAATAGGTAAACTGGCTTTGAATCAATGTAATAACACAGTGAAATAGGTAAACTGGCTTTGAAGGCACTAAATATTCTCTAACTTAAAAACTCTTATTATTATCCAGAGCTCTAGATAAGAATTTAATATAGTGGGAATAAGTTTATCTCCTGGATTGGAACTAATTGTGTGTTTTAAATTTTGAATGCTGATTAATACAAACTTACAGGACTAAACTGAGTCTTAATCATCAAGATGCTAAACATATCTGTGAGAATACATCAGTTAGCTTAGTGACTGGGACTGTGTATTTGATTATGATTGTTTCTATTTCCATAGTTCTCAAGCATATCAAGGCCTATCAGTGTGAACATGCATTGAATGTATGGAAGTTTTCATTACAGTAAAGTTCACACTGATTGAATATGCAATCTAAAAAATGGATAGTGCTATGACAGGATCAGTACATGTGCAACTTTGGACTAAATGCCTAAAATTAAATTGTTTTGCATGATTTTAACATATTTAAATACCTTCTTTTATTGCAAATATACTTATCTATAACTCTAATTATCCCCAATCTGTAATGTTATTGATATTATGATAATCATTCTCTCTGTCTTTTAACATATCGACCATCAAGAATTTATGGTGGAACTTCAAGAAGCTTGTGTTTATTTTTTCCATGCAGAAAAGTGTGCAAGAGTGTATTATTTTGTGATTCCTCCCTGGGAGAAGGTCAGAGGTTAAATTTTAAAAAATGTTGATGATCTTTTTATTCTCCGCAATGAATGTGGAAGTGGTCATAATGTGTAACCCTTGTCCATTTGCATCATTTATTGGTTATTTTCCATTTATTTGTCAGAAACTTTGAATTTAAATATGTGTCAGTGAGTAATGAAGATATCAGCAAAAAGTAGGTTAGTGTGATTTAATTTTATTCGTTCTTGAGTGAATTTGGTTTAATGTTGCAGTTGGGTCAGTTTCTCAGGTATTTCATAGTTGTCCCAGAGATAAACATTTTGGCCTCTAGATGTATCATTTTCCTACCAAGATTAAGTTAGTGTGAACTATGATTTAACTTTGCACTTAAGTGACTTTGGTTGTGTATTTAGGTGTTTTACAGATATTATTGGCTAGAGGGTCATTCAGCTTGGTATGTACTTGTATATTCATCAGTAGAACATCATCTTACCAAAAGTAGACCACAGTGACCTATATTTAACACTTTAGTGAGTGGTTAAATTTTGCAGTTAGGTTGTTATCTTGGGTGTTACTAGTCACAGGAATGGAGCTTAGTCTGTGGATGTCTTGTTGTATGAGACACTATTTTACCAAAAAACAGGTCACTGTGCATGGGTTACTTCATTTGTGAATCTTGTTGGTGAAATAGTTATTGTTTTGAGTTGATCAATAATAAATGTTGAATTAGAAACTGAACTTACTACTGTTTCATTTTAGCAGGACCAGTGAAATTTAGGCATCCTCAATGTAAAAGTTTTTTTGTTGAGATCCTGTGGGTTAGTAATGCACATACAGATCAGGGTATTTATTGTTTACAGTTAGACTTCACTAATAAATGAGTGGATATAGTATTGATTATGAGCCAGAAGTTGATGAGTGGATATAGTATTGATTATGAGCCAGAAACTGATCTTTCTTCATAAATTAAATTGTCAGATCAATAAATTATCTTACCATGTGCATCAACATATTTGTAATATTTCCTGAGTAAACTTTTAAGTATATTTTGAGTAGGCTAAATAGCTAAGAAAGGTTTTGAATCTGAGATTTTACCGTGACTTTTTAATCTAGACATATAATTTCCTACACATTCACACACAGTTATTTATATTGAGGAAGGTGTTTGGAGTAATTTACCATCACTGATGTTGACTTCAACTTTTTCAGGTAACAAAGACAGGGACACCATCTGTGAAAGCTGTATAGAAGGAAAGACTTTTTCTGATAATGAATCAGCCACAGAAGGTTGTCTCCCCTGTACTAGGTGTGATGTCAAGGGACTTGATGAGCTGACTCCATGTACAATTAAGAGTGATGCACAATGTGGTAATTTGACAAATACACACATATTGATATCACATGATACTTAACTGGTTTTTGTTCATTTGTTTGTTTGCTTCTGCAGTTAATTTTCCAGAGAGGGTAGAGTCTACATGTAGGGGTCATAATATTGTCTTTTACTTCTTATCACCATGTCCTCATTATTTTGTGAGAAACCATTGGAATTATTGCCTATTATGTTGTGTATGCTTGCATTTGGTATTTATGGATGAATGTAATTTCACTGAACCCTTTATCTAGTGTCCATATGGTTCACTTGGTTGACATTAGGTATGTTGTTGGAGCTCATGTCACATGGCAGCAGAGCAATTATTTCAGTTCACATGGTTTTATTCACCCTCTTTTTTTAGAGTGACATCACGAGAGTCATGTGACACAAACATGGTTCCTTACAGACCAGATAAGCTGATCTCAAAAATATATCAACAGACACTGGTGATCAAAATTAAAATTTTCTCAAAATAGCAATGGTTACCTCATTACACCTGGTACTTTCTCCACTTTCATGTTTAAAAGGCTAACATTATTACACCCAAACATATTCATAGCTGAAAGGTCAACTGTTCATTTGGCATATATGTATCACTGATTTTTCACAACATATTGAGCAGGATTAGATGCATAAAATGAATGTATATACTCACCTACTGCTGCTTTATAAATACTTTTACGAGAATAATGGCAAAATGTATAGGAATGTTTGACTCCTGAATTTTGTCACTATGATAGCAAGAAGAAAGGGTCTTCCAGGTATGTGCCTACATACAAATTGAAACTGATGAAAACCATATGACATATATTCGGTTGAATAACTAACAAAATTTTAATTTTATGGGAAACATTATATAAGCGTAATGTTATTTGCTGTACTAACCTTATTACAAAATTTTAGTATATTTGTTAAAAAGAAATTGTGTAATATAATTTCAAGTGTGACTTGATACATGTGACTGTGAGAATTAGTGACACGTTATCAAACTCAGATCATCAATTCTAGATAAGATTCTCATCTAGAGACAAAATTGTAGTACTAATGGTAGTAGATTGTAAAAGTATAACATACAGACCCTTGGTTGCTCAAATGCACCATTCACCCAATTTTCACCTTGTTTGCATTTGCGTTATTTAGTGAGGCTGTGGCAATAATTATGTAACTACCCACATATGAGAGATATCAGTTTTTACATTGGTAGAAAAACGTTTTAGAATCACCTGGCATGAGGCCATTTAAGCTGTTTTTGTTGTTTTGCATTTAGTGCCATTTCTAAGTGCAAGATAGGATTATACATGGTGGCCAGTATAATTGGTGGAGTGGAGTAAGAACCCAGGAAATTTTCAGTAAGAACCACTGACCCATGGGGAGCTACTGGCAGCTTTCTTACATACCCATATTGGCCAAATCTGAGAGTTAAACCCAGATAGGCAGAATAGGTGAGATGGACATGATTGGTAAAAGTGGGCACTTCGGACCAGTCTCAGCCCCCACCCAGGCCCCCATTTCAACATACGACTTGTTATGTTGAGGTTGTGTGTTGATCGACATGCACTATTGTTTACTTGTTCTAAACCAGAAAAACCACAAGAATAACAACAGCAGCAATAATAATAATAATAATAATAATAATAATAACCACGTGACTCAAACTGGAGCAACTACAATGGTAAGTATTGCATATCCCCATGTTTTTTAACTACATATTCCAAACTAAACCTCATTCCTCCTCTTCCCAGGGCACTAATTCCTGCCCTTCTCAAGCCTCCAGAAAGTGATCTACACTAGGTCATAATACAAAATCTGTCACATATTTGATGTTCTTCTGCAATGACTGTCCCTCAACCACCCCAGGCATTCCCCACTCCTCCAGATGGTGATCCAGGGGTCATAATACAAAATCTGTCACATATTTGATGTCCTTCTGCAATGACTGTCCCTCAACCACCCCAGGCATTCCCCACTCCTCCAGATGGTGATCCAGGGGTCATAATACAAAATCTGTCACATATTTGATGTCCTTCTGCAATGACTGTCCCTCAACCACCCCAGGCATTCCCCACTCCTCCAGACAGTGATCCAGGGGTCATACTACAAAATCTTTCACACATTTTGATGGGTCTTCCTGCTGTGGCTTCCCATCACCACCAAACCTGCACTTTCTGTTCCTCCAGACAGTGAGCCAGGGGTCATAATCCAAAATATGTAGCATATTTTAATTGGTCTTCCCTCTATGAATGACTGCCCCCACCCATCCACAGCACATCCCACTTGTCCAGAAAGTGAGCCAGGGGTCATAATCCAAAATATGTCGCATATTTTAATTGGTCTTCTTGCTATGAATGACTGCCCCCACCCATCCACAGCACATCCCACTTGTCCAAAAAGTGATCCAGGGGTCATAATCCAAAATATGTCGCATATTTTAATTGGTCTTCCTGCTATGAATGACTGCCCCCATCCATCCATAGCACATCCCACTTGTCCAAAAAGTGATGCAGGGGTCATAATCCAAAATATGTCACATATTTTAATTGGTCTTCCTGCTATGAATGACTGCCCTCACCCATTCACAGCACATCCCACTTGTCCAGAAAGTGATCTAGGTGTTATAATGAAAACTATGTCACATATTTTGATTGGTATGCCAGCTTTGATACTGTACATCATGAAGTTTGGTCAGAAAATATTTTAACTGAAAGTTTTATATACTGGACATTTGACCCCTTCACAGGGACTTCAAGAGTGGAAACATAAGATGACATATCTGCAGCAGACAATACCAAAGAGTCAAGATCACTACAAAGTTTCATGAATTTCCAGCCAATAGCGTAGGAGAAGATATGGTTAAAAATAGACGAAAAGAGTGTACAGTATCACAATATTCTTTATCCTTTTTTAAAAAGCATGGGGTTAATGATAGGTGGTATTTTATAATACTGTTTGTAGTAGTAGTAGTGTGTGCTTGTGTGATTTGGATTGTTAACATAGCTTTAACAATTTTTCAGTCATATTACTATGATGTCTGCAGTGTGACAGTTTATAGTGATGTCTAGCACTGGGGCATTACCGCAGACATGTAGCATGATGTCCCGTCCAGTTACATTAACCTGACACCAGGCCGACCAGTCCTAACACTAACCTCTAAATGCTGAGCACCAAGCGAGGCAGCTGTTAGTACCATTTTTGTAAGTCTTTGATATGACTAAGCCAAGGATTGAACCCATGACCTCCTGCATCTGAGGCAGATGCTCTAACCACTATGCCACCAGAGCGGTCCAATATTAGTTGTAGTAGTAGTAGCAGCAGCAGCAGCAGTAGTAGTAATCACTCAACGTCTTTTACTTAACTTGTACCATATTGGATGGTTTATTTGCAAGAGTACTTTTAAGAGATCATCAGACATAATACACTTTTTCTGTCTTTTTACAGTGACCTCTAGTCCATCTGATGGATCACACAATATAGGTGCCATTGTAGGAGGTACTATCGGTTCTTTGGTTTTGGTAACCATCATAGTCTTGGCTGTAGTCTGGTACTTCAAAAGACATCGACAGAAATTGCAAAGCCCTGAAAATGGGTAAGTTTGTAAATTTGGTGAGGGTAACCATACTATAAAAGTTCTTCTTTGTTATTCCCCCTATATGTAATAGGATATGTCATACAGCATTTCATATTTTATGGTCTTTAATATAGTACAATGTGACCCGCTATAATGTGCCCTGTGATAACATGAATTCAGATATAACACGGTCATGGTGTGGCTCGCAAAATATCATATATTCATTTGAACATGAAAAAATATTTTTTGTTCAAAGCACGTGAAATAGTGTAAAAATAATTTATTATCATTTTTGGGAAGAGATTGCGTATGAATTCGAATATAATACGATCATGGCATGGTACCTGAAATTGTAAATACATGTACATGTATTTTTCTCGTACCTGGAAAAATATTTTTTTAAAGTATGAGAAATAGTGTGTTAAACATTTATTATCATCTTGGGGAAAAGTTCATGTATGAATTCAAATAGAATACAATTGTGGCATGGCTTCTGAAATTTAACAATTTCATCAGGTTCTTGAAGTGTTATGTCAAAATATTATCAGAAATGTTACTTATTGCTGATCCATGAGTAAAGCCAGTAAGTCGTCTTTGTGATTGTCTTCAATTAATTCTGTATACAATTGTTGCTCAAACAATAGCTGACATCTGTTTATTCTTTAACTGCATACACAACCAAGCAGCAGACAATGTGGTGGTTGATAAAAGATTCTCATAATTTAATAAACATCAAAAGACAAAAGCTGCCAACATGTTTGCTGGGCTTGGCAGTGTTATTAGATGCAATCAATTGACCAGTAAATAATGTCCGCTTTATTAGCTGGATCTGAAATTGAAAGGGTGTGAAATTGTACATGCATTCAGCTTGAAAAACTTTATAAAAGTGACTCATGACCATTGCAGGCCCACTGCACTTAGTTCTCAAGTTTTACATGTGTATGGTGTTTACCTATGAACTCGTTATTAATTTCCTATTTTTTTATATAAAAATATTTTACCATTATGGAAAAGCAAGTTCACAAACACAAGTCTTTCTCTGCCCAAGTGAAATTGTATGCCCTGGATCAACTAAAGATGGGCAAACAACAAACTCAGCTTGCCAGAGAACTAGGAGTTAGCGAGACTGGTTTATGCTTTAAAATGTTACCAGATTGCATGCTCGCAAGCAAGACTGATAGCCACAAATGAGAAGGCTTTAAGAAGGAAGGACTGAATCACTCTCTTGTTTTGCATCAACAAGTCTGGCAGCCACAACGTCAGACCTCTGATGATTGGAAAATTGAAGTTTCCCAGATGTTTTCATCATGTTAATATGAGGGCCCTTCCCTTTGAATACACTAATAGCAAGAATGCATGGATGAATAGCTCCATATTTTAAGACTGGTTCCATAAAATATTTGTCCCAGCTGTTTGGGTTCATTTGCAAAAACTCAAGCAGGAGGGAAAAGCTCTCCTCCTGCAGGATAATTTCCCTGCCCACCCACCAGCAGAAAATCTTGTCAGTTGTGATGGCAAGATTAAAGTCTCTTATCTCCCAAAGAATACTATGTCAGAAATCCAGCTGCTGGACCAAGGCATCATATCGTTATTTAAGCAAAACTATCATTGTGAAATGATCAAGCGGGTGGTAGCGGATAACAAATCCTCCTTCGACACATCACTGGCATCACTCAACTTGAAAGAAGTCTGTCACCTTGGCAGGAGAGCCTGGGATGCTATCTCTGCACATTGCACCGAATGATGCTGGATAAAGGGTCTTGGTCTTTTCTCTCATCTCACACAATGATAGTGATGACAATGAGCCTGAATTTATAGGATTCAATAAAAATGTTGTACATTTAGCCAAAGAAGCACTCAGAGAATATGAGCACAGTCATCATGATATCCTCAACTGGTATTCAGCAGATGACATCTGCCCCATATATGAGCACATCTCTGATGACAAAATTGTTGCAAATGTCAGCGGGAAGAATGAAACTCTGCACAATCAGATCCCAAAACCAGTGACACTAATGACAACAATGATGATGATGATGGCAATCCAAATCCCCCACCAAAAGTGTCAGAGGCAGTAGAGCACATAAAAGCCAGTTTGAGGTGGCTGCAAACTCAAGATGTGGACAGCATTATTCTCCAACTCAGAAGCACTCTCGACTTTTCTAGAAACCAACAGCTCATAGTAAAGAAGCAGACTGCACTTGACAGATTTTTTAAGAAATGATGACATTTAAAATATGGAGTCATGCAAACAGATTGACTTTGCACTTTGCTCAGTGATTAGTATAGTAGTTTTCACAAGTTTCTTTCATTTATATTCACAAAATCCTTAGTAAAAGTAATATATGCAAGCTGAAAGCGTTTGTTGATTGTTAAGTGTCCTAGCTGCAGTCATTCAGATGAATAGGCGTACATTAGTGTTGTATAATGGGAATTTACAATGGATAAACGTACACAGAAACACATATTAGAAAATTTTAGCAGGAAATTTGTTCAGACACTGTTCATAGACCCTGGAATGTAATGAACCATACATGTGCTTCATCTTTCTTAACCTAATTTTGCTGTTAATATTTCCCATTGAATTCATAATGACCTGTGACAAAATTATTGAATAGTTTAAGTATGTATACAGTTTTTGCAATGGAATTACATGTATTATGGATTAACTGCACACCATGTTGGTATGCTCTCAGACTGTAGGTAAATGGTGTTAATACTGTGTTAATGCTGTATATTAGACATTGAATTCAGACACAATGATCTGTGACAAAACTATCGAATAGTTAAAATCTGTGTGCAATTTTTCAATGAAAATACATGCATTATGGATGAGCCGCATGCCATGATGCCATGATAATAAACGATGTTGATACCCTATTCATGATATACATTAAACACGAATACATGTATATGTGCCAATGCGTTGTTCTCTGAAAAAAGTAAAATAATGTAAAACCCTGCATTAACGTGACCCTACTATTAATACGATCCAATTTCTTTTACCCCAATTATTACGTTATAGTGGGGTTCCACTGTATGTGATGCAGGCTATGACTATGTCTGTAAATATTTCTTCATAACTCTGAATATGTTCAAGGTATTTCAGCTAAGCATGGTTGTAGTAGTAGTAGTAGCACATTTTTGTCAGGCAAAATTTGTAGAGGTATTGTTTTATACTGAAAATTTTCCACATCTATAGTTTTTTTTTACATTGGAAACAAAGTGTATCATAATTAGTATATCAGTTGAGAGTGATTAACCCTTAGAGTCTCTACATAAGCATGGGACTTGGGGCCGTAGGAGTCTCTACATAGACAGGGGACAAAGGTACCCTAGGAATCTCAACATAAACATGGGACAAAGGGACCCTACGAGTCTCTACATAGACAGGGGACAAAGGTACCCTAGGAATCTCAACATAAACATGGGACAAAGGGACCCTACGAGTCTCTACATAGACAGGGGACAAAGGTACCCTAGGAATCTCAACATAAACATGGGACAAAGGGACCCTACGAGTCTCTACATAAACAGGGGACAAGGGGTTTATGTATATGACTCTTCCTTGTCTAACTAAATGGGGATATTAGAGTTCTTTTGACAAAGTTGAAATTGTCATACATGTAAATTTTGAGCAGTATAGTTTACCATTTTGTAACCAACCCTCATTACTCCTGTAAGTAAAGCAAGATCTCCAGAATTTATACATTACAGCTAAAAATGTTTTTATACAAAAGATTCAGTATACCTCATTACAGCTAGTAGATTCTGGGAATAAAAATGAATGGACCCAATATCAGTTATGTCCACACTCATATTAAAAGTGACTAAAATCTAATTGTATCATAATGTACAAATTGTAAGGATGTCAACCTGTCAGCTATATAAGTATGCTTGCCAGAGCCTTTTGGAAAATGTTTTGTTCACTCCACTTACTAGTATAGAAAGCTTGACTTAAATATTTCATTTCTGAGCTGTTTGGCATGTGCTATATGGAAACTTGTTGTAGTCAACACAGCACATACATATATGTACATTTACATTTTTTTTACTGCTGCCTTGCATCAGTTCAGTTCAATGCAGTAATGTAAGAAATTATAGATAATTTGAACTTGAGTGGTCTTAAATAAGTAATAGAAAAGTGTGAGAAGGAACAAGCTTTGTAAAATGCAACAATTAATTTATTTCTCTAGAATTGAAAGGGAAAATGTAGAAAAAAGGAACCTACAGTATTGCATATTAAATTCCAGATAATCCTTTAATTATAGACACAAGTCCTATTGATTAAAGTTCTGAATAAACTTTGGTGGAAATCCAAATTAAATCCAGTGCTGGAGGTGTTGATGTGCCTGTGATGGCCCATGTTGTGGTGATGTGCCAACTCTTTTTTTTTGGATCACAATAATACAATCCAAGAATTAAATCCTTATTTGAAATTTCATCATAAATTCAAATCTCTATTTCCAAGAATGTTTCATTTGAACAGCTCTTTGTATTTCTAGAGAAGAATCACTTGAATTAAATAATTTGAGTAAATAAATTCCAGTTCAAATGAATTTCTGGACACAACATTGATGCAATTGACTCTGTTGGGATCTTAAAGCATGAATAATTAATTTCTAAAAATAAATATTTTCTAATAGAAAATAACTTTCTGGAAGGCTCCAAATGTTTACAAGATAAAATATTAGTTACAATCAGAAGTCTGTTTTGAAAATTAAAATATAAAATGTGTAGCAAACAACAGCTACACATGACAATTCATGAGGATTTTCCAAAGTTCTAGACTCAGATTGAGATAATCAATGTTTACTACAAAAACCCAAATCAGGCCATTACCTTTGCTAACTATAAGTTATTGTTTCACTCAGTGTGCATTCTGTGTCCAAATATTTTTTGAAAACTTAAAAACATTAAGATCTCTGTGAAATTAAATTAAAAAAGACCTTGAAATTAAAAACAGATTTAGTTTGAAAAGATAATGTAATCTTTAATTTGCATAGATCTATGAGTGTTGAAATAAAATGATGTTGATGGTAAAATATCCATGACATTTTTAAAAAATCGCCAAGGCTGCGCTTTTGTAAGCTGTATAGTCTCTGCATGGAGTAGAATTACATGGTTCTCATCAGACAGTATATCAGCAGTGTTTCCTTTAACCCTCATTTGTGCATCAGAGACCCCATAATTTTTAATTTTACCCACTGTTTTGACACTAAGGTTTATTTTAAAAACAGCCTGACTCCAAGTTTTGACACCTATATAAGTTTTTACTCTCAATTTTGTACCCCTAGGGGAAACATTGAGGTCAGCTATGGTAAAAACTGCTCCAGTGGCCTACTGGTTAGAGCATCCGCCTCAGATGCAGGAAGTCGTGGGTTCGATCCCCGGCCATTAGTCATACCAAAGACTTACAAAAATGGTACAGTCAGCAGAGGTTAGTATTAGGATTGGTTGGCCTGGTGTCAGGATAATGTGACTGGGTGGGACATCATGCTACATGTCTGCAACATGATGCCCAATGCTAGACATCACTATAAAGTGCCACACTGCAGACATTGTATCAATATGACTGAAATTTTTTTAAAGCTACGTTAAAAGTCCAAATCACACACACACACACACAGCCATGGTAAAACAACTTGTATTACATACTTTTAGGATCAACATATCTGGCATGAAACATTTAACCCATGTCTTAATCCTTATTTATAAGATGCCTTCATTTAACCCATGTCTTAATCCTTATTTATAAGATGCCTTCATTTAACCCATGTCTTATTCCTTATTTATAAGATGCCTTCATTTAACCCATGTCTTAATCCTTATTTATAAGATGCCTTCATTTAACCCATGTCTTAATCCTTATTTAAAAGATGCCTTCATTTAACCCATGTCTTAATCCTTATTTATAAGATGCCTTCATTTAACCCATGTCTTAATCCTTATTTATAAGATGCCTTCATTTAACCCATGTCTTAATCCTTATTTATAAGATGCCTTCATTTAACCCATGTCTTAATCCTTATTTATAAGATGCCTTCATTTAACCCATGTCTTAATCCTTATTTATAAGATGCCTTCATTTAACCCATGTCTTAATCCTTATTTATAAGATGCCTTCATTTAACCCATGTCTTAATCCTTATTTATAAGATGCCTTCATTTAACCCATGTCTTAATCCTTATTTTTAAGATGCCTTCATTTAACCCATGTCTTAATCCTTATTTATAAGATGCCTTCATTTAACCCATGTCTTAATCCTTATTTATAAGATGCCTTCATTTAACCCATGTCTTAATCCTTATTAATAAGATGCCTTCATTTAACCCATGTCTTAATCTTATTTATAAGATGCCTTCATTTAACCCATGTCTTAATCCTTATTTTTAAGATGCCTTCATTTAACCCATGTCTTAATCCTTATTTTTAAGATGCCTTCATTTAACCCATGTCTTAATCCTTATTTATAAGATGCCTTCATTTAACGCATGTCTTAATCCTTATTTTAAGATGACTTCATTTAACGCATGTCTTAATCCTTATTTATAAGATGCCTTCATTTAACCCATGTCTTAATCCTTATTTATAAGATACCTTCATTTAACCCATGTCTTAATCCTTATTTATAAGATACCTTCATTTAACCCATGTCTTAATCCTTATTTATAAGATACCTTCATTTAACCCATGTCTTAATCCTTATTTATAAGATACTTTTATAAAGAGTGTTTCAAAGTAATTGGACCAGGACAAAGTTTTATTATTAAAGATGCCTAAATGTTTGGAACATTTGACGGTTTAAATTATTTTACTATTTACTTTTACATTTGGCTGCTTTTTGTACAATTTACTTCCAATTACAATTCTGTACATTTGGCTACTTTTTGTACAGTTCAACTTCTAAGTACAATTTTCTACATTTGACTGCTAATTGGACACTTTAGTTCTAAGTAAAGGTCTCTATATTTGACTGCTAGTTGTAGGCTTTACTTCGAGGTACAGGTCTATAGTTATATGCTCCTAACTACAATTCTCTGCATATGACTGTTTTTTCTGTCGTGCAGATAAGCATTTTCTGCGTTATATGTAAACTGGGGCTAAGTTTATTGTCATACACCCATTTTAATAATACATTGTAAATCTTTATCTAGTTTCTCCCAATAGTGCTGAAATCTTTCTTACTAACATATTAACATAGATAATGAAGAATGTTTCACACTTATTGATATATATATATATATATATATATATATATATATATATATATATATATATATATATATATATATATATATACCAGACAGAACAGAAAGTGCTATCCCTGGATTCTATAGAAGAATCTTGATAATAATAGGCAGAATTAATATTTAATACAAATAATACTATCATACAGGTTAGATAAATTTTAATTCATACTCTATATAGATTCAATCCCAAGTCTGCAGGTAAATGGCACCCATCAGCTTGCCTGCATACACAAGCCCATATTCCCTCACGACCAAGCACACATCTCCACAAAATGATGCTACTCAGTCTGTGTTATATGCACTCATGTGTATCAGACACGCTTGCATGACGACCTAGTAATTAATTCTCATGTATCCACAGTCATTTCGGATTTCTATGAAAGAAATCAAGGTATATAGAAATAATTATAGAGAATTATAAATATACACCAGATGGAATGGAAAGTGCTATCCCTGGATTCTATAGAAGAATACTTTTTAATAGTAGGCAGAATTAATATTTAATGCAAATTATACCATCATACAGGTTAGAGAATTTTTAATTCATGCTTTACGGAGATTTGAACCCAAGTCCATGAGTAAACAACACCCATCATCTTGCCTGCACACATGAGCCCATATTCCCTTATGACTAAACTCACATCACCAAAAAGTGATGCTTCTCAGTCGGTGTTATATGCACTCATGTGTAGCAGACACACTTGCATGACAACCTAGTAATTAATTATCATGTATCTACACAGTCATTCTGGATTCCTATGAGAGAGATCAAGGTATATAGAAAAAATTATGGAGAATTCTAAATATACACAAGAGATAGCACTTTCCATTCTGTCTGGTGTACCATTACAGTGAAAACAGCTATAATGTGATACAGTGATACTCATCACAATGAGATAGAGTGATATGCATCACAATGAGATACAGTGATACTCATCACAATGAGATACATTGATACTCATCACAATGAGATACATTGATACTCATCGCAATGAGATACAGTGATACTCATCACAATGAGATACAGTGATACTCATCACAATGAGATACAGTGATACTCATAACAATGAGATACAGTGAAAACCATCACAATGAGATGCATTGAAAACCATCACAATGAGATGCAGGGAAAACCATTACAGTGAAAACAGCCATAAAGAGAAACAATGATACAGACATGTTGCATGATGTCCCACCCAGTCACATTATCCTGACACCAGGCCAACCAGTTCTAACTCTAACCTCTTAATTCTGAGCATCTAGCAAGGCAGCTGTTATTACCATTTTTATATGTCTTTGGTATGACTCAGCCAGGGTTTGAACCAGTGACATCCTGCATCTGAGGCTAATGCTCTAAGCGCCAGGCCACCAGAGCGGTATCAGTTCAGATAGCATGTCAAGATTATTACATAATTTTAATGATAGTGGCAAGAAAGTACATGAGAAAATCATGCAGTTTTCTCAAACAAGACAGGAATATTCAAGTTTTTATCATGAACATGCAAGAAAAAGAGTGAATTATTTGTTGTGCAACAGTTGTTAAGTGGAAGGTTCATGTGAGTACACCATATGATGTAGAATTCAATTTGAAACACATGCATTTACAATACGGCCCATGCAACAAAGTAATTTCCAATTTGTCATGGGACCATGCTGGAAGAAAATATTGAGACCAATTTGACCATTAATTACTGATGATTCACTCTTTCAAATGTTGCTTTGTTATGCCACCTTGTTAAATGCCCCCTAGTCCTTGCTATATCACTGTGAGAAATGCCATGGCTCTGGTATACTACTGTGGGAAATGCCCTGGCTCTAGTAAACCACTGTGGGAAATGCCCTAGCTCTGGTATACCATTGTGGGAAATGCCCCAGCTCTGGTATACCACTGTGGGAAATGCCCCAGCTCTGCTATACCACTGTGGGAAATGCTCCGGCTCTGCTATACCACTGTGGGAAATGTTCTGGCTCTGCTATACCACTGTGGGAAATGCTCTGGCTCTGGCATACCACTGTGGGAAATGCCCTGGCTCTGGCATACCACTATGTGAAATGCCCTGGCTCTGGTATTCCACTGTAGGAAATGCCCTGGCTCTGGCATACCACTGTGGGAAATGCCCTGGCTCTGGCATACCACTGTGGGAAATGTCCACAAAGATTATCTAAATCTGTCTTGTCAATAAATTTCCTACTGTTTGAAAAAAACTACAATATAAATGCTAGATTTATCATATTTTGCCTGGCTAATGTGTTGGTCTTCAGTGAGTGAATACAACTTGTTTTCTTAAGTAGGATATTTAACATTCTGTATTTGGCACCATGCAAATAAAATGAGTGATAACCACACATATGGCTTGCTTTTAAAAAAATGGTCTACTTATCTGAAACATACAAATCTTTCATATTGCACTTGTTCTGTCACTGAGTATTTATGGAACCATCAAAGTGTGGACTATTGTGATACAAAATATATCGCAGAATAAGAGTAATATGAAATCATTACAGTATGGTGCTCAAGTGGTGCTACTAATCGATGATGTCATCAGCATGCATTGTACTATGTGACCTTGATTGTTTTGCATCCTGGCTGTTGGTTATTTCTATTCCCATTTCTGATAGCTCTTTGTTATCCTTCATATATTTTTCTCCCTGCTCAGCCTGCAGCCCTACTTGGATTTTTAAAAAATGGTCCCCTTTTTCAAACATACATATATTTTATAGTATTTAGGGAACCATCAAAATTCCTTGCTACTCATTCATGCAGATGAGAAGACATTGGAAGCTGTCCAAGAATTGTAGTGGCCGAGTGGTCTGAAGCACTCACCGTTATGGATCACTGCCGTCTCACCTCTGTGTGGTTCGAGTCTCGGATTTGGCCAATGTAATTATGTGGGAAAGCTTGCCAGTAGCTTCTCATGGGTCAGTAGTTCTTTCTGGGGTTTTCCCAGGTTCTTCCTCCACCATATATACTGGCCGCCATGCATAGCCTCTCATGTGCTGAAAAATGGTGTTAAACCCTACAACAACAACAACAACAACCAAAAATTTATATTAACATCTTTAAGATTCACTTAACTTTCTTTTCCCATTTTTTTTTTCACATTCCAAGAAAAGCTGAATTTTTAATTTAAAAACAGGAATAAGGTGAAATTTGCCATGTGCTATATTATTTGGAAATGCTTCTGTCAGTTTAACATATTTTTGACACAAATCTGCCAATAATTTTTTTCATGTCTCTTTTTTATGTTACCAAAAATGTTACAAAAATTTCAATTAAATTCACTTGTATAACATAGACATTGAATAGAATAATTATACAAGTTTACAAGCATTTTATTTTGAATAGCAAGATGCAGTCTGCATGTACTGTTGGAGGACTGAATATAGGTACAAGGGAGTTGTGGAAATCCACTGTGGGAAGTAGAATTTACACCTTAACACATTAACCCCTGGAGGGTTTTGTTGTTTTTGCCTGAAATTCAAGTAAGAAACACATTTTTGAAAGCTATTTCTGAATAAATCCTAACTGATCAACTTCCAGTTGATTTTCCAATAACATAATACCTAGCTTTGTTAGAAACATTGTTTTTCATTGACTATTTGGCTTATGCATGAGCAGAAAGATAAAAGTTTTCTTTTTTTTTTGTTGCTTAGCGGACCCATTATTTTTTTTATCGAGACCACTCTTTATTCCAAATGCCTATCTTATCCTACTTTTTACAAAGGTTCATCTGTCTGTTTGCAGTTCATACCAGTCTGCCTTAGATCTGAGACCAAAAAGACTAAAATCCGAACACAAAATAGGATTCCGACCACAGGTGAATTTTGGGTGGAAAAAAATCAGGTCCAGAAAATGAGTTATTTTTCCCTCTATATTTTGTAGTGCAACTAGAACTTCAGATTATTTGGTATCATTATAGAGCTACATCTGTCTACCTTTCTATAATACCACCCACTCTATTGTATCCTACATGACCTTGAAGCTACAGAGCTTGGCAGTAGGCTATTACCTTCTGCCATGTAAACTCGTCAGCAGGGGTTAATGTGTTAATGTAATTAGGCATTTGTTTACCTTGGCACAGTCTGTGAGAATCACACTCAGATGTTGTGGGTAATCACAGCTGGTGAAGTTACCACAGCTGTGGGAAGTTGCATGGGAGTCCAATGAGGTACAGTAGGAATTTACAATCCCACATATGGTGTACTGTATTGTATATTACAGACAGAATATGAAAACCCTTACCGATATTAATGATAAAGTTGGGAAATAGAATTGCAGATGAAACCGTGAAATTATCTTGTATACCTGCATATGAATCCAACTATAAACAGCACAGACGCAGATCTGCCATTGGATAATACACTGGTAGATCTGGGTCTGTCCAGTTTGTTAGGAGTAATTAGTAGAACAAATAACATAGACCCAGATCTGCTGCATTGTACTACAGCAGATAAGGATCTTTGTTGTTTGCAGTTTGAATCGGCTTATAAGTGAGTATATATGGTTTGTGTCTTATAATAAAAGTAAATTCTTATAAAGTTTAGTAACAAAAAATCAATTTGAGCTAATATTAGTTACAAATATATATATACAGTGTATGTGTGTGTGTATATATATATATATATATATATATATATATTTATTTCTTACAGCTCAGAGGGAGATCACTTTATAGGCCAACCAGGACCTACCACTTTGGATGGCATTAATTCTAATCCTTGCCCTCAAGAATTACCAGTTAAGGAGTACATGGATAAAGTTACCTGCATCAAAGATGATGAAACGGAACACATGAAATCAAATGAAGTCCTGTCTAATTCGAAAAAATCAAGTTATAGTGCATCAAGTCACAAAGGTTATTATTACATTATTTTTGCATTTTTATTGTTGAAAATTGTTTTCTTAAGTAGGATATTTAACATTCTGTATTTGGCACCATACAAATGATTTTTTTTTTGTTGCTGTAGGGTTTAACGCCATTTTTCAGCATGCGATAGGCTATACATGGCGGCCAGTATTAATGGTGGAGGAAGAAACCGGGAAATCCCCGGAAAGAACCACCGACCCTCGAGAAGCTACTGTCAAACTTTCTCACATATCCACATTGGCCGAATCCGAGACTCGAACCCACGCACACAGAGGTGAGATGGCAGTGATCTGTAACGGAGAGCGCTTTGGACCACTCGGCCACTCAGGGCCCCACCATACAAATGATATCTTCTTGATGAAATAGTTTGATGGCACACTTTACATTTGTTAGATGAATTCTACCTTGAACACATATAACTGTCTGACCTTTAATATCAAGAATACATGAGCTTTCAAAACTGGTAGATGATCCTTTTAAAGTAATATGCACATTTGCTGTTAGCTGCTGTTTGGAACAGTTCAGTTGTTATACTACAGATCAAGTAGCAACAGGTGTAGCGTACATTCAGTTTGTATCCATAGTGACAGGTCTAGGGTATATTCAGGCTATATGTATAGCAACAGGTCTAGGTTATATTAAGGTTGTGGATGTATCAGCAAGTCTGGGGTATATAGGTTATAACTGTAGTGGCAGTTCTATGATATATATTCAGGTTGTGTGTGACAGGTGTACGATACATTCAGGTTACATGTGTAGCAAGAGGTCTAGGGTATATTCAGGTTATATGTGTAGCAACAGGTCTAGGGTATATTCAGGTTATATGTGTAGTGACAGGTCTAGGGTATATTCAGGTTATATGTGTAGCAACAGGTCAAAGATATATTCAGGTTATATGTGTAGTGACAGGTCTTGGGTATATTCAGGTTGTATGTGTAGCAGCAGGTCTAAGGTATATTCAGGTTATATGTGTAGCAACAGGTCTAGGGTATATTCAGGTTATATGTGTAGCGACAGGTCTAGGATATATTCAGGTTATATGTGTAGTGACAGGTCTTGGGTATATTCAGGTTGTATGTGTAGCAACAGGTCTAGGGTATATTCAGGTTGTATGTATATCAACAGGTCTAGGGTATATTCAGGTTATATGTATAGCAACAGGTCTAGGGTATATTCAGGTTATATGTGTAGCGACAGGTCTAGGGTATATTCAGGTTATATATGTAGCAACAGGTCTAGGATATATTCAGGTTAAATGTATAGTGACAGGTCTTGGGTATATTCAGGTTGTATGTGTAGCAACAGGTCTAGAGTATATTCAGGTTGTATGTGTAGCAAAAGGTCCAGGGTATATTAATGTTATATGTGTAGCAACAGGTCTAGGGTATATTCAGGTTGTATGTGTAGCAACAGGTCTTGGGTATATTCAGGTTATATGTGTAATGACAGGTCTAGGATATATTCAGGTTGTATGTGTAGCAACAGGTCTAGGGTATATTCAGGTTATATGTGTAGCAACAGGTCTAGGGTATATTCAGGTTGTGTGTCTAGCAACAGGTCTAGGGTGTATTCAGGTTATATGTGTAGCAACAGGTCTAAGATATATTCAGGTTATATGTGTAGTGACAGGTCTAGGATATATTCAGGTTGTATGTGTAGCAATAGGTCTAGGGTATATTAATGTTATATGTGTAGCAACAGGTCTAGGGTATATTCAGGTTATATATGTAGTGACAGGTCTAGGGTATATTCAGGTTATATGTGTAGCAACAGGTCTAAGATATATTCAGGTTATATGTCTAGTGACAGGTCTAGGATATATTCAGGTTATATGTATAGCAACAGGTCTAGGGTATATTCAGGTTGTATGTGTAGCAACAGGTCTTGGGTATGTTCAGGTTATATGTGTAGTGACAGGTCTAGGATATATTCAGGTTATATGTGTAGCAACAGGTCTTGGGTATATTTAGGTTATATGTGTAGCAACAGGTCGTGGGTATATTTAGGTTATATGTGTAGCAACAGGTTCAGGGTATATTCAGGTTATATGTGTGGCAACAGGTCTTGGGTATATTTAGGTTATATGTGTAGCAACAGGTATTGGGTATATTTAGGTTATATGTGTAGCAACAGGTCCAGGGTATATTCAGGTTATATGTGTAGCAACAGGTCTAGGGTATATTCAGGTTGTATGTGTAGCGATAGGTCTAGGATATATTCAGGTTATATGTGTAGCAACAGGTCTAAGATATATTCAGGTTATATGTGTAGTGACAGGTCTAGGATATATTTAGGTTATAAGTATAGCAACAGGTCCAGGGTATATGCAGGTTATATGTGTAGCGACAGGTCTAAGGTATAATCAGGTTATATGTGTAGCAACAGGTCTAGGGTATATTCAGGTTGTATGTGTAGCGATAGGTCTAGGATATATTCAGGTTATATGTGTAGCAACAGGTCTAAGATATATTCAGGTTATATGTGTAGTGACAGGTCTAGGATATATTTAGGTTATAAGTATAGCAACAGGTTCAGGGTATATTCAGGTTATATGTGTGGCAACAGGTCTAAGGTATAATCAGGTTATATGTGTAGCAACAGGTCTAGGGTATATTCAGGTTGTGTGTGTAGCAACAGGTCTAGGGTGTATTCAGGTTATAAGTGTCTTGACAGGCCTAGGGTATATACAGGTTATATTTGTAGCAACAGGTCTAAGATATATTCAGGTTATATGTGTAGCAACAGGTCTAAGATATATTCAGGTTATATATCTAGTGACAGGTCTACGGTATATTCAGGTTAAATGTGTAGCAAGAGGTCTAGGGTATATTCAGGTTATATGTGTAGCAACAGGTCTAAGATATATTCAGGTTATATGTGTAGTGACAGGTCTAGGATATATTCAGGTTATATGTATAGCAACAGGTCTAGGGTATATTCAGGTTGTATGTATAGCAACAGGTCTTGGATATATTCAGGTTATATGTGTAGCAACAGGTCTTGGGTATATTTAGGTTGTATGAGTAGCAAAAGGTCCAGGGTATATTCAGGTTATATGTGTAGCAACAGGTCTAGGGTATATTCAGGTTGTATGTGTAGCGACAGGTCTAAAATATATTCAGGTTATATGTGTAGCAACAGGTCTAAGATATATTCAGGTTATATGTGTAGTGACAGGTCTAAGATATATTCAGGTTATATGTGTAGCAACAGGTCAAGGGTATATGCAGGTTATATGTGTAGCAACAGGTCTAGGATATATTCAGGTTATATGTGTGGCAACAGGTCTAGGGTATATTCAGGTTATATGTGTAGCAACAGGTCTAGGGTATATTCAGGTTGTGTGTGTAGCAACAGGTCTAGGCTGTATTCAGGTTATATGTGTAGTGACAGGTCTAGGGTATATTCAGGTTATATGTGTAGCAACAGGTCAAGGGTATATTCAGGTTATATGTGTAGCAACAGGTCTAGGGTATATTCAGGTTATATGTGGAGCAACAGGTCTAGGGTATATTCAGGTTATATGTGTAGTGACAGGTCTAGGATATATTCAGGTTATATGTATAGGAACAGGTCTAGGGTATATTCAGGTTATATGTGTAGCAACAGGTCTAGGATATATTCAGGTTGTATGTGTAGCAACAGGTCTAGGGTATATTCAGGTTATATGTGTAGCAACAGGTCTAGGGTATATTCACGTTATATGTGTAGCAACAGGTCTTGGGTATATTCAGGTTATATGTGTAGCAACAGGTATAGGATATATGCAGGTTATATGTGTAGCGACAGGTCTAAGGTATAATCAGGTTATATGTGTAGCAACAGGTCTAGGGTATATTCAGGTTGTGTGTGTAGCAACAGGTCTAGGGTGTATTCAGGTTATAAGTGTCTTGACAGGCCTAGGGTATATACAGGTTATATTTGTAGCAACAGGTCTAAGATATATTCAGGTTATATGTGTAGCAACAGGTCTAAGATATATTCAGGTTATATATCTAGTGACAGGTCTAGGGTATATTCAGGTTGTATGTGTAGCAACAGGTCTAGGATATATTCAGGTTATATGTGTAGCAACAGGTCTAAGATATATTCAGGTTACATGTGTAGTGACAGGTCTAAGATATATTCAGGTTATATGTGTAGCAAAAGGTCAAGGGTATATGCAGGTTATATGTGTAGCAACAGGTCTAGGATATATTCAGGTTATATGTGTAGCAACAGGTCTAGGGTATATTCAGGTTATATGTGTAGCAACAGGTCTTGGGTATATACAGGTTGTGTGTGTAGCAACAGGTCTAGGGTGTATTCAGGTTATATGTGTAGTGACAGGTCTAGGGTATATTCAGGTTATATGTGTAGCAACAGGTCCATGGTATATTCAGGTTATATGTGTAGCAACAGGTCTATGGTATATTCAGGTTATATGTGGAGCAACAGGTCTAGGGTATATTCAGGTTATATGTGTAGTGACAGGTCTAGGATATATTCAGGTTATATGTATAGCAACAGGTCAAGGGTATATTCAGGTTATATGTATAGCAACAGGTCTTGGGTATATTCAGGTTATATGTGTAGCAACAGGTATAGGATATATGCAGGTTATATGTGTAGCGACAGGTCTAAGGTATAATCAGGTTATATGTGTACCAACAGGTCTAGGGTATGTTCAGGTTGTGTGTGTAGCAACAGGTCCAGGGTGTATTCAGGTTATATGTGTCTTGACAAGTCTAGGGTATAGACAGGTTATATTTGTAGCAACAGGTCTAAGATATATCCAGGTTATATGTGTAGCAACAGGTCTAAGATATATTCAGGTTATATATCTAGTGACAGGTCTAGGATATATTCAGGTTATATGTATAGCAACAGGTCTAGGGTATATTCAGGTTATATGTGTAGCAACAGTTCTAGGGTATATTCAGGTTATATGTGTAGCAACAGGTCTTGGGTATAATCAGGTTATATGTGTAGCAACAGGTCTAGGATATATGCAGGTTATATGTGTAGCGACAGGTCTAAGGTATAATCAGGTTATATGTGTAGCAACAGGTCCAGGGTATATTCAGGTTGTTTGTGTAGCAACAAGTCTAAGATATATGCAGGTTATATGTGTCTTGACAGGTCTAGGATATATACAGGTTATATATGTAGCAACAGGTCGAAGATATGTTCAGGTTATATGTGTAGCAACAGGTCTAAGATATATTCAGGTTATATGTCTAGTGACATGTCTAGGATATATTCAGGTTATATGTATAGCAACAGGTCTAGGGTATATTCAGGTTTTATGTGTAGCATCAGGTCTTGGGTATATTCAGGTTATATGTGTAGTGACAGGTCTAGGATATATTCAATTTATATGTGTAGCAACAGGTCTTGGGTATATTTAGGTTATATGTGTAGCAAGAGGTCTTGGGTATATTTAGGTTATATGTGTAGCAACAGGTCCAGGGTATATTCAGGTTATATGTGTAGCAACAGGTCTTGGGTATATTTAGGTTATATGTGTAGCAACAGGTCTTGGGTATATTTAGGTTATATGTGTAGCAACAGGTCCAGGGTATATTCAGGTTATATGTGTAGCAACAGGTGTAGGGTACATTCAGGTTGTACGTGTAGCGATAGGTTTAGGATATATTAAGGTTATATGTGTAGCAACAGATCTAAGATATATTCAGGTTATATGTGTAGTGTCATGTCTTGGATATATTTAGGTTATAAGTGTAGCAACAGGTCCAGGGCATATGCAGGTTATATGTGTAGGGACAGGTCTGGGGTATATTCAGATTATATGTGTAGCAACAGGTCAAGGGTATATGGAGGTCATATGTGTAGCAAGAGGTCTAGGGTATATTCAGGTTATATGTGTAGCAACAGGTCTAGGGTATATTCAGGTTATATGTGTAGCAACAGGTCTAGGGTATATTCAGGTTGTGTGTGTAGCAACAGGTCTAGGGTGTATTCAGGTTATATGTGTAGTGACAGGTCTAGGGTATATTCAGGTTATATGTGTAGCAACAGGTCCAGGGTATATTCAGGTTATATATGTAGCAACAGGTCTAGGGTATATTCAGGTTCAATGTGGAGCAACAGGCCTAGGGTATGTTCAATTTATATGTGTAGTGACAGGTCTAGGATATATTCAGGTTATATGTATAGCAACAGGTCTAGGGTATATTCAGGTTATATTTGTAGTGACAGTTCTAGGATATATTCAGGTTGTATGTGTAGCTACAGGTGTATGGTATATTCAGGTTATATGTTTAGCAACAGGTCTAGGGTATATTCAGGTTATATGTGTAGCAACAGGTCTTGGGTATATTCAGGTTATATGTGTAGCAACAGGTCTAGGATATATGCAGGTTATGTGTGTAGCGACAGGTCTAAGGTATAATCAGGTTATATGTGTAGCAACAGGTCTAGGGTATATTCAGGTTGTGTGTCTAGCCTCAGGTCTAGGGTGTATTCATGTTATATGTGTCTTGACAGCACTAGGGTATATACAGGTTATATGTGTAGCTACAGGTCTAAGATATATTCAGGTTATATGTCTAGTGACAGGTCTAGGATATATTCAGGTTATATGTATAGCGACAGGTCTAAGGTATAATCAGGTTATATGTGTAGCAACAGGTCTAGGGTAGATTGAGGTTGTGTGTGTAGCAACAGGTCTTGGGTGTATTCAGGTTATATGTGTAGCAACAGGTCTTGGGGGTATTTAAGTTATCTGTGTAGCAACAGGTCTTTGGTATATTTGGGTTATATGTGTAGGAACAGGTCCAGGGTATATTCAGGTTATATGTGTAGCAACAGGTCTTGGGTATATTTAGGTTATATGTGTAGCAACAGGTCCAGGGTATATTAATGTTATATGTGTAGTTACAGGTCTAAGATATATTGAGGTTATATGTGTAGCAAGATGTCAAGGGTATATGCAGGTTATATATGTAGTGGCAGGTCTAGGGTATATTCAGGTTATATGTGTAGCAACAGGTCTAGGGTATATTCAGGTTGTGTGTGTATCAACAGGTCTGGTGTGGTCAGGTTATATGTGTAGTGACAGGTCTAGGTTATATTCAGGTTATATGTGTAGCAACAGGTCCAGGGTATATTCAGGTTATATGTGTAGCAACAGGTCTAGGGTATATTCAGG
This sequence comes from Sinohyriopsis cumingii, assembly GCA_028554795.2. NCBI lineage: Eukaryota > Metazoa > Mollusca > Bivalvia > Unionida > Unionidae > Sinohyriopsis > Sinohyriopsis cumingii. The sequence continues at coordinate 60,493,270 of CM068838.1, forward strand.
GTATATGTGTAGTGACAGGTCTAAGATATATTCAGGTTATATGTATAGCAACAGGTCTAGGGTATATTCAGGTTATATGTGTAGTGACAAGTCTAGGATATATTCAGGTTGTATGTGTAGCAACAGGTCTAGGGTATATTCAGGTTATATGTGTAGCAACAGGTCTAGGTGATCTTCAGGTTATATGTATAACAACAGGTCTAGGATATATGCAGGTTATATGTGTAGAGACAGGTCTAAGGTATATTCAGGTTATATGTGTAGCAACAGGTCTAGGGTATGTTCAGGTTATATGTGTAGCAACAGGTCTAGGGTATATTCAGATTATATGTGTAGAAACAGGTCTAGGGTATATTCAGGTTATATGTACAGCAACAGGTCTGGAATATATGCAGGTTATATGTGTAGTGACAGGTCTAAGGTATATTCAGGTTATATGTGTAGCAACAGGTCCAGGGTATATTCAGGTTATATGTGTAGCAACAGGTCTAGGGTATATTCAGGTTATATGTGGAGCAACAGGTCTAAGGTATATTCAGGTTATATGTGTAGTGACAGGTGTAGGATATATTCAGGTTATATGTATAGCAACAGGTCTAGGTTATATTCAGGTTATATGTGTAGTGAAAGGTCTAGGATATAATGAGGTTGTATGTGTAGCAACGGGTCCAGGGTATGTTCAGGTTATATGTGTAGCAACAGGTCTAGGGTATATTCAGGTTATATGTGGAGCAACAGGTCTAGGGTATAATCAATTTATATGTGTAGTGACAGGTCTAGGATATATTCAGGTTATATGTATAGCAATAGGTCTAGGGTATATTCAGGTTATATGTGTAGTGACAGTTCTAGGATATATTCAGGTTGTATGTGTTGCTACAGGTGTAGGGTATATTCAGGTTATATGTGTAGCAACAGGTCTAGGGTATATTCAGGTTATATGTGTAGCAACAGGTCTTGGGTATATTCAGGTTATCTGTGTAGCAACAGGTCTAGGATATATGCAGGTTATATGTGTAGCAACAGGTCTAAGGTATAATCAGGTTATATGTGTAGCAACAGGTCTAGGGTATATTCAGGTTGTGTGTTTAGCAACAGGTCTAGGGTGTATTCAGGTTATATGTGTCTTGACAGGTCTAGGGTATATACAGGTTATATGTGTAGCTATATTTCTAAGGTATATTCAGGTTATATGTGTAGCAACAGGTCTAAGATATATTCAGGTTATATGTCTAGTGACAGGTCTAGGATATATTCAGGTTATATGTATAGCAACAGGTCTAGGGTATATTCAGGTTGTATGTGTAGCAACAGGTCTTGGGTATATTCAGGTTATATGTGTAGTGACAGGTCTAGGATATATTCAGGTTATATGTATAGCAACAGGTCTTGGGTATATTTAGGTTATATGTGTAGCAACAGGTCCAGGGTATATTCAGGTTATATGTGTAGCAACAGGTGTTGGGTATATTTAGGTTAGATGTGTAGCAACAGGTCTTGGGGATATTTAGGTTATATGTTTAGCAACAGTTCCAGGGTATATTCAGGTTATATGTGTAGCAACAGGTCTAGGGTATATTCAGGTTGTATGTGTAGCGATAGGTCTAGGATATATTCAGGTTATATGTGTAGGAACAGGTCTAAGATATATTCAGGTTATATGTGTAGTGACAGGTCTAGGATATATTTAGGTTATAAGTGTAGCAACAGGTCCAGGGTATATGCAGGTTATATGTGTAGCGACAGGTCTAGGGTATATTCAGGTTATATGTGTAGCAACAGGTCTAGGGTGTATTCAGGTTATATGTGTAGGACAGGTCTAGGGTTTATTCAGGTTATATGTGGAGCAAGAGGTCTAGGGTATATTCAGTTTATATGTGTAGTGACAGGTCTAGGATATATTCAGGTTATATGTATAGCAACAGGTCTAGGGTATATTCAGGTTGTGTGTGTAGCAACAGGTCTAAGATATATGCAGGTTATATGTGTCTTGACAGGTCTAGGGTATATATAGGTTATATGTGTAGCAACAGGTCTAAGATATATTCAGGTTATATGTGTAGCAACAGGTCTAAGATATATTCAGGTTATATGTCTAGTGACAGGTCTAGGATATATTCAGGTTATATGTATAGCGACAGGTCTAAGGTATAATCAGGTTATATGTGTAGCAACAGGTCTAGGGTAGATTGAGGTTGTGTGTGTAGCAACAGGTCTTGGGTGTATTCAGGTTATATGTGTAGCAACAGGTCTTGGGGGTATTTAAGTTATCTGTGTAGCAACAGGTCTTTGGTATATTTGGGTTATATGTGTAGCAACGGGTCCAGGGTATATTCAGGTTATATGTGTAGCAACAGGTCTTGGGTATATTTAGGTTATATGTGTAGCAACAGGTCCAGGGTATATTAATGTTATATGTGTAGTTACAGGTCTAAGATATATTGAGGTTATATGTGTAGCAAGATGTCAAGGGTATATGCAGGTTATATATGTAGTGGCAGGTCTAGGGTATATTCAGGCTATATGTGTAGCAGCAGGTCTAGGGTATATTCAGGTTGTGTGTGTATCAACAGGTCTGGTGTGGTCAGGTTATATGTGTAGTGACAGGTCTAGGGTATATTCAGGTTATATGTGTAGCAACAGGTCCAGGGTATATTCAGGTTATATGTGTAGCAACAGGTCTAGGGTATATTCAGGTTATATGTGTAGTGACAGGTCTAAGATATATTCAGGTTATATGTATAGCAACAGGTCTAGGGTATATTCAGGTTATATGCGTAGTGACTAGTCTAGGATATATTCAGGTTGTATGTGTAGCAACAGGTCTAGGGTATATTCAGGTTATATGTGTAGCAACAGGTCTAGGCGATATTCAGGTTATATGTATAGCAACAGGTCTAGGATATATGCAGGGTATATGTGTAGAGACAGGTCTAAGGTATATTCAGGTTATATGTGTAGCAACAGGTCTAGGGTATGTTCAGGTTATATGTGTAGCAACAGGTCTAGGGTATATTCAGATTATATGTGTAGCAACAGGTCTAGGGTATATTCAGGTTATATGTACAGCAACAGGTCTGGGATATATGCAGGTTATATGTGTAGTGACAGGTCTAAGGTATATTCAGGTTATATGTGTGGCAACAGGTCCAGGGTATATTCAGGTTATATGTGTAGCAACAGGTCTAGGGTATATTCAGGTTATATGTGGAGCAACAGGTCTAAGGTATATTCAGGTTATATGTGTAGTGACAGGTGTAGGATATATTCAGGTTATATGTATAGCAACAGGTCTAGGTTATATTCAGGTTATATGTGTAGTGAAAGGTCTAGGATATAATGAGGTTGTATATGTAGCAACGGGTCCAGGGTATATTCAGGTTATATGTGTAGCAACAGGTCTAGGGTATATTCAGGTTATATGTGGAGCAACAGGTCTAGGGTATAATCAATTTATATGTGTAGTGACAGGTCTAGGATATATTCAGGTTATATGTATAGCAATAGGTCTAGGGTATATTCAGGTTATATGTGTAGTGACAGTTCTAGGATATATTCAGGTTGTATGTGTAGCTACAGGTGTAGGGTATATTCAGGTTATATGTTTAGCAACAGGTCTAGGGTATATTCAGGTTATATGTGTAGCAACAGGTCTTGGGTATATTCAGGTTATCTGTGTAGCAACAGGTCTAGGATATATGCAGGTTATATGTGTAGAGACAGGTCTAAGGTATAATCAGGTTATATGTGTAGCAACAGGTCTAGGGTATATTCAGGTTGTGTGTTTAGCAACAGGTCTAGGGTGTATTCAGGTTATATGTGTCTTGACAGGTCTTGGGTATATACAGGTTATATGTGTAGCTACATTTCTAAGGTATATTCAGGTCATATGTGTAGCAACAGGTCTAAGATATATTCAGGTTATATGTCTAGTGACAGGTCTAGGATATATTCAGGTTATATGTATAGCAACAGGTCTGGGGTATATTCAGGTTGTATGTGTAGCAACAGATCTTGGGTATATTCAGGTTATATGTGTAGTGACAGGTCTAGGATATATTCAGGTTATATGTATAGCAACAGGTCTTGGGTATATTTAGGTTATATGTGTAGCAACAGGTCCAGGGTATATTCAGGTTATATGTGTAGCAACAGGTGTTGGGTATATTTAGGTTAGATGTGTAGGAACAGGTCTTGGGGATATTTAGGTTATATGTTTAGCAACAGGTCCAGGGTATCTTCAGGTTATATGTGTAGCAACAGGTCTAGGGTATATTCAGGTTATATGTGTAGCGATACGTCTAGGATATATTCAGGTTATATGTGTAGGAACAGGTCTAAGATATATTCAGGTTATATGTGTAGTGACAGGTCTAGGATATCTTTAGGTTATAAGTGTAGCAACAGGTCCAGGGTATATGCAGGTTATATGTGTAGCGACAGGTCTAGGGTATATTCAGGTTATATGTGTAGCCACAGGTCTAGGGTATATTCAGGTTATATGTGTAGCAACAGGTCTAGGGTATATTCAGGTTGTATGTGTAGCAATAGGTCTAGGATATATTCAGGTTATATGTGTAGCAACAGGTCTGAGATATGTTCAGGTTATATGTGTAGTGACAGGTCTAGGATATATTTAGGGTATAAGTGTAGCAACAGGTCCAGGGTATATGCACGTTATATGTGTAGCAACAGGTCTAGGGTATATTCAGGTTATATGTGTAGCAACAGGTCTAGGGTATATTCAGGTTGTGTGTGTAGCAACTGGTCTAGGGTGTATTCAGGTTATATGTGTAGGACAGGTCTAGGGTATATTCAGGTTATATGTGTAGCAACAGGTCCAGGGTATATTCAGGTTATATGTGTAGCAACAGGTCTAGGGTATATTCAGGTTATATGTGGAGCAACAGGTCTAGGGTATATTCAATTTATATGTGTAGTGACAGGTCTAGGATATATTCAGGTTATATGTATAGCAACAGGTCTAGGGTATATTCAGGTTGTGTGTGTAGCAACAGGTCTAAGATATATGCAGGTTATATGTGTCTTGACAGGTCTAGGGTATATACAGGTTATATGTGTAGCAACAGGTCTAAGATATGTTCAGGTTATATGTGTAGCAACAGGTCTAAGATATATTCAGGTTATATGTCTAGTGACAGGTCTAGGATATATTCAGGTTATATGTATAGCGACAGGTCTAAGGTATCATCAGGTTATATGTGTAGCAACAGGTGTAGGGTAGATTGAGGTTGTGTGTGTAGCAACAGGTCTTGGGTGTATTCAGGTTATATGTGGAGTAACAGGTCTTGGGGGTATTTAAGTTATCTGTGTAGCAACAGGTCTTTGGTATATTTGGGTGATATGTGTAGCAACAGGTCCAGGGTATATTCAGGTTATATGTGTAGCAACGGGTCTTGGGTATATTTAGGTTATGTGTGTAGCAACAGGTCCACGGTATATTAATGTTATATGTGTAGTTACAGGTCTAGGATATATTGAGGTTATATGTGTAGCAAGATGTCAAGGGTATATGCAGGTTATATGTGTAGTGGCAGGTCTAGGGTATATTCAGGTTATATGTGTAGCAACAGGTCTAGGGTATATTCAGGGTGTGTGTGTATCAACAGGTCTGGTGTGGTCAGGTTATATGTGTAGTGACAGGTCTAGGGTATATTCATGTTATATGTGTAGCAACAGGTCCAGGGTGTATTCAGGTTATATGTGTAGCAACAGGTCTAGGGTATGTTCGGGTTATATGTGTAGCAACAGGTCTAAGATATATTCAGGTTATATGTATAGCAACAGGTCTAGGGTATATTCAGGTTATATGTGTAGTGACAAGTCTAGGATATATTCAGGTTGTATGTGTAGCAACAGGTCTTGGGTATATTCAGGTTATCTGTGTAGCAACAGGTCTAGGATATATGCAGGTTATATGTGTAGAGACAGGTCTAAGGTATAATCAGGTTATATGTGTAGCAACAGGTCTAGGGTATATTCAGGTTGTGTGTTTAGCAACAGGTCTAGGGTGTATTCAGGTTATATGTGTCTTGACAGGTCTTGGGTATATACAGGTTATATGTGTAGCTACATTTCTAAGGTATATTCAGGTCATATGTGTAGCAACAGGTCTAAGATATATTCAGGTTATATGTCTAGTGACAGGTCTAGGATATATTCAGGTTATATGTATAGCAACAGGTCTTGGGTATATTCAGGTTGTATGTGTAGCAACAGATCTTGGGTATATTCAGGTTATATGTGTAGTGACAGGTCTAGGATATATTCAGGTTATATGTATAGCAACAGGTCTTGGGTATATTTAGGTTATATGTGTAGCAACAGGTCCAGGGTATATTCAGGTTATATGTGTAGCAACAGGTGTTGGGTATATTTAGGTTAGATGTGTAGGAACAGGTCTTGGGGATATTTAGGTTATATGTTTAGCAACAGGTCCAGGGTATATTCAGGTTATATGTGTAGCAACAGGTCTAGGGTATATTCAGGTTATATGTGTAGCGATACGTCTAGGATATATTCAGGTTATATGTGTAGGAACAGGTCTAAGATATATTCAGGTTATATGTGTAGTGACAGGTCTAGGATATATTTAGGTTATAAGTGTAGCAACAGGTCCAGGGTATATGCAGGTTATATGTGTAGCGACAGGTCTAGGGTATATTCAGGTTATATGTGTAGCCACAGGTCTAGGGTATATTCAGGTTATATGTGTAGCAACAGGTCTAGGGTATATTCAGGTTGTATGTGTAGCAATAGGTCTAGGATATATTCAGGTTATATGTGTAGCAACAGGTCTGAGATATGTTCAGGTTATATGTGTAGTGACAGGTCTAGGATATATTTAGGGTATAAGTGTAGCAACAGGTCCAGGGTATATGCAGGTTATATGTGTAGCAACAGGTCTAGGGTATATTCAGGTTATATGTGTAGCAACAGGTCTAGGGTATATTCAGGTTGTGTGTGTAGCAACTGGTCTAGGGTGTATTCAGGTTATATGTGTAGGACAGGTCTAGGGTATATTCGGGTTATATGTGTAGCAACAGGTCCAGGGTATATTCAGGTTATATGTGTAGCAACAGGTCTAGGGTATATTCAGGTTATATGTGGAGCAACAGGTCTAGGGTATATTCAATTTATATGTGTAGTGACAGGTCTAGGATATATTCAGGTTATATGTATAGCAACAGGTCTAGGGTATATTCAGGTTGTGTGTGTAGCAACAGGTCTAAGATATATGCAGGTTATATGTGTCTTGACAGGTCTAGGGTATATACAGGTTATATGTGTAGCAACAGGTCTAAGATATATTCAGGTTATATGTGTAGCAACAGGTCTAAGATATATTCAGGTTATATGTCTAGTGACAGGTCTAGGATATATTCAGGTTATATGTATAGCGACAGGTCTAAGGTATCATCAGGTTATATGTGTAGCAACAGGTGTAGGGTAGATTGAGGTTGTGTGTGTAGCAACAGGTCTTGGGTGTATTCAGGTTATATGTGGAGTAACAGGTCTTGGGGGTATTTAAGTTATCTGTGTAGCAACAGGTCTTTGGTATATTTGGGTTATATGTGTAGCAACAGGTGCAGGGTATATTCAGGTTATATGTGTAGCAACGGGTCTTGGGTATATTTAGGTTATGTGTGTAGCAACAGGTCCACGGTATATTAATGTTATATGTGTAGTTACAGGTCTAGGATATATTGAGGTTATATGTGTAGCAAGATGTCAAGGGTATATGCAGGTTATATGTGTAGTGGCAGGTCTAGGGTATATTCAGGTTATATGTGTAGCAACAGGTCTAGGGTATATTCAGGTTGTGTGTGTATCAACAGGTCTGGTGTGGTCAGGTTATATGTGTAGTGACAGGTCTATGGTATATTCATGTTATATGTGTAGCAACAGGTCCAGGGTGTATTCAGGTTATATGTGTAGCAACAGGTCTAGGGTATGTTCGGGTTATATGTGTAGCAACAGGTCTAAGATATATTCAGGTTATATGTATAGCAACAGGTCTAGGGTATATTCAGGTTATATGTGTAGTGACAAGTCTAGAATATATTCAGGTTGTATATGTAGCAACAGGTCTAGGGTATATTCAGGTTATATGTGTAGCAACAGGTCTAGGTGATATTCAGGTTATATGTATAGCAACAGGTCTAGGATATATGCAGGTTATATGTGTAGAGACAGGTCTAAGGTATATTCAGGTTATATGTGTAGCAACAGGTCTAGGGTATGTTCAGGTTATATGTGTAGCAACAGGTCTAGGGTATATTCAGATTATATGTGTAGCAACAGGTCTAGGGTATATTCAGGTTATATGTACAGCAACAGGTCTGGGATATATGCAGGTTATATGTGTAGTGACTGGTCTAAGGTATATTCAGGTTATATGTGTAGCAACAGGTCTAAGATATATTCAGGTTATATGTGTAGCAACAGGTCTAAGATATATTCAGGTTATATGTCTAGTGACAGGACTAGGATATATTCAGGTTATATGTATAGTGACAGGTCTAAGGTATAATCAGGTTATATGTGTAGCAACAGGTCTAGGGTAGATTGAGGTTGTGTGTGTAGCAACAGGTCTGGGTGTATTCAGGTTATATGTGTAGCAACAGGTCTTGGGGTATTTCAGTTATCTGTGTAGCAACAGGTCTTTGGTATATTTGGGTTATATGTGTAGCAACAGGTCCAGGGTATATTCAGGTTATATGTGTAGCAACAGGTCTTGGGTATATTTAGGTTATATGTGTAGCAACAGGTCCAGGGTATATTAATGTTATATGTGTAGTTACAGGTCTAAGATATATTGAGGTTATATGTGTAGCAAGATGTCAAGGGTATATGCAGGTTATATGTGTAGTGGCAGGTCTAGGGTATATTCAGGTTATATGTGTAGCAACAGGTTTAGGGTATATTCAGGTTGTGTGTGTATCAACAGGTCTGGTGTGGTCAGGTTATATGTGTAGTGACAGGTCTTGGGTATATTCAGGTTATATGTGTAGCAACAGGTCCAGGGTATATTCAGGTTATATGTGTAGCAACAGGTCTAGGGTATATTCAGGTTATATGTATAGCAACATTTCTAGGGTATATTCAGGTTATATGTGTAGTGACAAGTCTAGGATATATTCAGGTTATATGTGTAGCAACAGGTCTAGGTGATATTCAGGTTATATTTATAGCAACAGGTCTAGGGTATATTCAGGTTATATGTGTAGCAACAGGTCTTGGGTATATCCAGGTGATCTGTGTAGCAACAGGTCTAGGATATATGCAGGTTATATGTGTAGCAACAGGTCTAAGATATAATCAGGTTATATGTGTAGCAACAGGTCTAGGGTATATTCAGGTTATATGTGTAGGAGCACATCTAGGTTATATTCAGGTTATATGTGTAGCAACAGGTCTAAGGTATATTCAGGTTGTGTGTGTAGCAACAAGTCTAGGGTGTATTCAGGTTATATGTGTAGTAACAGGTCTAGGGTATATTCAGGTTATATGTGTATCAACAGGTCCAGATTATATTCACGTTATATGTGTAGCAATAGGTGTTGGGTATATTTAGGTTAGATGTGTAGCAACAGGTCCAGGGTATATTCAGGTTATATGTGTAGCAACAGGTCTAGGGTATATTCAGGTTATATGTGTTGTGACAGGTGTAGGATATATTCAGGTTATATGTATAGCAACAGGTCTAGGTTATATTCACGTTATATGTGTAGTGAAAGGTCTAGGATATAATGAGGTTGTATGTGTAGCAACGGGTCCAGGGTATATTCAGGTTATATGTGTAGCAACAGGTCTAGGGTATATTCAGGTTATATGTGGAGCAACAGGTCTAGGGTATAATCAATTTATATGTGTAGTGACAGGTCTAGGATATATTCAGGTTATATGTATAGCAATAGGTCTAGGGTATATTCAGGTTATATGTGTAGTGACAGTTCTAGGATATATTCAGGTTGTATGTGTAGCTACAGGTGTAGGGTATATTCAGGTTATATGTTTAGCAACAGGTCTAGGGTATATTCAGGTTATATGTGTAGCAACAGGTCTTGGGTATATTCAGGTTATCTGTGTAGCAACAGGTCTAGGATATATGCAGGTTATATGTGTAGCGACAGGTCTAAGGTATAATCAGGTTATATGTGTAGCAACAGGTCTAGGGTATATTCAGGTTGTGTGTTTAGCAACAGGTCTAGGGTGTATTCAGGTTATATGTGTCTTGAGAGGTCTTGAGTATATACAGGTTATATGTGTAGCTACATTTCTAAGGTATATTCAGGTTATATGTGTAGCAACAGGTCTAAGATATATTCAGGTTATATGTCTAGTGACAGGTCTAGGATATATTCAGGTTATATGTATAGCAACAGGTCTAGGGTATATTGAGGTTGTATGTGTAGCAACAGATCTTGGGTATATTCAGGTTATATGTGTAGTAACAGGTCTAGGATATATTCAGGTTATATGTATAGCAACAGGTGTTGGGTATATTTAGGTTATATGTGTAGCAACAGGTCCAGGGTATATTCAGGTTATATGTGTAGCAACAGGTGTTGGGTATATTTAGGTTAGATGTGTAGGAACAGGTCTTGGGGATATTTAGGTTATATGTTTAGCAACAGGTCCAGGGTATATTCAGGTTATATGTGTAGCAACAGGTGTTGGGTATATTTAGGTTAGATGTGTAGCAACAGGTCTTTGGGATATTTAGGTTATATGTGTAGCAACAGGTCCAGGGTATATTCAGGTTATATGTGTAGCAACAGGTCTAGGGTATATTCAGGTTGTATGTATGGCGACAGTTCTAGGATATATTCAGGTTATATGTGTAGCAACAGGTCTTAGATATATTCAGGTTGTATGTGTAGTGACAGCTCTAAGATATATTCAGGTTATATGTGTAGCAACAGGTCAAGGGTATATGCAGGTTATATGTGTAACAACATGTCTAGGGTACATTCAGGTTATATGTGTAGCGACAGGTCTAGGGTATGTTTAGGTTATATGTGTATCAATAAGTGTAGGGTATATTCAGGTTGTGTGTGTATCAACAGGTCTGGTGTGGTCAGGTTATATGTGTAGTGACAGGTCTAGGGTATATTCAGGTTATATGTGTAGGAACAGGTCTAGGGTATGTTCAGGTTATATGTGTAGCAACAGGTCTAGGGTATATTCAGATTATATGTTTAGCAACAGGTCTAGGGTATATTCAGGTTATATGTACAGCAACAGGTCTATGATATATGCAGGTTATATGTGTAGTGACAGGTCTAAGGTATATTCAGGTTATATGTGTAGCAACAGGTCCAAGGTATATTCAGGTTATATGTGTAACAACACGTCTAAGGTATATTCAGGTTATATGTGGAGCAACAGGTCTAAGGTATTTTCAGGTTATATGTGTAGTGACAGGTCTAGGATATATTCAGGTTATATTTATAGCAACAGGTCTAGGTTATATTCAGGTTATATGTGTAGTAAAAGGTCTAGGATATAATGAGGTTGTATGTGTAGCATTGGGTCCAGGGTATATTCAGGTTATATGTGTAGCAACAGGTCTAGGGTAGATTCAGGTTATATGTGGAGGAAGAGGTCTAGGGTATAATCAATTTGTATGTGTAGTGACAGGTCTAGGATATATTCAGGTTATATGTATAGCAATAGGTCTAGGGTATATTCAGGTTATATGTGTAGTGACAGTTCTAGGATATATTCAGGTTGGATGTGTAGCAACAGGTGTAGGGTATATTCAGGTTATATGTTTAGCAACAGGTCTAGGGTATATTCAGGTTATATGTGTAGCAACAGGTCTTGGGTATATTCAGGTTATCTGTGTAGCAACAGGTCTAGGATATATGCAGGTTATATGTGTAGTGACAGGTCTAAGATATAATCAGGTTATATGTGTAGCAACAGGTCTAGGGTATATTCAGGTTATATGTGTAGGAGCACATCTAGGTTATATTCAGGTTATATGTGTAGCAACAGGTCTAAGGTATATTCAGGTTGTGTGTGTAGCAACAAGTCTAGGGTGTATTCAGGTTATATGTGTAGTAACAGGTCTAGGGTATATTCAGGTTATATGTGTATCAACAGGTGCAGGGTATATTCACGTTATATGTGTAGCAACAGGTCTAGGGTATATTCAGGTTATATGTGGAGCAACACTTCTAGGGTATATTCAGGTTGGATGTATAGCAACAGTTCTAGGATATATTCAGGTTATATGTGTAGCAACAGGTCTTAGATATATTCAGGTTGTATGTGTAGCAACAGGTCAAGGGTATATGCAGGTTATATGTGTAGCAACAGGTCTAGGGTATATTCAGGTTATATGTGTAGCGACACGTCTAGGGTATGTTTAGGTTATATGTGTAGCAATATGTCTAGGGTATATTCAGGTTGTGTGTGTAGCAACAGGTCTAGGGTGTATTCAGGTTATATGTGTAGTGACAGGTCTAGGGTATGTTCAGATTATATGTGTAGCAACAGGTCCAGGGTATATTCAGGTTATATGTGTAGCAACAGGTCTACGGTATATTCAGGTTATATGTGTAGTGACAGGTCTAGGATATATTCAGGTTATATGTATAGCAACATGTCTAGGGTATATTCAGGTTAGATGTTTAGTGACAGGTCTTGGATATATTCAGTTTGTGTGTGTAGCAACAGGTCTAGGGTATATTCAGGTTATATGTGTAGCAACAGTTCTAGGGTATATTCAGGTTATATGTGTAGCAACAGCTCTTGGGTATATTCAGGTTATATGTGTAGCAACAGGTCTAGGATATATGCAGGTTATATGTGTAGTGAAAGGTCTAAGGTATAATCAGGTTAGATGTGTAGCACCAGGTCTAGGGGAGATTGAGGTTGTGTTTGTAGCAACCGGTCTGGGGTGTATTCAGGTTATATGTGTAGCAACAGGTCTTGGGGGTATTTAGGTTATATGTGTAGCAACAGGTCTTTGGTATATTTGGGTTATATGTGTAGCAACAGGTCCAGGGTATATTCAGGTTATATGTGTAGCAACAGGTCTTGGGTATATTTAAGTTATATGTGTAGCGACATGTCCAGGGTATATTAATGTTATATGTGTAGTGACAGGCCTAAGATATATTTAGGTTATATGTGTAGCAAGATGTAAAGGGTATATGCAGGTTATATGTGTAGTGACAGGTCTAGGGTATATTCAGGTTATATGTGTAGCAACAGGTCTAGGGTATATTCAGGTTGTGTGTGTATCAACAGATCTGGTGTGGTCAGGTTATATGTGTAGTGACAGGTCTAGGGTATATTCAGGTTGTATGTGTAGCAACATGTCCAGGGTATATTCAGATTATATGTGTAGCAACAGGTCTAGGGTATATTCAGGTTATATGTGTAGTGACAGGTCTAAGATATATTCAGGTTATATATATAGGAACAGGTCTAGGGTATATTCAGGGTATATGTGTAGTGACAAGTCTAGGATATATTCAGGTTGTATGTGTAGCAACAGGTCTAGGGTATATTCAGGTTATGTGTGTAGCAACATTTCTAGGTTATATTCAGGTTATATGTATAGCAACAGGTCTAGGATATCTGCCGGTTATATGTGTAGCGACAAGTCTAAGGTATATTCAGGTTATATGTGTACCAACAGGTCTACGGTATGTTCAGGTTATATGTGTAGCAACAGGTCTAGTTTATATTCAGGTTATATGTGTAGGAACACGTCTAGGGTATATTCTGGTTATATGTATAGCAACAGGTCTGGGATATATGCAGGTTATATGTGTGGCGACAGGTCTAAGGTATATTCAGGTTATATGTGTAGCAACAGGTCCAGGGTATATTCAGGTTATATGTGTAGCAACAGGTCTAGGGTATATTCAGGTTATATGTGGAGCAACAGGTCTAGGGTATATTCAGGTTATATGTGCAGTGACAGGTCTAGGATATATTGAGGTTATATGTATAGCAACAGGTCTAGGGTATATTCAGGTTATATGTGTAGTGACAGGTCTAGGATATATTGAGGTTGTATGTGTAGGAACGGGTCTAGGGTTTATTCAGGTTATATGTGTAGCAACAGTTCTAGGGTATATTCAGGTTATATGTGTAGCAACAGGTCTTGGGTATATTTAGGTTATATGTGTAGCAACAGGTCCAGGGTATATTAATGTTATATGTCTAGTGACAGGCCTAAGATATATTTAGGTCATATGTGTAGCAAGATGTCAAGGGTATATGCAGGTTATATGTGTAGTGACACGTCTAGGGTATATTCTGGTTATATGTGTAGCAACAGGTCTAGGGTATATTCAGGTTGTGTGTGTATCAACAGGTCTGGGGTATATTCAGGTTATATGTACAGCAACAGGTCTGGGATATATGCTGGTTATATGTGTAGTGACAGGTCTAAGGTATATTCAGGTTATATGTGTAGCAACAGGTCCAGGGTATATTCAGGTTATATGTGTAACAACAGGTCTAGGGTATATTCAGGTTATATGTGGAGCAACAGGTCTAAGGTGTCTTCAGGTTATATGTGTAGTGACAGGTCTAGGATATATTCAGGTTATATGTGTAACAACAGGTCTAGGGTATATTCAGGTTATATGTGGAGCAACAGGTCTAAGGTATTTTGAGGTTATATGTGTAGTGACAGGTCTAGGATATATTCAGGTTATATGTATAGCAACAGGTCTAGGTTATATTCACGTTATATGTGTAGTGAAAGGTCTAGGATATAATGAGGTTGTATGTGTAGCAACGGGTCCAGGGTATATTCAGGTTATATGTGTAGCAACAGGTGTAGGGTAGATTCAGGTTATATGTGGAGCAACAGGTCTAGGGTATAATCAAATTATATGTGTAGTGACAGGTCTAGGATATATTCAGGTTATATGTATAGCAATAGGTCTAGGGTATATTCAGGTTATATGTGTAGTGACAGTTCTAGGATATATTCAGGTTGTATGTGTAGCTACAGGTGTATGGTATATTCAGGTTATATGTTTAGCAACAGGTCTAGGGTATATTCAGGTTATATGTGTAGCAACAGCTCTTGGGTATATTCAGGTTATCTGTGTAGCAACAGGTCTAGGATATATGCAGGGTATATGTGTAGCGACAGGTCTAAGGTATAATCAGGTTATATGTGTAGCAACAGGTCTAGGGTGTATTCAGGTTGTGTGTGTAGCAACAGGTCTAGGGTGTATTCAGGTTATATGTGTCTTGACAGGTCTAGGGTATATACAGGTTATATGTGTAGCTACAGGTCTAAGATGTATTCAGGTTATATGTGTAGCAACAGGTCTAAGATATATTCAGGTATATGTCTAGTGACAGGTCTAGGATATATTCAGGTTACATGTATAGCAACAGGTCTAGGGTATATTCAGGTTGTATGTGTAGCAACAGGTCTTGGGTATATTCAGGTTATATGTGTAGTGACAGGTCTAGGATATATTCAGGTTATATGTATAGCAACAGGTCTTGGGTATATTTAGGTTATATGTGTAGCAACACGTCCAGGGTATATTCAGGTTATATGTGTAGCAACAGGTGTTGGGTATATTTAGGTTAGATGTGTAGCAACAGGTCTTGGGGATATTTAGGTTATATGTGTAGCAACAGGTCCAGGGTATATTCAGGTTATATGTGTAGCAACAGGTCTAGGGTATATTCAGGTTGTATGTGTAGCGATAGGTCTAGGATATATTCAGGTTATATGTGTAGGAACAGGTCTAAGATATATTCAGGTTATATGTGTAGTGACAGGTCTAGGATATATTTAGGTTATAAGTGTAGCAACAGGTCCAGGGTATATGCAGTTTATATGTGTAGTGACAGGTCTAGGGTATATTCATGTTATATGTGTAGCAACAGGTCTAGGGTATATTCAGGTTATATGTGTAGCAACAGGTCTAGGGTATATTCAGGTTGTGTGTGTAGCAACAGGTCTTGGGTGTATTCAGGTTATATGGGTAGCAACAGGTCTAAGATAGATTCAGGTTATATGTGTAGTGACAGGTCTAGGAGATATTCAGGTTATATGTATAGCAACAGGTGTTGGGTATATTCAGGTTGTATGTGTTGCAACAGGTCTTGGGCATATTTAGGTTGTCTGTGTAGCAACAGGTCTTGGGTATATTTAGGTTGTATGTGTAGCAACAGGTCTTGGGTATATTTAGGTTGTATGTGTAGCAACAGGTCCAGGGTATATTCAGGTTATATGTGTAGCAACAGGTCTATGGTATAATTAGGTTGTATGTGTAGCGACCGGTCTAGGATATATTCAGGTTATATGTGTAGCAACAGGTCTAAGATATATTCAGGTTTTATGTGTAGTGACATGTCTAAGATATATTCAGGTTATATGTGTAGCAACAGTTCTAAGATATATTCAGGTTATATGTCTAGTGACAGGTCTAGGATATATTCAGGTTATATGTATAGCAACAGGTGTTGGGTATATTCAGGTTGTATGTGTTGCAACATGTCTTGGGCATATTCAGTTTATATTTGTAGTGACAGGTCTAGGATATATTCAGGTTGTATGTGTAGCAACAGGTCCAGGGTATATTCAGGTTATATGTGTAGCAACAGGTCTATGGTATAATCAGGTTGTATGTGTAGCGACCGGTCTAGGATATATTCAGGTTATATGTGTAGCAACAGGTCTAAGATATATTCAGGTTTTATGTGTAGTGACAGGTCTAAGATATATTCAGGTTATATGTGTAGCAACAGGTCGAGGGTATATGCAGGTTATATGTGTAGCAACAGGTCTAGGGTATATTCAGGTTATATGTGTAGGAGCACATCTAGGTTGTATTCAGGTTATATGTGTAGCAACAGGTCTCGGATATATTCAGGTTGTGTTTGTACCAACAAGTCTAGGGTGTATTCAGGTTATATGTGTAGTAACAGGTCTAGGGTATATTGAGGTTATATGTGTAGCAACAGGTCCAGGGTATATTCACGTTATATGTGTAGCAACAGGTCTAGGGTATATTCAGGTTATATGTGGAGCAACAGTTCTAAGGTATATTCAGGTTGTATGTATAGCGACAGGTCAAGGGTATATGCAGGTTATATGTGTAGGAACATGTCTAGGGTATATTCAGGTTATATGTGTAGCAACAGGTCCAGGGTATATTCACGTTATATGTGTAGCAACAAGTCTAGGGTGTATTCAGGTTATATGTGTAGTAACAGGTCTAGGGTATATTCAGGTTATATGTGTAGCAACAGGTCAAGGGTATATGCAGGTTATATGTGTAGGAACATGTCTAGGGTATATTCAGGTTATCTGTGTAGCGACAGGTCTAGGGTATGTTTAGGTTATATGTGTATCAATAGGTCTAGGGTATATTCAGGTTGTGTGTGTAGCAACAGGTCTAGGGTGTATTCAGGTTATATGTGTAGTGACAGGTCTAGGGTATGTTCAGGTTATATGTGTAGCAACAGGTCCAGGGTATATTCAGGTTATATGTGTAACAACAGGTCTAGGGTATATTCAGGTTTTTTGTGTAGCAATAGGTCTAGGATATATTCAGGTTATATGTGTAGCAACAGGTCTGAGATATATTCAGGTTATATGTGTAGCAACAGGTCTAAGATATATTCAGGTTATATGTCTTGTGACAGGTCTAGGATATATTCAGGTTATATGTATAGCAACAGGTCTAGGGTATATTCAGGTTTTATGTGTAACATCAGGTCTTGGGTATATTCACGTTATATGTGTAGCAACAAGTCTAGGGTGTATTCAGGTTATATGTGTAGTAACAGGTCTAGGGTATATTCAGGTTATATGTGTAGCAACAGGTCTAGGGTATATTCAGGTTGTATGTGTAGCGATAGGTCTAGGATATGTTCAGGTTATATGTGTAGCAACAGGTCTAAGAGATATTCAGGTTGTATGTGTAGTGACAGGTCTAGGATATACTTAGGTTATAAGTGTAGCAACAGCTCCAGGGTATATGCAGGTTATATGTGTAGCGACAGGTCTACGGTATATTCAGGTTATATGTGTAGCAACAGGTCTAGGGTATATTCAGGTTATATGTGTATCAACAGGTCTAGGGTATATTCAGGTTGTGTGTCTA
This sequence comes from Sinohyriopsis cumingii, assembly GCA_028554795.2. Classification (NCBI taxonomy): domain Eukaryota; kingdom Metazoa; phylum Mollusca; class Bivalvia; order Unionida; family Unionidae; genus Sinohyriopsis; species Sinohyriopsis cumingii. The sequence continues at coordinate 60,511,407 of CM068838.1, forward strand.
GCAACAGGTGTAGGGTATATACAGGTTATATATATAGCAACAGGTCTGGGATATATGCAGGTTATATGTGTAGCGACAGGTCTAAGGTATATTCAGGTTATATGTGTTGCAACAGGTCCCGGGTATATTCAGGTTATATGTGTAGCAGCAGGTCTAGGGTATATTCAGGTTATATGTGGAGCAACAGGTTTAGGGTATATTCAGGTTATATGTGCAGTGACAGGTCTAGGATATATTGAGGTTATATGTATAGCAACAGGTCTAGGGTATATTCAGGTTATATGTGTAGTGTCAGGTCTAGGATATATTGAGGTTGTATTTGTAGCAACGGGTTTAGTGTATATTCAGGTTATATGTGTAGCAAGAGTTCTAGGGTATATTCAGGTTATCTGTGTAGCAACAGGTCTTGGGTATAATCAGATTATATGTGTAGCAACAGGTCTGGGATATATGCAGGTTATATGTGTAGCGACAGGTCTAAGGTATAATCAAGATATCTGTGTAGCAACAGGTCCAGGGTATATTCAGGTTGTGTGTGTAGCAACAGGTCTAAGATATATGCAGGTTATATGTGTCTTCACAGGTCTAGGGTATATACAGGTTATATGTGTAGCAACAGGTCTAAGATATATTCAGGTTATATGTGTAGCATCAGGTCTAAGATATATTCAGGTTATATGTCTAGTGACAGGTCTAGGATATATTCAGGTTATATGTATAGCAACAGGTCTAGGGTATATTCAGGTTTTATGTGTAGCATCAGGTCTTGGGTATATTCAGGTTATATGTGTAGTGACAGGTCTAGGATATATTCATTTTATATGTGTAGCAATAGGTCTTGGGTATATTTAGGTTATATGTGTAGCAATAGGTCTTGGGTATATTTAGGTTATATGTGTATCAACAGGTCCAGGGTATATTCAGGTTATATGTGTAGCAACAGGTCTTGGATATATTTAGGTTATATGTGTCGCAACAGGTCTTGGGTATATTTAGGTTATATGTGTAGCAACAGGTCCAGGTTATATTCAGGTTATATGTGTAGCAACAGGTCTGGGGTACATTCAGGTTGTATGTGTAGCGATAGGTTTAGGATACATTAAGGTTATATGTGTAGCAACAGATCTAAGTTATATTCAGGTTATATGTGTAGTGTCATGTCTAGGATATATTTAGGTGAGAAGTGTATCAACAGGTCCAGAGTATATGCAGGTTGCATGTGTGGGGACAGGTCTGGGGTATATTCAGGTTGTATGTGTAGCAGCAGGTCAAGGGTATATGCAGGTTATATGTGTCGCAAGAGGTCTATGGTATATTCAGGTTATATGTGTAGCAACAGGTCTAGGGTATATTCAGGTTATATGTGTAGCGACAGGTCTAGGGTATATTCAGGTTGTGTGTGTAGCAACAGGTCTAGGGTGTATTCAGGTTATATGTATAGTGATAGGTCTAGGGTATATTCAGGTTATATGTGTAGCTACAGGTCCAGGGTATATTCAGGTTATATGTGTAGCAACAGGTCTAGGGTATATTCAGGTTATATGTGGAGCAACTGTTCTAGGGTATATTCAGTTTATATGTGTAGTGACAGGTCTAGGATATATTCAGGTTATATATGTATAGCAACAGGTCTAGGGTATATTCAGGTTATATGTGTAGTGACAGTTCTAGGATATATTCAGGTTGTATGTGTAGCAACAGGTCTAGGGTATATTCAGGTTATATGTGTAGGAACAGGTCTTGGGTATATTCAGGTTATATGTGTAGCAACAGGTCTAGGATATATGCAGGTTATATGTGTAGCGACAGGTCTAAGGTATAATCAGGTTATATGTGTAGCAACAGGTCTAGGGTTTATTCAGGTTGTGTGTGTTGCAACAGGTCTAGGGTGTATTCATGTTATATGTGTCTTGACAGCTCTAGGGTATATACAGGTTATATGTGTAGCTACAGGTCTAAGATATATTCAGGTTATATGTGTAGCAACAGGTCTAAGATATATTCAGGTTATATGTCTAGTGACAGGTCTAGGATATATTCAGGTTATATGTATGGCAACAGGTCTAGATTATATTCAGGTTGTATGAGTAGCAACAGGTCTTGGGTATATTCAGGTTATATGTGTAGTGACAGGTCTAGGATATATTCAGGTTATATGTGTAGCAACAGGTCTTGGGTATATTTAGGTTATATGTGTAGCAACAGGTCTTGGGTATATTTAGGTTATATGTGTATCAACAGGTCCAGGGTATATTCAGGTTATATGTGTAGCAACAGGTCTTGGGTATATTTAGGTTAGATGTGTAGCAACAGGTCCTTTGTATATTTAGGTTATATGTGTAGCAACAGGTCCAGGGTATATTCAGGTTATATATGTAGCAACAGGGCTAGGGTATATTCAGGTTGTATGTGTAGCGATAGGTCTAGGATATATTCAGGTTATATGTGTAGGAACAGGTCTAAGATATATTCAGGTTATATGCGTAGTGATAGGTCTAGGATATATTTAGGTTATAAGTGTAGCAACAGGTCCAGGGTATATGCAGGTTATATGTGTAGCGACAGGTCTAGGGTATATTCAGGTTATATGTGTAGCAACAGGTCTAGCGTATATTTAGGTTATATGTGTAGCAACAGTTCTAGGGTATATTCATGTTGTATGTGTAGCAACAGGTCTAGGGTGTATTCAGGTTATATGTGTAGCAACAGGTCTAAGATATATTCAGGTTATATGTGTAGTGACAGGTCTAGGATATATTCAGGTTATATGTATAGCAACAGGTCTCAGGTATATTCAGGTTGTATGTGTTGCAACAGGTCTTGGGATATTCAGGTTATATGTGTAGTGACAGGTCTAGGATATATTCAGGTTGTATGTGTAGCAACAGGTCTTGGGTATATTTAGGTTGCATGTGTAGCGACCGGTCTAGGATATATTCAGGTTATATGTGTAGCAACATATCTAAGATATATTCAGGTTATATGTGTAGTGACAGGTCTAAGATATATTCTGGTTATATGTGTAGCAACAGGTCAAGGGTATATGCAGGTTGTATGTGTAGCAACAGGTCTGGGGTATATTCAGGTTATATGTGTAGGAACAGGTCTAGGTTATATTCAGGTTATATGTCTAGCAACAGGTCTAGGGTATATTCAAGTTGTGTGTGTAGCAACAAGTCTAGGGTGTATTCAGGTTATATGTGTAGTGAGAGGTCTAGGGTATATTCAGGTTATATGTGTAGCAACAGGTCCAGGGTATATTCAGGTTATATGTGTAGCAACTTGTCTAGGGTATATTCAGGTTATATGTGGAGCAACAGGTCTAGGGTATATTCAGGTTATATGTGTAGTGACAGGTCTCGGATATATTCAGGTTATATGTATAGCAACAGGTCTAGGGTATATTCAGGTTATATGTGTAGTGACAGGTCTAGGTTATATTCAGGTTGTATGTGTAGCAACAGGTCTAGGGTATATTCAGGTTATATGTGTAGCAACAGGTCTAGGGTATATTCAGGTTATATGTGTAGCAACAGGTCTTTGGTATATTCAGGTTATATGTGTAGCAACATGTCTAGGATATATGCAGGTTATGTGTATAGTGACAGGTCTAAGGTATAATCAGGTTATATGTGTAGCAACAGGTCTAGGGTATATTCAGGTTGTGCGTATAGCAACAATTCTAGGGTGTATTCAGGATATATGTGTAGCAACAGGTCTTGGGTATATTTAGGTTATATGTGTAGCAACAGGTCTTTGGTATATTTGGGTTATATGTGTAGCAACAGGTCCATGGTATATAGAGGTTATATGTGTAGCAACAGGTTTAGGATATATTCAGGTGGTATGTGTAGCAACAGGTCTTGGGTATATTTAGGTTTTATGTGTAGCAACATGTCCAGGGTATATTAATGTTATATGTGTAGTGACAGGTCTAAGATATATTCAGGTTATATGTGTAGCAACAGGTCTAAGATGTATTCAGGTTATATGTCTAGTGACAGGTCTAGGATATATTCAGGTTATATGTATAGCAACAGGTCTAGGGTATATTGAGGTTTTATGTGTTGCATCAGGTCTTGGGTATATTCAGGTTATATGTGTAGTGACAGGTCTAGGATATATTCATTTTATATGTGTAGCAACAGGTCTTGGGTATATTTAGGTTATATGTGTATCAACAGGTCCAGGGTATATTCAGGTTATATGTGTAGCAACAGGTCTTGGGTATATTTAGGTTATATGTGTAGGAACGGGTCTTGGGTATATTTTGGTTATATGTGTAGCAACAGGTCCGGGGTATATTCAGGTTATATGTGTAGCAACAGGTCTAGGGTACATTCATGTTGTATGTGTAGCGATATGTTTAGGATATATTAACGTTATATGTGTAGCAACAGATCTAAGATATATTCAGGTTATATGTGTAGTGTCATGTCTAGGATATATTTAGGTTATAAGTGTAGCAACAGGTCCAGGGTATATGCAGGTTATATGTGTAGGGACAGGTCTGGGGTATATTCAGGTTATATGTGTAGCAACAGGTCAAGGGTATATGCAGGTTATATGTGTAGCAAGAGGTCTAGAGTATATTCAGGTTATATGTGTAGCAACAGGTCTAAGGTATATTCAGGTTACATGTGTAGCAATAGGTCTAGGGTATATTCAGGTTGTGTGTGTAGCAGCAGGTCTAGGGTGTATTCAGGTTATATGTGTAGTGACAGGTCTAGGATATATTCAGGTTATATGTATAGCAACAGGTCTAGGGTATATTCAGGTTATATGTGTAGTGACAGGTCTAGGGTATATTCAGGTTATATGTGTAGTGACAGTTCTAGGATATATTCAGGTTGTATGTGTTGCAACAGGTCTAGGGTATATTCAGGTTATATGTGTAGGAACAGGTCTAGGGTATATTCAAGTTATATGGATAGCAACAGGTCTGGGATATATGCAGGTTATATGTGTCGCGACAGGTCTAAGGTATATTCAGGTTATATGTTTTGCAACAGGTCCAGGGTATATTCAGGTTATATGTGTAGCAACAGGTCTAGGGTATATTCAGGTTATATGTGGAGCAACAGGTCTAGGGTATATTCAGGTTATATGTGCAGTGACAGGTCTAGGATATACTGAGGTTATATGTATAGCAACAGGTCTAGGGTATATTCAGGTTATATGTGTAGTGACAGGTCTGGGATATATTGAGGTTGTATCTGTAGCAACGGGTTTAGCGTATATTCAGGTTATATGTGTAGCAACAGTTCTAGGGTATATTCAGGTTATATGTGTAGCAACAGGTCTTGGGTATAATCAGGTTATATGTGTAGCAACAGGTCTGGGATATATGCAGGTTATATGTGTAGTGACAGGTCTAAGGTATAATCAGGTTATCTGTGTAGCAACAGGTCCAGGGTATATTCAGGTTGTGTGTGTAGCAACAGGTCTAAGATATATGCAGGTTATATGTGTCTTCACAGGTCTAGGGTATATACAGGTTATATGTGTAGCAACAGGTCTAAGATATATTCAGGTTATATGTGTAGCAACAGGTCTAAGATATATTCAGGTTATATGTCTAGTGACAGGTCTAGGATATATTCAGGTTATATGTATAGGAATAGGTCTAGGGTATATTCAGGTTTTATGTGTAGCATCAGGTCTTGGGTATATTCAGGTTCTATGTGTAGTGACAGGTCTAGGATATATTCATTTTATATGTGTAGCAATAGGTCTTGGGTATATTTAGGTTATATGTGTAGCAAGAGGTCTTGGGTATATTTAGGTTATATGTGTATCAACAGGTCCAGGGTATATTCATGTTATATGTGTAGCAACAGGTCTTGGGTATATTTAGGTTATATGTGTAGCAACAGGTCTTGGGTATATTTAGGTTATATGTGTAGCAACAGGTCCAGGGTATGTTCAGGTTATATGTGTAGCAACAGGTCTAGGGTACATTCAGGTTGTATGTGTAGCGATAGGTTTAGGATATATTAAGGTTATATGTGTAGCAACAGATCTAAGATATATTCAGGTTATATGTGTAGTGTCATGTCTAGGATATATTTAGGTTAGAAGTGTAGCAACAGGTCCAGGGTATATGCAGGTTATATGTGTAGCAAGAGGTCTAGGGTATATTCAGGTTATATGTGTAGCAGCAGGTCTAGGGTATGTTCAGGTTATTTGTGTTGCAACAGGTCTAGGGTATATTCAGGTTGTGTGTGTAGCAACAGGTCTAGGGTGTATTCAGGTTATATGTGTAGTGATAGGTCTAGGGTATATTCAGGTTATGTGTGTAGCAACCGGTCCAGGGTATATTCAGGTTATATGTGTAGCAACCGGTCTAGGGTATATTCAGGTTATATGTGGAGCAACAGGTCTAGGGTATATTCAGTTTATATGTGTAGTGACAGGTCTAGGATATATTCAGGTTATATGTATAGCAACAGGTCTAGGGTAAATTCAGGTTATATGTGTAGTGACAGCTCTAGGATATATTCAGGTTGAATGTGTAGCAACAGGTCTAGGGTATATTCAGGTTATATGTGTAGGAACATGTCTTGGGTATATTCAGGTTATATGTGTAGCAACAGGTCTAGGATATATGCAGGTTATATGTGTAGCTACAGGTCTAAGGTATAATCAGGTTATATGTGTAGCAACAGGTCTAGGGTATATTCAGGTTGTGTGTGTTGCAACAGGTCTAGGGTGTATTCATGTTATATGTGTCTTGACAGCTCTAGGGTATATACAGGTTATATGTGTAGCTACAGGTCTAAGATATATTCAGGTTATATGTGTAGCAACAGGTCTAAGATATATTCAGGTTATATGTCTAGTGACAGTTCTAGGATATATTCAGGTTATATGTATGGCAACAGGTCTAGATTATATTCAGGTTGTATGAGTAGCAACAGGTCTTGGGTATATTCAGGTTATATGTGTAGTGACAGGTCTAGGATATATTCAGGTTATATGTGTAGCAACAGGTCTTGGGTATATTTAGGTTATATGTGTAGCAACAGGTCTTGGGTATATTTAGGTTATATGTGTATCAACAGGTCCAGGGTATATTCAGGTTATATGTGTAGCAACAGGTCTTGGGTATATTTAGGTTAGATGTGTAGCAACAGGTCCTTTGTATATTTAGGTTATATGTGTAGCAACAGGTCCAGGGTATATTCAGGTTATATATGTAGCAACAGGGCTAGGGTATATTCAGGTTGTATGTGTAGCGATAGGTCTAGGATATATTCAGGTTATATGTGTAGGAACAGGTCTAAGATATATTCAGGTTATATGCGTAGTGATAGGTCTAGGATATATTTAGGTTATAAGTGTAGCAACAGGTCCAGGGTATATGCAGGTTATATGTGTAGCGACAGGTCTAGGGTATATTCAGGTTATATGTGTAGCAACAGGTCTAGCGTATATTTAGGTTATATGTGTAGCAACAGTTCTAGGGTATATTCATGTTGTATGTGTAGCAACAGGTCTAGGGTGTATTCAGGTTATATGTGTAGCAACAGGTCTAAGATATATTCAGGTTATATGTGTAGTGACAGGTCTAGGATATATTCAGGTTATATGTATAGCAACAGGTCTCAGGTATATTCAGGTTGTATGTGTTGCAACAGGTCTTGGGATATTCAGGTTATATGTGTAGTGACAGGTCTAGGATATATTCAGGTTGTATGTGTAGCAACAGGTCTTGGGTATATTTAGGTTGCATGTGTAGCGACCGGTCTAGGATATATTCAGGTTATATGTGTAGCAACATATCTAAGATATATTCAGGTTATATGTGTAGTGACAGGTCTAAGATATATTCAGGTTATATGTGTAGCAACAGGTCAAGGGTATATGCAGGTTGTATGTGTAGCAACAGGTCTGGGGTATATTCAGGTTATATGTGTAGGAACAGGTCTAGGTTATATTCAGGTTATATGTCTAGCAACAGGTCTAGGGTATATTCAAGTTGTGTGTGTAGCAACAAGTCTAGGGTGTATTCAGGTTATATGTGTAGTGAGAGGTCTAGGGTATATTCAGGTTATATGTGTAGCAACAGGTCCAGGGTATATTCAGGTTATATGTGTAGCAACTTGTCTAGGGTATATTCAGGTTATATGTGGAGCAACAGGTCTAGGGTATATTCAGGTTATATGTGTAGTGACAGGTCTCGGATATATTCAGGTTATATGTATAGCAACAGGTCTAGGGTATATTCAGGTTATATGTGTAGTGACAGGTCTAGGTTATATTCAGGTTGTATGTGTAGCAACAGGTCTAGGGTATATTCAGGTTATATGTGTAGCAACAGGTCTAGGGTATATTCAGGTTATATGTGTAGCAACAGGTCTTTGGTATATTCAGGTTATATGTGTAGCAACATGTCTAGGATATATGCAGGTTATGTGTATAGTGACAGGTCTAAGGTATAATCAGGTTATATGTGTAGCAACAGGTCTAGGGTATATTCAGGTTGTGCGTATAGCAACAATTCTAGGGTGTATTCAGGATATATGTGTAGCAACAGGTCTTGGGTATATTTAGGTTATATGTGTAGCAACAGGTCTTTGGTATATTTGGGTTATATGTGTAGCAACAGGTCCATGGTATATAGAGGTTATATGTGTAGCAACAGGTTTAGGATATATTCAGGTGGTATGTGTAGCAACAGGTCTTGGGTATATTTAGGTTTTATGTGTAGCAACATGTCCAGGGTATATTAATGTTATATGTGTAGTGACAGGTCTAAGATATATTCAGGTTATATGTGTAGCAACAGGTCTAAGATGTATTCAGGTTATATGTCTAGTGACAGGTCTAGGATATATTCAGGTTATATGTATAGCAACAGGTCTAGGGTATATTAAGGTTTTATGTGTTGCATCAGGTCTTGGGTATATTCAGGTTATATGTGTAGTGACAGGTCTAGGATATATTCATTTTATATGTGTAGCAACAGGTCTTGGGTATATTTAGGTTATATGTGTATCAACAGGTCCAGGGTATATTCAGGTTATATGTGTAGCAACAGGTCTTGGGTATATTTAGGTTATATGTGTAGGAACGGGTCTTGGGTATATTTAGGTTATATGTGTAGCAACAGGTCCGGGGTATATTCAGGTTATATGTGTAGCAACAGGTCTAGGGTACATTCATGTTGTATGTGTAGCGATATGTTTAGGATATATTAACGTTATATGTGTAGCAACAGATCTAAGATATATTTAGGTTATATGTGTAGTGTCATGTCTAGGATATATTTAGGTTATAAGTGTAGCAACAGGTCCAGGGTATATGCAGGTTATATGTGTAGGGACAGGTCTGGGGTATATTCAGGTTATATGTGTAGCAACAGGTCAAGGGTATATGCAGGTTATATGTGTAGCAAGAGGTCTAGAGTATATTCAGGTTATATGTGTAGCAACAGGTCTAAGGTATATTCAGGTTACATGTGTAGCAATAGGTCTAGGGTATATTCAGGTTGTGTGTGTAGCAGCAGGTCTAGGGTGTATTCAGGTTATATGTGTAGTGACAGGTCTAGGATATATTCAGGTTATATGTATAGCAACAGGTCTAGGGTATATTCAGGTTATATGTGTAGTGACAGGTCTAGGGTATATTCAGGTTATATGTGTAGTGACAGTTCTAGGATATATTCAGGTTGTATGTGTAGCAACAGGTCTAGGGTATATTCAGGTTATATGTGTAGGAACAGGTCTAGGGTATATTCAAGTTATATGGATAGCAACAGGTCTGGGATATATGCAGGTTATATGTGTCGCGACAGGTCTAAGGTATATTCAGGTTATATGTTTTGCAACAGGTCCAGGGTATATTCAGGTTATATGTGTAGCAACAGGTCTAGGGTATATTCAGGTTATATGTGGAGCAACAGGTCTAGGGTATATTCAGGTTATATGTGCAGTGACAGGTCTAGGATATACTGAGGTTATATGTATAGCAACAGGTCTAGGGTATATTCAGGTTATATGTGTAGTGACAGGTCTGGGATATATTGAGGTTGTATCTGTAGCAACGGGTTTAGCGTATATTCAGGTTATATGTGTAGCAACAGTTCTAGGGTATATTCAGGTTATATGTGTAGCAACAGGTCTTGGGTATAATCAGGTTATATGTGTAGCAACAGGTCTGGGATATATGCAGGTTATATGTGTAGTGACAGGTCTAAGGTATAATCAGGTTATCTGTGTAGCAACAGGTCCAGGGTATATTCAGGTTGTGTGTGTTGCAACAGGTCTAAGATATATGCAGGTTATATGTGTCTTCACAGGTCTAGGGTATATACAGGTTATATGTGTAGCAACAGGTCTAAGATATATTCAGGTTATATGTGTAGCAACAGGTCTAAGATATATTCAGGTTATATGTCTAGTGACAGGTCTAGGATATATTCAGGTTATATGTATAGGAATAGGTCTAGGGTATATTCAGGTTTTATGTGTAGCATCAGGTCTTGGGTATATTCAGGTTCTATGTGTAGTGACAGGTCTAGGATATATTCATTTTATATGTGTAGCAATAGGTCTTGGGTATATTTAGGTTATATGTGTAGCAAGAGGTCTTGGGTATATTTAGGTTATATGTGTATCAACAGGTCCAGGGTATATTCATGTTATATGTGTAGCAACAGGTCTTGGGTATATTTAGGTTATATGTGTAGCAACAGGTCTTGGGTATATTTAGGTTATATGTGTAGCAACAGGTCCAGGGTATGTTCAGGTTATATGTGTAGCAACAGGTCTAGGGTACATTCAGGTTGTATGTGTAGCGATAGGTTTAGGATATATTAAGGTTATATGTGTAGCAACAGATCTAAGATATATTCAGGTTATATGTGTAGTGTCATGTCTAGGATATATTTAGGTTAGAAGTGTAGCAACAGGTCCAGGGTATATGCAGGTTATATGTGTAGCAAGAGGTCTAGGGTATATTCAGGTTATATGTGTAGCAGCAGGTCTAGGGTATGTTCAGGTTATTTGTGTTGCAACAGGTCTAGGGTATATTCAGGTTGTGTGTGTAGCAACAGGTCTAGGGTGTATTCAGGTTATATGTGTAGTGATAGGTCTAGGGTATATTGAGGTTATGTGTGTAGCAACCGGTCCAGGGTATATTCAGGTTATATGTGTAGCAACCGGTCTAGGGTATATTCAGGTTATATGTGGAGCAACAGGTCTAGGGTATATTCAGTTTATATGTGTAGTGACAGGTCTAGGATATATTCAGGTTATATGTATAGCAACAGGTCTAGGGTAAATTCAGGTTATATGTGTAGTGACAGCTCTAGGATATATTCAGGTTGAATGTGTAGCAACAGGTCTAGGGTATATTCAGGTTATATGTGTAGGAACATGTCTTGGGTATATTCAGGTTATATGTGTAGCAACAGGTCTAGGATATATGCAGGTTATATGTGTAGCTACAGGTCTAAGGTATAATCAGGTTATATGTGTAGCAACAGGTCTAGGGTATATTCAGGTTGTGTGTGTAGCAACAGGTCTACTGTGTATTCATGTTATATGTGTCTTGACAGCTCTAGGGTATATACAGGTTATATGTGTAGCTACAGGTCTAAGATATATTCAGGTTATATGTGTAGCAACAGGTCTAAGATATATTCAGGTTATATGTCTAGTGACAGGTCTAGGACATATTCAGGTTATATGTATGGCAACAGGTCTAGATTATATTCAGGTTGTATGTGTAGCAACAGGTCTTGGGTATATTCAGGTTATATGTGTAGTGACAGGTCTACGATATATTCAGGTTATATGTGTAGCAACAGGTCTTGGGTATATTTAGGTTAGATGTGTAGCAACACTTCTTGGGTATATTTAGGTTATATGTGTAGCAACAGGTCCAGGGTATATTCAGGTTATATGTGTAGCAACAGGGTTAGGGTATATTCAGGTTGTATGTGTAGCGATAGATCTAGGATATATTCAGGTTATATGTGTAGGAACAGGTCTAAGATATATTCAGGTTATGTGCGTAGTGATAGGTCTAGGATATATTTAGGTTATAATTGTAGCAACAGGTCCATGGTATATGCAGGTTATATCTGTAGCGACAGGTCTAGGGTATATGCAGGTTATATGTGTAGCAACAGGTCTAGGGTATATTTAGGTTATATGTGTAGCAACAGGTCTAGGGTATATTCAGGTTATATGTGTAGGAACAGGTCTAGGGTATATTCAGGTTATATGTATAGCAACAGGTCTGGGATATATGCAGGTTATATGTGTAGCGTCAGGTCTAAGGTATATTCAGGTTATATGTGTAGCAACAGGTCCAGGGTATATTCAGGTTATATGTGTAGCAACAGGTCTAGGGTATATTCAGGTTATATGTCGAGCAACAGGTCTAGGGTATATTCAGGTTATATGTGCAGTGACAGGTCTAGGATATATTGAGGTTATATGTATAGCAACAGGTCTAGGGTATATTCGGGTTACATGTGTAGTGACAGGTCTAGGATATATTGAGGTTGTATGTGTAGCAATGGGTTTAGCGTATATTCAGGTTATATGTGTAGCAACAGTTCTAGGGTATATTCAGGTTATATGTGTAGCAACAGGTCTTGGGTATAATCAGGTTATATGTGTAGCAACAGGTCCAGGGTATATTCAGGTTGTGTGTGTAGCATCAGGTCTAAGATATATGCAGGTTATATGTGTCTTCACAGGTCTAGGGTATATACAGGTTATATGTGTAGCAACAGGTCTAAGATATATTCAGGTTATATGTGTAGCAACAGGTCTAAGATATATTCAGGTTATATGTGTAGCAACAGGTCTAGGGTATATTCAGGTTTTATGTGTATCATCAGGTCTTGGGTATATTCAGGTTATATGTGTAGTGACAGGTCTAGGATATATTCATTTTATATGTGTAGCAATATGTCTTGGGTATATTTAGGTTATATGTGTAGCAAGAGGTCTTGGGTATATTTAGGTTATATGTGTATCAACAGGTCCAGGGTATATTCAGGTTATATGTGTAGCAACAGGTTTTGGGTATATTTAGGTTATATGTGTAGCAACAGGTCTTGGGTATATTTAGGTTATATGTGTAGCAACAGGTCCAGGGTATATTCAGGTTATATGTGTAGCAACAGGTCTGGGGTACATTCAGGTTGTATGTGTAGCGATAGGTTTGGGATATATTAAGGTTATATGTGTAGCAACAGATCTAAGATATATTCAGGTAATATGTGTAGTGTCATGTCTAGGATATATTTAGGTTAGAAGTGTAGCAACAGGTCCAGGGTATATGCAGGTTATATGTGTAGGGACAGGTCTGGGGTATATTCAGGTTATATGTGTAGCAACAGGTCAAGGGTATATGCAGGTTATATGTGTAGCAAGAGGTCTAGCGTATATTCAGGTTATATGTGTAGCAACAGGTCTAGGGTATATTCAGGTTATTTGTGTAGCAACAGGTCTAGGGTATATTCAGGTTGTGTGTGTAGCAACAGGTCTAGGGTGTATTCAGGTTATATGTGTAGTGATAGGTCTAGGGTATATTCAGGTTATATGTGTAGCAACAATTCCAGGGTATATTCAGGTTATATGTGTAGCAGCAGGTCTAGGGTATATTCAGGTTATATGTGGAGCAACAGGTCTAGGGTTGATTCAGTTTATATGTGTAGTGACAGGTCTAGGATATATTCAAGTTATATGTATAGCAACAGGTCTAGGGTATATTCAGGTTATATGTGTAGTGACAGTTCTAGGATATATTCAGGTTGTATGTGTAGCAACAGGTCTAGGGTATATTCAGGTTATATGTGTAGGAACAGGTCTTGGGTATATTCAGGTCATATGCGTAGCAACAGGTCTAGGATATATGCAGGTTATATGTGTAGCGACAGGTCTAAGGTATAATCAGGTTATATGTGTAGCAACAGGTCTAGGGTATATTCAGGTTGTGTGTGTAGCAACAGGTCTACGGTGTATTCATGTTATATGTGTCTTGACAGCTCTAGGGTATATACAGGTTATATGTGTAGCTACAGGTCTAAGATATATTCAGGTTATATGTGTAGCAACAGGTCTAAGATATATTCCGGTTATATGTCTAGTGACAGGTCTAGGATATATTCAGGTTATATGTATGGTAACAGGTCTAGATTATATTCAGGTTGTATGTGTAGCAACAGGTCTTGGGTATATTCAGGTTATATGTGTAGTGACAGGTCTAGGATATATTCAGGTTATATGTGTAGCAACAGGTCTTGGGTATATTTAGGTTATATGTGTAGCAACAGGTCTTGGGTATATTTAGGTTATATGTGTATCAACAGGTCCAGGGTATATTCAGGTTATATGTGTAGCAACAGGTCTTGGGTATATTTAGGTTAGATGTGTAGCAAAAGGTCTTGGGTATATTTAGGTTATATGTGTAGCAACAGGTCCAGGGTATATTCAGGTTATATGTGTAGCAACAGGGCTAGGGTATATTCAGGTTGTATGTGTAGCGATTGGTCTAGGATATATTCAGGTTATATGTGTAGGAACAGGTCTAAGATATATTCAGGTTATGTGCGTAGTGATAGGTCTAGGATATATTTAGGTTATAATTGTAGCAACAGGTCCAGGGTATATGCAGGTTATATGTGTAGCGACAGGTCTAGGGTATATTCAGGTTATATGTGTAGCAACAGGTCTAGGGTATATTTAGGTTATATGTCTAGCAACAGGTCTAGGGTATATTCATGTTGTATGTGTTGCAACAGGTCTATGGTGTATTCAGGTTATATGTGTAGCAACAGGTCTAAGATATATTCAGGTTATATGTGTAGTGACAGGTCTAGGATATATTCAGGTTATATGTATAGCAACAGGTCTCAGGTATATTCAGGTTGTATGTGTTGCAACAGGTCTTGGGCATATTGAGGTTATATGTGTAGTGACAGGTCTAGGATATATTCAGGTTGTATGTGTAGCAACAGGTCTTGGGTATATTTAGGTTGTATGTGTACCGACCGGTCTAGGATATATTCAGGTTATATGTGTAGCAACAGGTCTAAGATATATTCAGGTTATATGTGTAGTGACAGGTCTAAGATACATTCAGGTTATATGTGTAGCAACAGGTGATGGGTATATGCAGGTTGTATGTGTAGCAACAGGTCTAGGGGATATTCAGGTTATATGTGTAGGAACAGGTCTAAGTTATATTCAGGTTATATGTGTAGCAACAGGTCTAGGGTATATTCAAGTTGTGTGTGTAGCAAGAAGTCTAGGGTGTATTCAGGTTATATGTGTAGTGACTGGTCTAGGGTATATTCAGGTTATATGTGTACGAACAGGTCCAGGGTATATTCAGGTTATATGTGTAGCAACTTGTCTAGGGTATATTCAGGTTATATGTGTAGTGACAGGTCTAGGATATATTCGGGTTATATGTATAGCAACAGGTCTAGGGTATATTCAGGTTATATGTGTAGTGACAGGTCTTGGATATATTCAGGTTGTATGTGTAGCAACAGGTCTAGGGTATATTCAGGTTATATGTGTAGCAACAGGTCTAGGGTATATTCAGGTTATATGTGTAGCAACAGGTCTTTGGTATATTCAGGTTAAATGTGTAGCAACATGTCTAGGATATATGCAGGTTATGTGTGTAGTGACAGGTCTAAGGTATAATCAGGTTATATGTGTAGCAACAGGTCTAGGGTATATTCAGGTTGTGCGTATAGCAACAATTCTAGGGTGTATTCAGGTTATATCTGTAGCAACAGGTCTTGGGTATATTTAGGTTATATGTGTAGCAACAGGTCTTTGGTATATTTGGGTTATATGTGTAGCAACAGGTCCATGGTATATAGAGGTTATATGTGTAGCAACAGGTTTAATATATATTCAGGTGGTATGTGTAGCAACAGGTCTTGGGTATATTTAGGTTGTATGTGTAGCAACATGTCCAGGGTATATTAATGTTATATGTGTAGTGACAGGTCTAAGATATATTCAGGTTATATGTGTAGCAACAGGTCTAAGATATATTCAGGTTATATGTCTAGTGACAGGTCTAGGATATATTCAGGTTATATGTATAGCAACAGGTCTAGGGTATATTAAGGTTTGATGTGTTGCATCAGGTCTTGGGTATATTCAGGTTATATGTGTTGTGACAGGTCTAGGATATATTCATTTTATATGTGTAGCAACAGGTCTTGGGTATATTTAGGTTATATGTGTATCAACAGGTCCAGGGTATATTCAGGTTATATGTGTAGCAACAGGTCTTGGGTATATTTAGGTTATATGTGTAGGAGCAGGTCTTGGGCATATTTAGGTTATATGTGTAGCAACAGGTCCAGGGTATATTCAGGTTATATGTGTAGCAACAGGTCTAGGGTACATTCATGTTGTATGTGTAGCGATATGTTTAGGATATATTAACGTTATATGTGTAGCAACAGATCTAAGATATATTCAGGTTATATGTGTAGTGTCATGTCTAGGATATATTTAGGTTATAAGTGTAGCAACAGGTCCAGGGTATATGCAGGTTATATGTGTAGGGACAGGTCTGGGGTATATTCAGGTTATATGTGTAGCAACAGGTCAAGGGTATATGCAGGTTATATGTGTAGCAAGAGGTCTAGAGTATATTCAGGTTATATGTGTAGCAACAGGTCTAGGGTATATTCAGGTTACATGTGTAGCAATAGGTCTAGGGTATATTCAGGTTGTGTGTGTAGCAGCAGGTCTAGGGTGTATTCAGGTTATATGTGTAGTGACAGGTCTAGGATATATTCAGGTTATATGTATAGCAACAGGTCTAGGGTATATTCAGGTTATATGTGTGGTGACAGTTCTAGGATATATTCGGGTTGTATGTGTAGCAACAGGTCTAGGGTATATTCAGGTTATATGTGTAGGAACAGGTCTATGGTATATTCAGGTTATATGTGTAGCAACAGGTCTAGGTTATATTCAGGTTATATGTATAGCAACAGGCCTAGGAAATATGCAGGTTATATGTGTAGCGACGGGTCTAAGGTATATTCAGATTATATGTGTACCAACAGATCTAGGGTATGTTCAGGTTATATGTGTAGCAACAGGTCTAGGGTATATTCAGGTTATATGTGTAGGAACAGGTCTAGGGTATATTCAAGTTATATGGATAGCAACAGGTCTGGGATATATGCAGGTTATATGTGTCGCGACAGGTCTAAGTTATATTCAGGTTATATGTTTTGCAACAGGTCCAGGGTATATTCAGGTTATATGTGTAGCAACAGGTCTAGGGTATATTCAGGTTATATGTGTAGCAACAGGTCTAGGGTATATTCAGGTTATATGTGCAGTGACAGGTCTAGGATATACTGAGGTTATATGTATAGCAACAGGTCTAGGGTATATTCAGGTTATATGTGTAGTGACAGGTCTGGGATATATTGAGGTTGTATCTGTAGCAACGGGTTTAGCGTATATTCAGGTTATATGTGTAGCAACAGTTCTAGGGTATATTCAGGTTATATGTGTAGCAACAGGTCTTGGGTATAATCAGGTTATATGTGTAGCAACAGGTCTGGGATATATGCAGGTTATATGTGTAGTGACAGGTCTAAGGTATAATCAGGTTATCTGTGTAGCAACAGGTCCAGGGTATATTCAGGTTGTGTGTGTAGCAACAGGTCTAAGATATATGCAGGTTATATGTGTCTTCACAGGTCTAGGGTATATACAGGTTATATGTGTAGCAACAGGTCTAAGATATATTCAGGTTATATGTGTTGCAACAGGTCTAAGATATATTCAGGTTATATGTCTAGTGACAGGTCTAGGATATATTCAGGTTATATGTATAGCAATAGGTCTAGGGTATATTCAGGTTTTATGTGTAGCATCAGGTCTTGGGTATATTCAGGTTCTATGTGTAGTGACAGGTCTAGGATATATTCATTTTATATGTGTAGCAATAGGTCTTGGGTATATTTAGGTTATATGTGTAGCAAGAGGTCTTGGGTATATTTAGGTTATATGTGTATCAACAGGTCCAGGGTATATTCTTGTTATATGTGTAGCAACAGGTCTTGGGTATATTTAGGTTATATGTGTAGCAACAGGTCTTGGGTATATTTAGGTTATATGTGTAGCAACAGGTACAGGGTATGTTCAGGTTATATGTGTAGCAACAGGTCTAGGGTACATTCAGGTTGTATGTGTAGCGATAGGTTTAGGATATATTAAGGTTATATGTGTAGCAACAGATCTAAGATATATTCAGGTTATATGTGTAGTGTCATGTCTAGGATATATTTAGGTTAGAAGTGTAGCAACAGGTCCAGGGTATATGCAGGTTATATGTGTAGCAAGAGGTCTAGGGTATATTCAGGTTATATGTGTAGCAGCAGGTCTAGGGTATGTTCAGGTTATTTGTGTTGCAACAGGTCTAGGGTATATTCAGGTTGTGTGTGTAGCAACAGGTCTAGGGTGTATTCAGGTTATATGTGTAGTGATAGGTCTAGGGTATATTCAGGTTATGTGTGTAGCAACAGGTCCAGGGTATATTCAGGTTATATGTGTAGCAACCGGTCTAGGGTATATTCAGGTTATATGTGGAGCAACAGGTCTAGGGTATATTCAGTTTATATGTGTAGTGACAGGTCTAGGATATATTCAGGTTATATGTATAGCAACAGGTCTAGGGTAAATTCAGGTTATATGTGTAGTGACAGCTCTAGGATATATTCAGGTTGAATGTGTAGCAACAGGTCTAGGGTATATTCAGGTTATATGTGTAGGAACATGTCTTGGGTATATTCAGGTTATATGTGTAGCAACAGGTCTAGGATATATGCAGGTTATATGTGTAGCTACAGGTCTAAGGTATAATCAGGTTATATGTGTAGCAACAGGTCTAGGGTATATTCAGGTTGTGTGTGTAGCAACAGGTCTACTGTGTATTCATGTTATATGTGTCTTGACAGCTCTTGGGTATATACAGGTTATATGTGTAGCTACAGGTCTAAGATATATTCAGGTTATATGTGTAGCAACAGGTCTAAGATATATTCAGGTTATATGTCTAGTGACAGGTCTAGGATATATTCAGGTTATATGTATGGCAACAGGTCTAGATTATATTCAGGTTGTATGTGTAGCAACAGGTCTTGGGTATATTCAGGTTATATGTGTAGTGACAGGTCTACGATATATTCAGGTTATATGTCTAGCAACAGGTCTTGGGTATATTTAGGTTAGATGTGTAGCAACACTTCTTGGGTATATTTAGGTTATATGTGTAGCAACAGGTCCAGGGTATATTCAGGTTATATGTGTAGCAACAGGTCTAAGATATATTCAGGTTATGTGCGTAGTGATAGGTCTAGGATATATTTAGGTTATAATTGTAGCAACAGGTCCATGGTATATGCAGGTTATATCTGTAGCGACAGGTCTAGGGTATATTCAGGTTATATGTGTAGCAACAGGTCTAGGGTATATTTAGGTTATATGTGTAGCAACAGGTCTAGGGTATATTCAGGTTATATGTGTAGGAACAGGTCTAGGGTATATTCAGGTTATATGTATAGCAACAGGTCTGGGATATATGCAGGTTATATGTGTAGCGTCAGGTCTAAGGTATATTCAGGTTATATGTGTAGCAACAGGTCCAGGGTATATTCAGGTTATATGTGTAGCAACAGGTCTAGGGTATATTCAGGTTATATGTCGAGCAACAGGTCTAGGGTATATTCAGGTTATATGTGCAGTGACAGGTCTAGGATATATTGAGGTTATATGTATAGCAACAGGTCTAGGGTATATTCAGGTTACATGTGTAGTGACAGGTCTAGGATATATTGAGGTTGTATGTGTAGCAATGGGTTTAGCGTATATTCAGGTTATATGTGTAGCAACAGTTCTAGGGTATATTCAGGTTATATGTGTAGCAACAGGTCTTGGGTATAATCAGGTTATATGTGTAGCAACAGGTCCAGGGTATATTCAGGTTGTGTGTGTAGCAACAGGTCTAAGATATATGCAGGTTATATGTGTCTTCACAGGTCTAGGGTATATACAGGTTATATGTGTAGCAACAGGTCTAAGATATATTCAGGTTATATGTGTAGCAACAGGTCTAAGATATATTCAGGTTATATGTGTAGCAACAGGTCTAGGGTATATTCAGGTTTTATGTGTAGCATCAGGTCTTGGGTATATTCAGGTTATATGTGCAGTGACATGTCTAGGATATATTCATTTTATATGTGTAGCAATATGTCTTTGGTATATTTAGGTTATATGTGTAGCAAGAGGTCTTGGGTATATTTAGGTTATATGTGTATCAACAGGTCCAGGGTATATTCAGGTTATATGTGTAGCAACAGGTCTTGGGTATATTTAGGTTATATGTGTAGCAACAGGTCTTGGGTATATTTAGGTTATATGTGTAGCAACAGGTCCAGGGTATATTCAGGTTATATGTGTAGCAACAGGTCTGGGGTACCTTCAGGTTGTATGTGTAGCGATAGGTTTGGGATATATTAAGGTTATATGTGTAGCAACAGATCTAAGATATATTCAGGTAATATGTGTAGTGTCATGTCTAAGATATATTTAGGTTAGAAGTGTAGCAACAGGTCCAGGGTATATGCAGGTTATATGTGTAGGGACAGGTCTGGGGTATATTCAGGTTATATGTGTAGCAACAGGTCAAGGGTATATGCAGGTTATATGTGTAGCAAGAGGTCTAGCGTATATTCAGGTTATATGTGTAGCAACAGGTCTAGGGTATATTCAGGTTATTTGTGTAGCAACAGGTCTAGGGTATATTCAGGTTGTGTGTGTAGCAACAGGTCTAGGGTGTATTCAGGTTATATGTGTAGTGATAGGTCTAGGGTATATTCAGGTTATATGTGTAGCAACAGGTCCAGGGTATATTCAGGTTATATGTGTAGCAGCAGGTCTAGGGTATATTCAGGTTATATGTGGAGCAACAGGTCTAGGGTAGATTCAGTTTATATGTGTAGTGACAGGTCTAGGATATATTCAAGTTATATGTATAGCAACAGGTCTAGGGTATATTCAGGTTATATGTGTAGTGACTGTTCTAGGATATATTCAGGTTGTATGTGTAGCAACAGGTCTAGGGTATATTCAGGTTATATGTGTAGGAACAGGCCTTGGTTATATTCAGGTCATATGCATAGCAACAGGTCTAGGATATATGCAGGTTATATGTGTAGCGACAGGTCTAAGGTATAATCAGGTTATATGTGTAGCAACAGGTCTAGGGTATATTCAGGTTGTGTGTGTAGCAACAGGTCTACGGTGTATTCATGTTATATGTGTCTTGACAGCTCTAGGGTATATACAGGTTATATGTGTAGCTACAGGTCTAAGATATATTCAGGTTATATGTGTAGCAACAGGTACAAGATATATTCAGGTTATATGTCTAGTGACAGGTCTAGGATATATTCAGGTTATATGTATGGTAACAGGTCTAGATTATATTCAGGTTGTATGTGTAGCAACAGGTCTTGGGTATATGCAGGTTATATGTGTAGTGACAGGTCTAGGATATATTCAGGTTATATGTGTAGCAACAGGTCTTGGGTATATTTAGGTTATATGTGTAGCAACAGGTCTTGGGTATATTTAGGTTATATGTGTATCAACAGGTCCAGGGTATATTCAGGTTATATGTGTAGCAACAGGTCTTGGGTATATTTAGGTTAGATGTGTAGCAAAAGGTCTTGGGTATATTTAGGTTATATGTGTAGCAACAGGTCCATGGTATATTCAGGTTATATGTGTAGCAACAGGGCTAGGGTATATTCAGGTTGTATGTGTAGCGATTGGTCTAGGATATATTCAGGTTATATGTGTAGGAACAGGTCTAAGATATATTCAGGTTATGTGCGTAGTGATAGGTCTAGGATATATTTAGGTTATAATTGTAGCAACAGGTCCAGGGTATATGCAGGTTATATGTGTAGCGACAGGTCTAGGGTATATTCAGGTTATATGTGTAGCAATAGGTCTAGGGTATATTTAGGTTATATGTGTAGCAACAGGTCTAGGGTATATTCATGTTGTATGTGTTGCAACAGGTCTAGGGTGTATTCAGGTTATATGTGTAGCAACAGGTCTAAGATATATTCAGGTTATATGTGTAGTGACAGGTCTAGGATATATTCAGGTTATATGTATAGCAACAGGTCTCAGGTATATTCAGGTTGTATGTATTGCAACAGGTCTTGGGCATATTGAGGTTATATGTGTAGTGACAGGTCTAGGATATATTCAGGTTGTATGTGTAGCAACAGGTCTTGGGTATATTTAGGTTGTATGTGTAGCGACCGGTCTAGGATATATTCAGGTTATATGTGTAGCAACAGGTCTAAGATATATTCAGGTTATATGTGTAGTGACAGGTCTAAGATATATTCAGGTTATATGTGTAGCAACAGGTGATGGGTATATGCAGGTTGTATGTGTAGCAACAGGTCTAGGGTATATTCAGGTTATATGTGTAGGAACAGGTCTAGGTTATATTCAGGTTATATGTGTAGCAACAGGTCTAGGGTATATTCAAGTTGTGTGTGTAGCAAGAAGTCTAGGGTGTATTCAGGTTATATGTGTAGTGACTGGTCTAGGGTATATTCAGGTTATATGTGTACGAACAGGTCCAGGGTATATTCAGGTTATATGTGTAGCAACTTGTCTAGGGTATATTCAGGTTATATGTGTAGTGACAGGTCTAGGATATATTCGGGTTATATGTATAGCAACAGGTCTAGGGTATATTCAGGTTATATGTGTAGTGACAGGTCTTGGATATATTCAGGTTGTATGTGTAGCAACAGGTCTAGGGTATATTCAGGTTATATGTGTAGCAACAGGTCTAGGGTATATTCAGGTTATATGTGTAGCAACAGGTCTTTGGTATATTCAGGTTAAATGTGTAGCAACATGTCTTGGATATATGCAGGTTATGTGTGTAGTGACAGGTCTAAGGTATAATCAGGTTATATGTGTAGCAACAGGTCTAGGGTATATTCAGGTTGTGCGTATAGCAACAATTCTAGGGTGTATTCAGGTTATATGTGTAGCAACAGGTCTTGGGTATATTTAGGTTATATGTGTAGCAACAGGTCTTTGGTATATTTGGGTTATATGTGTAGCAACAGGTCCATGGTATATAGATGTTATATGTGTAGCAATAGGTTTAGGATATATTCAGGTGGTATGTGTAGCAACAGGTCTTGGGTATATTTAGGTTATATGTGTAGCAACAGGTCCAGGGTATATTAATGTTATATGTGTAGTGACAGGTCTAAGATATATTCATGTTATATGTGTAGCAACATATCAAGGGTATATGCAGGTTATATGTGTAGCGACAGGTCTAGGGTGTATTCAGGTTATATGTGTAGCAACAGGTCTAGCTTATATTGAGTTTGTGTGTGTAGCAACAGGTCTAGGGTGTATTCAGGTTATATGTGTAGTGACAGGTCTAGGGTATATTCAGGTTATATGTGTAATGATTGGCCTAGGATATGTTCAGGTTATATGTATAGCAACAGGTCTAGGGTATATTCATGTTGTATGTGTAGTGACAAGTCTAGGATGTATTCAGGTTGTATGTGTAGCAACAGGTCTAGGGTATATTCAGGTTATATGTGTAGCAATAGGTCTAGGGTATATTCAGGTTATATGTGTAGTGACAGGTCTAGGATATATTCGGGTTATATGTATAGCAACAGGTCTAGGGTATGTTCAGGTTATATGTGTGGTGACAGGTCTTGGATATATTCAGGTTGTATGTGTAGCAACAGGTCTAGGGTATATTCAGGTTATATGTGTAGCAACAGGTCTAGGGTATATTCAGGTTATATGTGTAGCAACAGGTCTTTGGTATATTCAGGTTAAATGTGTAGCAACATGTCTAGGATATATGCAGGTTATGTGTGTAGTGACAGGTCTAAGGTATAATCAGGTTATATGTGTAGCAACAGGTCTAGGGTATATTCAGGTTGTGCGTATAGCAACAATTCTAGGGTGTATTCAGGTTATATGTGTAGCAACAGGTCTTGGGTATATTTAGGTTATATGTGTAGCAACAGGTCTTTGGTATATTTGGGTTATATGTGTAGCAACAGGTCCATGGTATATAGAGGTTATATGTGTAGCATTAGGTTTAGGATATATTCAGGTGGTATGTGTAGCAACAGGTCTTGGGTATATTTAGGTTATGTGTGTAGCAACAGGTCCAGGGTATATTAATGTTATATGTGTAGTGACAGGTCTAAGATATATTCATGTTATATGTGTAGCAACATATCAAGGGTAAATGCAGGTTATATGTGTAGCGACAGGTCTAGGGTATATTCAGGTTATATGTGTAGCAACAGGTCTAGCTTATATTGAGTTTGTGTGTGTAGCAACAGGTCTAGGGTGTTTTCAGGTTATATGTGTAGTGACAGGTCTAGGGTATATTCAGGTTATATGTGTAATGATTGGCCTAGGATATGTTCAGGTTATATGTATAGCAACAGGTCTAGGGTATATTCATGTTATATGTGTAGTGACAAGTCTAGGATATATTCAGGTTGTATGTGTAGCAACAGGTCTAGGGTATATTCAGGTTATATGTGTAGCAATAGGTCTAGGGTATATTCAGGTTATATGTGTAGCAACAGATCTAGGATATATGCAGGTTATATGTGTAGCGACAGGTCTAAGGTATATTCAGGTTATATGTGTAGCAACAGGTCTAGTATATATTCAGGTTATATGTGTAGCAACAGGTCTAGGGTATATTCAGGTTGTGTGTGTAGCAACAGGTCTGGGGTATATTCAGGTTATATGTGTAGTGACATGTCTAGGGTATATTCAGGTTATATGTGTAGCAACAGGTCTATGATATATTCAGGTTATATGTGTACCAACAGGTCTTGGGTATATTTAGGTTATATGTGTAGTAACAGGTCTTGGGTATATTTAGGTTATATGTGTAGCAACAGGTCCAGGGTTTATTTAGGTTATATGTGTCGCAACAGGTCTAGGGTATATTCAGGTTGTGTGTGTAGCAACAGGTCTTGGGTATATTTAGGTTATATGTGTAGCAACAGGTCCAGGGTATATTGATGTTATATGTGTAGCAACAGGTCTAAGGTATATTCAGGTTTAATGTGTAGCAACAGGTCTTGGGTATATTCAGGTTGTATGTGTAGCAACAGGTCTTGGGTATATTCAGGTTATATGTGCAGCGACATGTCTAGGATATATTCAGGTTATATGTGTAGCAACAGGTGTAAGATATTTTCAGGTTATATGTGTAGTGACAGGTCTGGGATATATTCAGGTTATATGTGTAGCAACAGGTCTAGGGTGTATTCAGGTTATATGTGTAGCAACAGGTCCAGGGTATATTCAGGTTATATGTGTAGCAACAGGTCTAGGATATATGAAGGTTATATGTGTAGCGACAGGTCTAAGGTATATTCAGGTTGTATGTATAGCAACAGGTCTAGGGTATGTTCAGGTTACATATGTAGCAACAGGTCTATTGTATATTCATTTTGTGTGTGTAGCAACAGGTCTAGGGTGTATTCAGGTTGTATGTGTAGCAACATATCTAGGGTGTATTCAGGTTATATGTGTAGCAACAGGTCTAGGGTATATTCAGGTTGTATGTGTAGCAACAGGTCTAGGGTATATTCAGGTTATATATGTAGCGACAGGTCTTGGGTATATTCAGGTTGTATGTGTAGTAACAGGTCTAGAGTTTGTAACGACAATACCTAGGTTATATTGAGGTTGTGTATGTAGCAACAAGTCCGGGGTATATTCAGCTTGTATTGATAGCAATAGATGTACTAAATATTCAGTTTATATTCGTTGTGACAATGTGTAGGGTATATTCTGGTTGTATTTGTAGTGACAGATCTATTGCATATTCAGGTTGTATTCATATTGACCAGATATAGGGCATATTCAGGTTGTATTTGTAGTGACCGTGTGTATGGTATATTCAGGTTGTATTTGTAGTGATAGTGTGTAGGGTATAATTATTCAGGTTGTATTTGTAGTGACAGTGTGTAGGGTATATTCAGGTTGCATTCATATTGGCCAGATGTAGGGTATATTGAGATTGCTAAATCAGTGTAAAATTAGATTAGGAAACGTCCTATGTAAAAGCTCTATTTCTGACATCACTTCCATTTTAAGCTAGCAACACCAAAGAATGGAAATTTATGGTGTAGATATTTTGCTAATTTTTCATATCAGTAATAATCCATTTGATTTTTTTTTTCTGTTTGATTTCTATTTGAATCAGTTCTTATGATCTTGACTAGGTCTCAATGAAAATAAGTAAAACTATTCAGATCCTGTGATGGTTTGAATTGCATGCTTGTTTACTTGACAAATGCAAGTAGTCTTGTTAGGCAAAATTATTTTTCAAAATACCTGTCCCATGGACAAAGTGTTTTTTAAGACTGGTGACTGAAATGTTATTGTTCATTTCTTCTTCAAGTACATTACCAGATCATACAATTTTAGAACATCTATTACCATGCAAATCCAGCCCTCCCATGATAAAAGGTATGTTAATAATGTTTTTGCAATAAATGTATTGAATTGTCATCTGCCTGTTGAGATCTATGTCAGACAAGGGTTGTCTTCCATGGATAGAGAAATTGGTGCCAGATTCCATCAGTTACTACTTACACTCATGCTGGCCAGCACACTCTCGCAAGAGACTCCACAGATACCTTCATTTTGTGCCTTTTCACCAGTTTGAGGAATCCTTTGGAGATTTCTCATCACAGGAAGTATACTCTATAACATCATAAGTAAATTATGTACCTCAGTTGTCTGCTTCATCACATAATGAGCTAATTCAGGTGCCAACGTAGTTTCCTACCCAAATGGTTAGTAGTATACTGCAGTTCATTTTGTCAGTTGTGTTTGGTAAATGATCATTTATTCCTAGTAATTTGATTTTTTCTGTAATTTCTCTCTCTGTAGTGTTATCTTAAATTACAGTGTGCTCTTCACTGTAGGTTTAGAGGAACAAATAAAAAACTGGGCAGTCAGAGCCCTTTCACTGAACTGAAATAGTTACAAGGTATGCACCTTTCCACCAACCCCTCTGATTTCCAAGGTATAGCAGAAAGTGACTGAATCGAACAAACTGTGATTGCTTCCATCAAGTAGGGAAATCATGGATCAGAGATTCCCAGGAAAATACTGCCATGTTTTTGCTTGCAGAAATAATCATGAGAAAAGATTTTCTTGTTCAATCAAGTACTGCATATCCTATTGTACTTTGCTTTTCTCAATAAAGTCATTAGAAATTTGATTCATCTTCAAAAAAGTGGGGGACAGAATTGCCCAGGTGAAAGGCCCCTCACTTTGAAAGCTTAAGAAGGGAAATGAAGAGCTTTCTAGTGGTGCAAGAAGAATAAATATCTCCCTTTGAAAGTACCACAAATAACTAACTTTCTGTGCTTTTTCAAATAGAAGTCAGTTCTGATCTTAAGCAATACCATTCCATAATTTCAGTCAGACTTCATCTTGGTGGAAAGGATGACATAGGCCAGACAAAGACATTTTTTGACCTTCTAAACAATTTAGATTTGTCCTGCCCAAAGCCTGAAGTTGGCTGTCTGTGCAACATGGAACACACCATGAATTGTGATGCAGTGAAAACAAAAGAACCTTCTATTCCAGAACATAGATGACTCACCTTTTTTTATTAAATGTGCTTCCTAGCCACAAGGAGAATCAGTTTAATTCATACCTTGTATGTTGACCTATACTATCTGCAGTTTTGTTACAATGGTCCGGTTTTGTCATGATGGGCAAGTTTCACTTATGATGGTTGCTGGTAAATTCATTGCTAATAACAGGCATTCAGTCATGCAAAGCGAGTCTTTTGTCTTGAAACTGCTGTCTTCATTAGATCGCTCTAGCACAAGGCATATGTAGGACCTTCTCAGAGCATTGAAGTGATACCCTGTTATGGCATTGAAGTACCAGAATGATGGATGAATCAGAAGACGGACGTCTTGATTGTTCTTACTACTCAATGTAGGAGGGGATGGATGACATTTCTGTTCTGGCTCTCTCATCCTGGATCTTTGGTGTTTTCAAATCAGCCTGCAATGAACTATCTCAAACACAGATCAATTTCTTGTATGTATGTGCTCATAAAACTAATGCGGTCACAAGAAGCTTGGTATTCAAGTGCCACTGCTTCTTGTCAAGTATATCACTGCTTCCTGACATGCATACCACTGCTTCCTGACAGGCATAGCACTACTTCCTGTCTAGCATAGCACTGCACCCTGACAAGTATAGCACTGCTCCCTGACAAGTATAGCACTGCTCCCTGATGAGCACAGCACTGCTACTTGATGAGCATAGCACTGCTTCCTTATAAACATTATTCAAATTATAGGGTAGAAACTAGAGACAACATTCTCCAACTTTTACCCCGATACCTTTCATGGCAAGGTGCTCAGTTGAGTGTGGTTGAACATATATCAGCAGTACAACAAGCTAGCTACTCAGGTCACTCCGCAGCTTCATAGCAATATGGAATTATTTGGCTGGATTAGCAGGATGAAAATTGTTTCTTTCTAAACCATGCTTATTAGTTTACCTGTGCTAACTCTTATTGGTTTTCATATGTGACTCAATGCTAGTTTACTTGCTGACCCTGAAACAAGTAATTCTACTGTTGAAATGAAAATGGAAATCAGAATGAATGCATATGAAATATAGAACAAAAAAATGAATGCATTTTAAAGAAAATGTAAAGCAAAATGCAGAACTTAGAATGATGAATGATTTATTAAATGAATTTGAAAATGCATTTTTTTAGGCTTCAACTAAATTTCTATGGTTGAAAGCCTTTTCACAT
The DNA here is from genome assembly GCA_028554795.2 of Sinohyriopsis cumingii. Classification (NCBI taxonomy): domain Eukaryota; kingdom Metazoa; phylum Mollusca; class Bivalvia; order Unionida; family Unionidae; genus Sinohyriopsis; species Sinohyriopsis cumingii. Next base: position 60,540,342 of record CM068838.1, read on the forward strand.
GGAAATCCAGATGTATTATCCAGAAAATATTTTCACCCCTTACAATCTGTGACATTGTGCTTGTCAGGGCCAGTATAAAAACCAACTACCAGCAATGGGATGAGATAGTCACCATTGCTTGTATCTTATTACAACTCGGTTGTCTTGAAGTAAGTAAAAGAAAAATGAGAACAAACAAGCAAGTTTTCTAAAATTCAATAAATAATTTATTTCCTTGAATAAAAAGTGAAAATTTTAAAAAGAACTTCTATTATTGTTAGTTAAATCCCAAAAAATCCTAAAATTTCTGTCTTAACTCCAAAAGTGTAGAGTATTCAGAATGAATTCCAGTGGTGTTCTGAATGAATTCTGATACTGAATGTATTGATGTGACTTGTGTATGGTGTAGTGTTGATTTGCTAATGGTCTTGATGTATCGCAATGATATATAATCCAAAATATCCGTTAATGAATTCACAATTATTTCCAAACTGGTCTTAAAGTAAAGCCAATGAATAATTTAAATAAATGAATTAGATTCTCTCAGCTGAACATAATTTGATTCATCTAAGTTTGATGTTAAGATATGGAATAATTATTTCTGAAATAAACAACTTAATGTACCTCTCCACCTGATCTCTTTCACAATAACTATTTTCTTGAAATACTCTGTCATCTTAATGGAATTTTCCATCAAAGTTATAAACAGAGACAGGTTTGTTTACTTAAATTTGAGTAAACTTCCTGGGAAATGGCAGGTAGACCATCTTTTACCAAAGTGAATAACAATGTCTTGAATTCAAACTTAAGTAAACATGTTTATCTGCAAGTAATAATGATCTTATTAAATAATTTATAATCATAGACAAGTATTATCTATGTAGTATACTCTTTACAAAGCAAACCAAAAACATATGAGTAGTCAGGTAGGCCTCTACCCCAAGTTACTGACTAAGGTAAACCACACACTACAAATTAAATATACATAACAATCTCCATAATCTTTATTTAAACAAAATGAAATAAAATAAAATTTGCTGAAAAATTATTAGCCCCAAATTTGTAGACTTAGTGCAGTTGCAGTTATAATTTTTGTAAATTGAATGTTTTCTTTGGCATTTGGTGTATTTGCTATTTCATTAAAACATGCTTTTAATAAGAAAAGATACTAAGGCATAGTTATCTCCCTTTATAGTATCAATCTTGAAAATGGGAAACAACTTCAGTAAATGCATATCCAGTTTGTTGCTAAACTGAAGGAAATGATAGATGAAAGCAATAAAGACTCAGTATGATTGCATGACAAGATGAATGATGAAATGCCAACTTGAATGTGAGGTAGTGGATGTTATGCTGATGTGAGGTAGTGGATGTTATGCTGATGTGAGGTAGTGGATGTTATGCTGATGTGAGGTAGTGGATATTGTGCTGATGTGAGGTGGTGGATGGTATGTTGATGTGCTATGAATCAGGTAAGTATTACTGAAAAAATATTTTACTCCAAAAATTGCTTTTTTTTTGGCAATACATAATTTTCTTTGGACATCATACGAGAAGTAAACTTGTAATCTAGCTGTTTTTGTTATGATACCATTATATGTAAATATTCACAGAGTTGTTTAATATTTTTAGGAAACAAAAACACCATGCAAGTGGTTTGGAAGCTTAAAAAAAGTAGCTTTAAAAATTGTTACCACTTGAAAGATAATGAATTTACAGTACCATCAACAAAATTGGATGGGAAGAAATTAGAATTAAACTACATCATACATTAAAACATGACAGATTAAGGTTTAGCTTGATTCCTTGGAAACCTTTCCAGATATTAAGATGATACCAGCGCTTGTTCAGCCATATGTCACGTCTCAAAGTGCAGTTTCGAAAATCATCGCATGAACAAATGGATCACATTGACCTAGTAGTACTTTTCATGCCAAACTGACAGTGATGAATATTGTAGAATACAATTTTAAAGATTTCGAGCAAAATCAATTTTGTTTGTTTATCATATTTGTTATTTGTTGACTTTTGAACTAATGTCTCCTTTAAATATTTAAGTTATTTCATTTTCAGGCATCCATTTGTCAGTATTGAGAAAACTGTCCAATGATCTCTTGTCTGCCAACTGGAAATTCTTCTTCAGGGAATTATCAGGTAATCTATCTTATGACCTTTCATTGCATCAAGTAATGACTGATTGCATTCATAGTGGCTGGATGTGATTGCTTTGGTTTGGAGAGTGTTGGTTTTGTTTAATGACAATACCCTTCAGACTCCATACATGCTTCGTTTTGTCTGACCTGGCTCTAAGGTCATATGAGCATATGACAGAGTCCTTTGTGAATTGTGTATCATTCATTGTGTGGTGTCCATCCATCAACAGTTACTTGTTACAATCACTGGAAGTCATGTATCATGTTTTAATCCAGTTTTGAATATGCATTTATAGACGGTCTGCAGCAGACCTAAAAACCTCAAGAAAAACCCTAAGAACCTCAAAAAGCCTAAAATATCTGAAGAAAACTTAAATATAAGAACAAACCTATAAATTGAAAACAATGAGGAATGGATCTACCCTGACCCCACAAAAACCGCTCTTTTGCACATTTGTTTTGTTAGCAGTCAGGAAGAGGCTTGAATTATGCAATTTAAATACACCCAGTAATTTTTTTATTTTTTTAAAATTTTTTAATTGTCCCTGTAATAGGTTGACAATCGGGTTGGGGAACCATCCCAAGGTCACCTTACAGATGATATAGCCTAGGGACAATAAATACAAGGTAAGACACCCAGTCATTTTATTTTATCATTCATTTGATTGACCCATAATGGCATATTGTTGTAAACATCTTTAGAATGAGCAACAGTTGTATCCTTTATTAAGATATTTTTAACTAATGCACCTGGCCTGAAATCATGTTTTGAACTAAGTGAGCAGCCATGCATGAAATCCAAACCAGAAGATGCATTGCCAGCATGGCAGAAGTAGTACATAGAGGTAGTACATCATTCTAATGGCTAAAAATAATGTTACACTGCAGTGTATGACAACTTTTGGACCAGAATCACTAGATGTGAAATTTCAGTATGTCTGATCACCAGCATAAAATGGGTACAGACTTCTGACATGTACCTTTGGTAATTGTTAGCACTGACCTATAGATATGTAAACATGGATTAACCCCCTTTGTATTCAAGAGAAGTATTGTTAATTATTATCTCAACTTTTAATTTACTACTCAGGGACATGTGTAATTGAAACAATCAGCAGGAACATGTATTTCCATTCTCTGGTTTGTCTGGGTTATGTTTTTATTTCAGAGTAAAGTCAAAGTGACTTGAGTTAAAATTTAGTCAGGAATGAATTACCATAGTTAGGAAAAGATTGGGAATATGTATTGTCACTGCCTTTTTTAATTCACTTGAAGATATATGGAATATCACAATTATAGGTTACTGCATTTGTATGGGAAAATATGAATGAGTTTTTGGATGGAATACTGCATGACCTTGGGAGTGCAGTATATCTATCTGACAAAACGAGTTCATATTTTCCCATACAAATGTAGTAACCTTTTATTATATGCTCATTTTCTTATTCTACCTAAGGCTTACTTATATAAACAAAAAACACTACACGAAACAAAGTAACTGAATGTATGCCATATTCCAAACTTAAATACACAAGCGCAGGTTCGGGGCCCCGAGTGGTCTAAAGCGCTCTTCGTTACGGATCACTGCCATCTCACCTCTGTCTGCGGCGGTTCGAGTCTAAGATTCAGCCAATGTGGGTATGTGAGAAAGCTTGCCAGTAGCTTCTCGAGGGTCGGTGGTTCTTTCCGGGGTTTTCCCGGGTTCTTCCTCCACCATTAATACTGGCCGCCATGTATAGCCTATCGTGTGCTGAAAAATGGCGTTAAACCCCACAACAACAACAACAACAACAAGCGCAGGTTCATTATTACAGAACAACAACATTATTACTGCGCACATAACTCTGCCCAGATAAATTTAAACTTAGTCATGCACTAGACATAAGTTTCAAAAGAAAATGGCATTTTTGTCTACTTAAAATTATTATTTGGAGTCATATTGTGAATGAATGCGCATTGCAACAACTTTTCCATTTGATCTGGAATGAATAGATTTTGGTATTTGTGTAAATTCTATGAAATTTTATGATTAAGGACTGGAATTATCTGTGCAAATTGTGCATAAAGTACATAGGATTGAAGTAGCCAGGGAGATGTGTGTTGACATTTGCAAGTGTGTTTGTTCTGTCATTGACTATTTGAAATCGTAATGTGGGAAACATATGAAGTCTTTCAATTGCAATTATCAAAAAGACGCTATTGAATTTAATATTTATTTCATTTTGAGTGCATTAAGGAGGATGTAGTTGCACTTGGAATAGAGTCAAAATTACAGTACAATTTCATAATGTGTAATCAAGTTTGAGAACTCATGACATGGCTCATGTAATTCGGATTTTCAGCACTAAGAAAGTACATTTTGAGGAAATTCAGGCTGTAAAAATGTAAGGATATTTTTTGCCATTCTTATTACCAGCTAAAGGAGACAGTTTATGCTTTGTAACTTGCATATTATTTGTAGGTACCCAGAAATCTTATGAAATCTGGCATCTATCGGCAAAGTCTGAAACATCGTATAAAAAATGTTAACGTGGAATGTAGCAAAGCAGCTGGTATGTGGCAGTCCACGAAACATTGGCTTTAGTTCATTCAGAAACAAATTTAATCAACCAAAACATAAAGCACCTGCTACATGAGTGTACATGAGTTGTTTACAAAGTAGTTCCTAATACACTATTGCCACATGTGTTCTGCACATGAGTGCAATATGAAGGTGTGCAATATCGTAAAATACTGAACAATTCTGACAATGTAAAGTTAATGGAGAAAGAAAATGAGCATATAATAACATGTATTTTAGTTTAAGGCACTGTAAAAATGTTTTATATTTTGACATGTTTGCAAATTCCCCTTTGTTGAGAAAACTGCTGATCTCCAGATGATGGATATTTTGACTAAATGCTGATTTTAGATTTGGAATTTTGGTCAGCTCCTGGCATAATATTTTCGGGTTATGGGTGGGGAAATATAAATGTTATTATGAGATTCCAGTGAATCCAGAAAATGGTAATATCACTCCTTAAAAATGCATATTTCAAAACACATGGAGCATAGCTGGTAGCAACAGCAAAACTGGATAAAAGAGAGGAAATCAGGCTCTTGAAAAGCATATGAAGGAGAAGCTTCAAGAGCTTAAATTAACATATAAAGAAAATGTATAGGTCCTAGGACATGATATTGTATATAGTAAATAAATAGGACATTGGCTAAATGTTTAAGTTTCTTTAATGGATTATTTGCTGGCAGTGTAAGGGATGACATTTTTTTTACTTTATTTTTATTTTCATTTTGTTCAGAAAAAACTCAAAAGTATACTTTATCAAAATTTTTTTAAAATGTTGTGCTCACCGTGGAAAAAATATTGTAACTACTTTGTATCTTAAACTTCATAAAAATTAAAAACATTAAAAAACCTAAAATAAACTTCAAATTTTAAAATTTTATTTCACTTCTAACCTTGTTTATATCATTAGAATCTTAACAATGATAATGAGTGAGTCCTGTGCTTGAGTTGATCCTGAAACTGATTAGCTGCAGCTGTTACCATTCTGACAGCCAAGTATCCAATTTGGATCAAATTTGAAATATAAGCTTATCTCATCAAGATGTCAGCATAGTTCCATTGGAGTGAGATTCATGAAAATCAGCGAGATGATCTTCCATCAGATTAGTTGAGCTTCTTACCATGGAAGAGACTATTTCTGATCTGATTTTAGTCAAATTTTGTAAATAACTTAATATCACATGTATGTATGTGTGTATGTGTGTGTGTGACCTTTGTAAACTCTTATACATGCTGCACATGTCTGACAGATTTTATATTTTTGATAATTTAAAAAATGCTCCTGTTTGGACATTTGTACCATATTTCATGTATTTTTTCATACCCTTGAATTTTTTGTACACAATCCAGTTATCAAAATAATAATTATTTAAATGTATCATATTTTTTTATACATATCACTTTGTACTTTTGGAAGAATCCATTAAATTATTGAACATATAATTTCTACTAAAAAGATTAACGTTTGCAAAAAAGATTGAAAATTCTGTATTTCCATTTTGTTTTTATAAAAATTAATAATTAATTGTTGGGTTGATGATGCATCATTAATTAAAGCTCTCTTATTGTCATTACAATATATACTGGTGTTTATTAACAAATGGACAAAGGACTTCACAGACCATACCTTTAAATATTATCATTAATTAGTTCTCCTTATTAAGTCTGTCATTGTAACAAAACACCACATGCATTTTAAAATGAGTTCAGACACCCTTTGATGTTTCCTTATCCAACAAAAATTATATCTCAGTACATGCTACAGTGAAGACCACAGACCATTGATCAACTAGTCTTATTGTTTCATTATAGTCATACAAAAGTAAAATATAAAAACCTTGTCATTTTCTCTCATAAATTTGAAAGTCACGGACTCTGTTAAATTGATTTGTATTTATACTTATACTATCATTTAAGTGCTTGTACTGTTTTGACTTGGATATAATCAACATTTTATTGCAAATCTATTCTACAATATACCCTTCTATTGTTATCTTTATTGGCGAGTTCGAATAACAAGTAATGCATATGATCGCTTGTCCTTATAACAAGTAATGCGTATGATCGCTTGTCCTGCTGTATGGACAATGGCTTCAATAGCACATTGACAGATTTTCATTTCCCTAAAGAGAGCCTCATTTCCCTACTGGCAGCCTCACTGATTTGACCTCTTCTGTTGATTCTTGCCCTCTATCTGGTTTCAACTGGAATAACCAAAGCGCTAAGTATGTTTAATTACCCTGTAAATAACACTGCATAGCGTTGTGGTTGTTGTGACAATGTATATCAGAATTAAAAAAAAAAAATTGATTTTTTGATTTAAGGGTGTTAATTGATAATGGAATATAGTAGAGTCATAGTACATGATGATTATCACAATTGTCAGGTAACTTTGTTTTTTAAAATACAGTCTTTTGTCTCTTTGCAAAAGCTACCAATAAAAACGTACCTGGATACGGTCTTGTACACTGACACAATTTTGTTTCATCTCTCCCTCTCGCACACAGACACACATGCTCACGCACAAGAACTAGAATGTGATTTCAAGTTCTTTATGTTTTTATTGTGATTTGCTAATGAGGTTATTGTCGATGTAAGAATACAAGTTGCACTTAATTTCTTGACAATGTGGATGCGTATCATTGCATACAAGCAACGCTTTGATAATCATTGGCTATGTTTTGGGATGAAATTGCTATTAAAAAATATTAATTTCATTCTGAAGGAAAATCTTACTGTTGAAAAATAAAAATTCCTCAGTTAGCTCAGTCATCTTAATACAGTTTTAAATATTTATGAAAAATGCTTCGAACCCTTTAGAGAGAAGGTGTACCATATATACTCACTTATAAGTCGAGTCCAGCTGCAGCAATCAAGAACTTGATCTGCCATTGCATAATGTTTAGGCAGATCAGGGTCTGTGTTGTTTGTTCTACTGATTACTCCTAACAAACTGCATGGACCCAGATCTACTGGTGCATTATGCTGTAACTTATAAGTTGAGTCCAGCTGCAGCAATCAAGAACTTGATCTGCCATAGCATAATGTGTAGGCAGATCAGGGTCTGTGTTGTTTGTTCTACTGATTGCTCCTAACAAACTGCATAGACCCAGATCTGCTGGTGCATTATGCAATGGCAGATCTGAGTGGGTTGGACTCAACTTATCAGGTATGTGTTCATTGCATATCACGTGGAAGGCATAGGACAAGTTTTTGAAAATTTGAAACACCAGGACTGACAAAATTGTTCTTCTGCCTGACTGCTTTTGGTGTATGTTGTAAATAAGTCAGAATATAGGAATATCTTCTATGGGTCCTTTTTGTAGATCTTCTGTCATCAACTGATGAACCTTAAGGAGTGGTCCAAATAGTTGTTGTTAAAATTAAAAAAGAAAACAAAAGCACTTAAATAAAGATTTCTTTAGAGAATTGGAAAAGGTAATTGTGAACAGCACATTTTTTTCTAACATCAAAACATTTCCATTTCCATTTTCAAATGTTTTAATTTTAAACACTTTTAGTATTCTGTGCCAAAGTTCAATATTTTGGAGAGAAATTGGTTCACACAGACAAGGTGATTTCATCTTCTACCTCTTTGAATAAAAATATGGCCAATCTAGCATCGTGCCTGCCAACCTGTGGTATTTATGTTATTTATGTACAGGTTTAATGACATGTCAGCACAAATTCATTGACATAATACTGAGTTAAAGTGGAGTGAAAGCATTTCAGAAGAAAATGTAAGAAAGATAAATCTTTTCAAAAATAAAAATAAAAGATGTACTACTGCAGTATAAAAAGAGACACAGTAAAAGTGTTAAATTCTTAAGGTTTGAAAATTAGTGAGATCTGAGTGCATATTAATAAAGTCACTTGCACATAATTGGCAGAACATGTTACAACTGAAGGTTATATTTCTGATTTAATTTCTATGTGTTTTGTGGTTTAACACCATTTTTCAGAGCAAGATAGGCTATACATGGTAGCCAGTATAACTGGTGAAAGAAGAACCCAGGAAGACCCTGGTAAGAACTAGCAACCCACAGGAAGCTACTGGCAAGCATTCTCACATACCCATATTGGCTGAGACTGAGACTCAGATCCCTGTAGACACAGGTGAGATGGCAGTGATCCATTTTGGTGAGCGCTTTACATCACTCGACCATTAGGGGGTCCAAAGTCATACATGCAGTTAGACTACGCTATTACTCATGACGGCATCTCTTTATTAGTAAGTGACATGATCATGAAAATTGATAGTATCCTTGGACACCATAATTTACAAATGTCAGCAGCTTGTTTAAACCGAGGTTAAATCCTACAGTCAGTACCAATGTAGCAGCAAAAATGAACCAACTCAGACAGAGGTGAGATAGCAGTGATTAGTAAATGTGAGTACATTAGACCTCTCGGCTGCCTGGGGCACATAATCTTATTTTGATTAAACATGGAAGGAATATTGTATCATCAAGCTATCAGATGAGTTGGATAATCAGATCACAAATCACCCAAAAATAATGAGGTACTCTTGCATCTGATTGATGGAACATGTTTGCCACTCAGGAAATTATATTTTTGATCTGATTATCATGCATCTGGGTGATTGAGGTTTTTAAAACTCTTGTGGCTTTATTTTGGACCTGATTTTGATTAAACTTCATTACTTTGCTAATGTCATGAAGATGGATGGGTTTTATTATGAGTGAGATGTAGTAATGAAGTGACCTTACAGCTGATTCCCTTAACATGACACCAATCAAGAGACAGGATTATAATCAGATTTCATAATTAGGCTTACATCATCAAGCTCTCAGATGAGCATGATTAGGAGTGAAACCCATAAATAGTAATAAGGTCATGTTGCATCTGATTGGCTGAGCTTGTCAACACTCTAAGCAACTTTATTTCTGATCAGATTTTAGTCAGACTTTTTAAATAGTTTATGTCATCAAGATATTATCCAATTAAACATGATATAAATAACATCATTAACATTGATAATCAGGTTGTAAATATAATAGTTGTTGTCATTACATGTTATAGTCACTTCTATCCTTTAGTATGATAAATGATTTTGGATGTAACCAGATTTGCATGTATATTTTTGTCTCTTTAATTTCATATCATGTGAAATATTTGAATTTCTTCTTTATTTTATTTACTTCCAGTTGAAGAAAATCGTATACAGCAGGTTGAAAATGACCACGTTAAGAATGTTCAGGAGCAAATATACCAGCTTTTTCTTTATCTGAACCAGAAAGGCAACTTGGCAAAAAGTAGTATAATGGTGGCCCTTGTGAATGTAAATAGAAATGACCTGGCTGCAAAATATAGTGAAGAGGAATTTTCTGATAGTTGAAGTGGACAAAATAACAGCAGAAAGGTGTTTATGGATTGCAAGTGCATTTTGCTCCATACTCTTAACTTCATTTCACTATCAGTTGTGGGGTATTGAGTGTCATGAGGTGCCAGTTGTTGTAGGGTACTGATTGTTGCAGGGTTCCAGTTTTCACAGTTTTATAGATGCTTCTAACTGAATTTTAAGGACTCGTATCAATGATCATTCTATACTGGAAAACATGAAGACCCTCATCACATATCGATGATTTTCCTATGGAAAACATGAAGACCCTCATCTCATATCAATGATTGTCCAATGGAAACATGAAGAACTTCATCTCATATCGATGATTGTCCAATGGAAACATGAAGAACTTCATCTCATATCAATGATTGTCCTATGGAAAACATGAAGAACCTCATCTCTTATCAATGATTGTCCTATGGAAAACATGAAGACCCTCATCTCATATCAATGATTGTCCAATGGAAACATGAAGAACTTCATCTCATATCGATGATTGTCCAATGGAAACATGAAGAACTTCATCTCATATCAATGATTGTCCTATGGAAAACATGAAGAACTTCATCTCATATCAATGATTGTCCAATGGAAACATGAAGAACTTCATCTCATATCGATGATTGTCCAATGGAAACATGAAGAACTTCATCTCATATCAATGATTGTCCTACGAGAAAACATGAAGACCCTCATCTCATATCAATGAATTTACATACCAAAGTAAATGAGTAAATTCACAGTATTTTGGTTTTTATTACAACTTATTGCAGTGTCCCCAATTCATTTTAAAGTTGTCTCTGACTTACTTTGTAGCTTCATTAAATTAGGCATAGGAAGCAGTGCAACCTATTTAAAACTGCACAGCAGTGGCATAATAGGCAGTGCAAACTACTTAAAACTGCACAGCAGTTTGAACACTTTTTTAGGTTTTTGTGGAGACAGATGAAGTTAAGTCTGACCATGTAAGTATATTTCATAAATTATGAGGTCATTTCTGTGCAAGTCTTTTTCTCTCTTAATGTACTTTTGTTTTGTTTTGCCAAGATATTAGGTCTTAGGTTGGTCCTGTCTGAAAGGGTATGGCTTAAATAGAATGTGCCTAATCACAAAACACAAAAGGAAATAGCAGAAAAGAGCAAAAATTAACTAGGAATCAACTAACATGAACAAAAACTGAACAAATTGCAATTGAAAATTAGCATAAAAGAACCGATTGTAAAGTTAGTTATCTTTAAGGTCTTACCTTCCGCAGATGTATGTAGTAATGGGCAAGAGTTATTGCCCTTTGTCTATTGATATAGACATGGAAAGACAACTATTTGTCTTATAGTAGGGTTGGAATTGTAAGGCAGCAGGCTAATAATCCTAAAGGAATGTGATTGGGGAATGTATTCAAATGAGAAACTGTTGTTACTAGTATTAAATAAGGTGTTTAATTATGAAAATTATAACTAATTCTCATGAAGTTAGTAAAGTATTTTGCTTTCAGTAATTCTTTAATGTCATTGACTGAAGCAGAGATTGAATGAACTGACTGGAAATTCTAAAATGATTATTAATTATATGCATTTTTTTTGCCCTGATTGCATGTTGAATTTTGTTTTGAAAACTGCATTGAACTTTTAGGTGATTTTCAAAAGGGTTCACCAGAGTGATACAATACCAGCACCATTTAGTTGCTTGTAATGAACTGAATTTGATCGGTTTGAAATGGTAAGATAATGTTATTTGGTACATTGTGTTTTATGACTACTGTAGCCTCTAGCTCACATACTAAGATACCTGCATGTTACTGGTTGTCATTTACTAAAAATTGGTTGATAGTAAAGGATTTCAACCTCACTATAATGAGGGTCAGTTTTGTTAGAATCATTTTAGAATATACTCCAGGTGCAAATAGGTCAAAACACTTTACAGTTTTGTGCCTTCCCTAAAATGCCAGTAATTGTGTTCTCATGCAAATATAAATGTGGATTGCAAATACAGAAATAAATAAAAATAAGTTTGCATGTTTTGGGGTAGCTTCAGATAAGGAAAGCCATATCACAGTGTAATGTAATCTGATGATATACAAATAGGTTTTCTATGTAGGCACATATTGATAAAGTATTTTCTAGTTATGTTAACTGTAAAGCTAGCCTTTATATCAAATGTGTCTGTACATATACTATACATACTGGCTTAGAAGTTGAGTAGACTGAAAATGGCACAGACCCAAATCTGCTGGCACATTATGTGATGGCAGCTCTGGGCCAGTGCAGTTTGTTAGGAATAATTGGTAGAACAATGACATAGGCTGTGATCTGCCATAATTTTGCATTGTGCTGGCAGATCAGGGTCTATTTTGTTTGGAATTGACTTAAAACTGAGTATATACAGTAGTTGTTTCTCTGCATATGTCTGAATGCCGTTTGTTATATTTCCGATTTTTTTATGTGTCTTGGAAATCCAGTAAATATTGAAGTATTCAAACTATGTAATTTTGTGTTAGGATATATACACATGTGCATCCACATTTAGTACTCCTGTAACATTAAATTCTTCAGTGATATTCTTTATGCCTGTGTGTTCTGTGATATTTACATTTCTTTTGTAGGATATTTCATGACTTTGTTATTTAAAAATTGTTTTAAGTCTGATGTGTGTAGTGTTTGTCAGTTTATCAGAGGTCTTTCAGGGAAAATAGCTTTTAAACTAATTATGTTACCAAATTTTAATAAATGATGATGATGATTACGGTTTATATTAAGTTCTGTACAAGAAGTAACCATTTTGATTGGATGAATTTGTTTGTATCGTACTAATTCAGCCAATGTGTGTGACTTTTACTGTGAGATTTACCAGTCAGTACTATTGAGTCCACCAGGAGATTTAGTGATCTTAGGAAAAATGCACTCTTGGTCAAGACATATTGAATAATTCTTTATTCTCATACAGTAAGTAAAATGGTCACTGATGATAATGTTGTTGCTACAAAATTTGAGATATGAGTCCTTTCTTTGTACCTATATTCACTCTCTGCTCAATATTACCATGCTGTATTAAATACCCCATATCATGGAGCACTAATTGCGAATTCCACAAGATTGACCTTTTTATGTGAATCAATATGGGCATATTGTGATCCATAGTAAGAAATATATTCAGAATAATATAAAATTGTAATAATAATATTTCTTGTGTGCCAAATGAATGTACATCTAAATATTTTTTTTTATTATTATTATTATGTTGGTCATTAACTCAAGTCTAAAGGCTGTAAAACAAATTGTGTGTCTGTGCGTGCACTATATTTGTTTGCTGAAATATTTTGTTGTTTTTTACTATATCTTTATATATATATCTGTTATGGTATATTTTTGTATTTCATGTTACTCTTAATTGTATACATCTTTCAAGTCAACATAACATTTCTATAATTTCTATTGTGTTAGTCCAGATTAATTGTATGGTACTATCATATTGTATAAGATTTGCATAATTTAAAGCATGTATGGTACATGTACTGTATATACTTACTTGTAAGTCATGCCCATCAGCAAACAACATAGACCCTGATCTGCTGTCACGTAATTCATTGGTAGGTCATGTTTTGTGTTTTTGTTCTATTGATCATTTCTAACAAACTACATGTAAATAGACCCAGATTTGCTGTAACATCATGACACAATTAATGTTTTATTTGCTGTGCATTTGATTCAAATTTAGTTGCCACCAAGGTTGAAAAGGTCATGCTGTAAATTGTTTTCATAAACATTATTTTTGTATTTATGCTATGTACCACACCTTATGCTGTGCTTGTCCAAAGTTCCTACTGAAATGGATTTTTTTAAGTGTTGTGTTTTGTTATAAATGCTGCACTGCAGAAACATCAGAATTTCATGTGCTGTATGAGTAATTCAGGGTGCTTTTTTACTACAGGCATTATTCTTTTGGAAATCCTTTTTGTTTGACTTGGATATTTATATGCATAATGTATGTACTAAACACCTGACTCTGATAATATGCAAATAATAATAATAATATGCTGACAGAGTGCAAACATGTTTTCTGTGCAGTTAGAAAATGCTTTAAACTTTTGGACTCAAACACTTCTTTCCTGCTGTGCCATTGTTTTCAGACAGCAAAACGTGTACAATCCCTGCAACTGAAGAGAAAATTAAATTGATTATCAGGGTAGATGCAAGTAAATTCAAATTATAGACTGAGTATGTTTTTATATCAGATCCTCAAATTACACTTTTTACGTCAGTTGTTTCTGCTAGTCGTCATTTACTTCGAGTATATACCCTGAAACAAGCAATCTTGCCGAAGCTACATTTAATTTGCATTCCATTTGTGTTCCATTTGCATTTAATTTGTGTTTTGTTTTTAATTATGTTTATGTTTTAGTTTCATCGTTTGTTTTGTTTATGGTCTCAGAAGTGCATTTTGATCACTTCAGTCTGTTGTTTCCTTTTGTTGTTACTGGTTTGGAATAAAATGTAAATGGAAACTGGTATTCCATTTTTGAGAATGTTAGAGGGAGAGAACTACAGCTTTCTTTTCTTGTCTTGTTAGAAGCCTTCTTCAATGAAATAGCAGATACATAAAATGGAAAAGGTATAATTGTATTTACAATAAATTGAAATATAACTACATTCAAGAAAAAAATACAGTTGTAGAGTGTTTGTCAGCAAATATTATTTCTTACTTCATTTCTGTAAAATAAAAATAATACAGCTATAGACAACGATGATGTGCTGATGTCATCACATCAACTGTGGTTGTTTTTGTATGTCTGCTTTTGCTAAAACAATGACACAGCTAATGTAAGGGCTGAAATTGTGTCAATCAATGGAAATAATCTTATCTTGAATTATCATGAAAAACGGGGTGTTCACTCGTGCAAATTTAATGGCAGCTTGAAGATAATTGATTTTCAAATCCAGTTATAATCATGCAATGCATTCAAATTTCATTCTGTTTCTTTTTTATCATTCATTGTTATGACTTCTGCAGTGAGCAGTTGTGCTGTTTTTTGTTTTCAAAATGTGCATCTAAGATCTCAATTTACACATGACAGCACTTGTGCTATAATATTTATAAGCTTAATAAATTAATATCAGATTTCATTTGATTTTTCTTTACACTAGACCTTAATCAGTATGAAGTGTTTTTCAAGTTTATATGTTGTTTTTTGAAGAGGCTGCTTAATATATTGCTACAACTCAGATGAGTTAAGTATTCATGAATGATAGGTGTATGTTGAATGATAGGTGTATGTTGAATGATAGGTGTATGTTGAATGATAGGTGTATGTTAAATGATAGCTGCATATTGAATGATAGGTGTATGTTGAATGATAGGTGTATGTTGAATGATAGGTGAATGTTGAATGATAGGTGTATGTTGAATGAAAGGCATACATTATATGCTAAAGCAAAGATGTTAAAGCACAACAATGTATAGTTGAGAAATGGACAGGTGTATATGACTAGATTCGATGAGCATTTCATCACAGTGCCAAGGAATATCAACTTCAATAGGTTATGAGAAATCACACAATCATCAAATATCAAAGTCAAATTGGTATTTTCGCTGTCATTTACAGCACCGCCTGAGAATTTCTAAGCATCTGTCAGATGTACCAATGGTACACCTTCTATACAGTAAAATGGGAAAGCTAGTGTATGCCATTTTTGAAGAATGTGGACAGTGTGAATGTCACTATGCCACATAATCTGAAAGTCCTTAAAATTTGCATCAATAAAAGCTGAATGATCAAGACATTTTCTTGGACAGCTGAGGAAGGAACTTTATGAATCTGAAGACAGAGTCACAACACAGAGATTCTGGGAATCCATTCATTCCATAGTGCAGTAACACAGGACTTGATCAATAGACTTCCATTTGAAAATATGCTGATTTAGACAGTGGCTTGTTTATCACCTGTAGATTTGATAAAGATTCTGTAACAGCAGATATTTCAGCAATGCACCTACATATTGAAGAGAATGTTGTTACTAACTTTGTTGATGAGAGGAAGGTATATTAGAGAATGAACTGCAAAAATAGGAATTAGTTGATCAGTACCTGAAACAGGTGTTAATAGAGCTTTGATGCTGCCTCATGGCAGCTCTAATGTAGAAAGAAGTCTCAGTGAAATGAACACCCATTATGGTTGTAAAGGACAGAGTGGGTTTGAGTCTTGGACTTGGCCAAGGTATGTGAGACAGCTTGCCAGTAAATTCCTGTGGGTCAGTGGTTCTTCCAATTGTTTTCCCTAGTTCTTCCTCCACCAGTTAAACTGGCTGCCATGTATAGCCTATCATGTGCTGAAAAACAACATTCATCTACGACAACAACAACAACAACAACAAAGGACAGAAATAACATTGGGAAGAAAACTTGGATTGGAATCAGAACAGTATAAGACACTATTAAGTTTAGTGATTCTGAGTTCAGCCAGCTGGGCAGATAAATATCCAAAAAACGGGGAGGAATTCATGTATTAAAAAGGCTGATTTCTTCCTATGATACAAACGTCTTGAGAAATGGCATCTGTATAATTGATGTTTAACTGTATTTATTTTACACCAGTTTGAGTTGACACTAACTGGGGCTAAATGTACCTTACAACAACATATTACAAAACGGTACCTTGTATATAGTCTGTTTCTAAAATCAGATATAATAAATAAATAAGCTACCTAGAGAGACATATTCTATTTTAGAGATGGTCTTTGTACAGTTTCATTCATTTCAACCAATTGCAAATTGCATTGGAAGCAGACATTACATTCTCATCTTGTCATTTGCAGCAAAAACCATATTCAATCATAAATATAGGCTCTTAATTATTATTATTTTTTAGATACAAGTATATAGCCCTTGTTTTGATTATTCATGAGCTTTGAGAATACTGCTCTGAAATATGTTTTCTTCTACAAGTGTTTGCCTGGGTCATGTCAAAGGCAGTGACAGCTATGCTCAGTCCAAATGAGTAGTAAGTAGTAGTACATCATTGCTTAGCACATGAAGTGGCTGTTCATAGTATTTTCTGTCTCATCCATTCTACCATGTCCAAGTTGCCACTATTATTTCATTAAAGCTATTGATATAAAACATTAATTTGTGTGAATTTTGGAATGAGGGATGTTTTTTGAGCAGAAAGTGGGTTTCTGTGACATATTTTCCAGGTTTTATTCAACTTATAAATGGTGAACAAGCTATCCCAATACATTTTCATTTGTTGCCAATAGATATGCACTTGGGGTGCATCATGGAATGAAACAGCATTGTCGCACTAAGCTGATTCACTCTGACATAGTTTCCAGGATTTATTCGCTATTGCTGAATATTAGTACATTTGCTCTAAATTTCAGCAGCATTTCACTTTCAACCATCAATGTCATTCTAATATTGCATTATGGGATGGACATGTGTTGTAAATCCCAAAGAAATGAGTTCATGATTTAATTGTATTTTACTACATTAAATCAAAATGGGATCAGTAATGCAGTCTTGTGATAACAAACTGAGCGAATCAGATGCAAGATCACAGGATTCATATGTGTGGATTTTTTTTTAAGTTGTGTGAGATTTTGGTCACATAAGCCTGTATTCCAAGTTTGATCATAATTGGTTCAAAGATATTGATTCTAGAGTTGTAACAAGCTCAGATAAATAGATCAAGATAAAGCTCAGCCAATCAGATCAAGATCAAGCTCAGCCAATAAAATCAGGATCAAGCTTAGCCAATCAGACCAAGGATCAAGCTCAGCCAATCAGATCAAGGAAAAAGCTCGGCCAAGCAGATCAAGATCAAGCTCAGCCAATCAAATCAAGATCAGGCTCATTATTATGCTCTTTCTGAAATCCATATTCCATGTTTCATCAAAATTGGATCAGAAATATGACCCTGAGAGTAGTGACAAGCTTAGGAAATCAGATGCAAGATTATTTCATTAATATGCTTGGATCTTGATCATAATATAATTTTTCTCAAATCTTTGTGATTTGAGCATATGTTCCAAGTCAGATCATAAAAAGATCATGGTTTCCACATAATAACAAGCTCAGCCAATCAGAGTCAAAATCAACTCATTAGTACACATGAGTCTAGCTCATTATCAGTCTCTTGCAAAACATTTATGACATAAGCTTATATTCTAAGTTCGATCAAAATTGCATCAGAAATATGGATTTCAGAGTATGAACAATCAGACAGATTTAAGATCAACTTATTACTATGTATGTATCACACACATTATCAATCTTGAATGAGATATTGATTATAGAACTTATTACTATGTATGTATCACACTCATTATCAATCTTGAATGAGATATTGATTATAGAACTTATTACTATGTATGTATCACACTCATTATCAATCTTGAATGAGATATTGATTATAGAACTTATTACTATGTATGTATCACACTCATTATCAATCTTGAATGAGATATTGATTATAGAACTTATTACTATGTATGTATCACACTCATTATCAATCTTGAATGAGATATTGATTATAGAACTTATTACTATGTATGTATCACACTCATTATCAATCTTGAATGAGATATTGATTATAGAACTTATTACTATGTATGTATCACACTCATTATCAATCTTGAATGAGATATTGATTATAGAACTTATTACTATGTATGTATCACACTCATTATCAATCTTGAATGAGATATTGATTATAGAACTTATTACTACGTATGTATCACACTCATTATCAATCTTGAATGAGATATTGATTATAGAACTTATTACTACGTATGTATCACACTCATTATCAATCTTGAATGAGATATTGATTATAGAACTTATTACTACGTATGTATCACACTCATTATCAATCTTGAATGAGATATTGATTATAGAACTTATTACTACGTATGTATCACACTCATTATCAATCTTGAATGAGATATTGATTATAGAACTTATTACTACGTATGTATCACACTCATTATCAATCTTGAATGAGATATTGATTATAGAACTTATTACTATGTATGTATCACACTCATTATCAATCTTGAATGAGATATTGATTATAGAACTTATTACTACGTATGTATCACACTCATTATCAATCTTGAATGAGATATTGATTATAGAACTTATTACTATGTATGTATCACACTCATTATCAATCTTGAATGAGATATTGATTATAGAACTTATTACTATGTATGTATCACACTCATTATCAATCTTGAATGAGATATTGATTATAGAACTTATTACTATGTATGTATCACACTCATTATCAATCTTGAATGAGATATTGATTATAGAACTTATTACTACGTATGTATCACACTCATTATCAATCTTGAATGAGATATTGATTATAGAACTTATTACTATGTATGTATCACACTCATTATCAATCTTGAATGAGATATTGATTATAGAACTTATTACTACGTATGTATCACACTCATTATCAATCTTGAATGAGATATTGATTATAGAAGCCTATGTTTCTGGATTATAGAAGACTATGTTTCAACTCTAATCATAACTAGATTTGAGAATGAATAAATTGGATATGAAAATGTGGTCTCCAGAGAAGTAACAAGCTCAACTAATTAGATACAAGATCATATCATGTCATTAGCATGCATGCAGCTCTGTCATTAGCAAACTCATAGATCGTGGTGACATAAGCTGTATTGGCATTTGTAATAACCAGAATTGTCAATGAATATCAACATTTTCAAAAAGCATTTTATTAGAATAAAAACAACATATATATTAGAATACGTTTTCGGAGCTTGTGCTGTGATCTCCTAAATATTTGCTTTTAAATCTGAAATGTTTGATGTTATTGGTAAGGGACATGCGGGGCATATTATTTAGCAATAAATTAAACTTTTATTAGTTTGAAAATATAGAAAAAAATCAGAAAATAAGGGGGACTCGTGAGAGAGAAAATAATAGTTAATAATGGGCTATGTCTAAAGTTGAACCAGATTTTGAATGGAAAATTTCTGTATGAATTTTATCTGGTACAGTAATATTCTTATTGGTTATATAGCAGACTATATTGGGGGTGGGGTGGAGGTGATAATTTGAAATATTGTACTAGTGACATACACATTTTATACTCTGAAATATATAATTGCTATCTCTGTTATCAGATGGACTCAAAAAGTATATTTCTTTCTCAGACTGTTCTTCCACAATGAAGTAAGTAGAATTAGCTGTAAACTTGTTAGCTTGTGTCTTCCAGTTAGTAAAAGCCAATTAACTTGGTGAAAGTCTTGCAAATAAACCTTTTGATCCCATGTTTAAAGTACACCTCTTCAGTTCCATATTCTTTAATATGTCCCATACCAAATATTTGTTGTATTCAGTAAATATCATATCAGATTCATGTGGACTTTGTTATTATTACTTGTTGCTTTACTCAACATTTCATCAATTGTATTCAGTAAAAATTATATCAAATTCATGTGGACTTTTTTATTATTTCTTGTTACTTTGCTCAACATTTCATCAATTGTATTCAGTAAATATCATATCAATATTTGTTGGTTCCTTTGTATGCATACCCCTATAGCAACAACTAAATAAACTATTGAGTAAAAATAGTGTAGCCTATTTTAACAGCATGTAAAGTCTGAAATGTAGTCATGCTGTGAATATAGATATCATTAATATTTCTGCCTTTTCTTTTCTTAAACTTCTGTGATTTTTTTTCTAAGTTTTTTCTAGTTCATGTATATTAGAATGTTTGTACCATTTGTGACATTATCTTATTTAGTGATTTAACCTTTAAATTTACCTTGGTTTTATTTTGAACAATTTGTTCACTTCCTTTAATTTATTTTGTATTAAAATTATAGTCTTTTTTAAACATTTATTCAAGGTACTTTGAAGTGTCTTTTTTCAAATTACCATCAAGATTGTTCTTCTGTTTGTCTCTTCTTGTCCAAGTTACATACAAGTTATTTGCAAGTTACAGTATCTTCAAGTCATTTGCAAGTTATCATTGAGCTATGTTATGTTTCCTTCTAAGTACTTTTTAAAGCTATTTTCAAGTTTCCTTCAAGTTATTTTGGACTTAAAGTTTTACCTACAAATGTCTTAAATAGTTATTGATTTTTATAGTAACTAGGTTCTAGTTTTTTTAGAACTTGTTGCTTAAAAGTTGCCAAGCAAGCACTTAATGCTGAAATTGATAACCCAAATCTAAAAGAAGAAACCAATACAAAAGTGTATGTTTCTGTTGTTAAAGCGGTCTTATTTTCAGCCTTACTATAATTCATTCAAGTTATCAATTGTATGAAATTTACTCATCAGAGATGTTATTCCTTGTATATGAAAATGTCCTTGATACGTTAGCAAATCTAGATTTACAAAACATTCACTTGCATTCAAGATCCAGTTTAGAAAGCTCAATGAATTTTTTTGTTACAAAGTTATGAACTTAGAAGAGCATAACTAATTGGCCATTTAACATAAAAGGAAAGTAACGTCAGAGAAAATATTAATATCAGTCACAATTAAAGAAAAGTTACCATTAGGTAAATATTAAAGGTGCTGTTGAAGAGGTGTTAGTTTAATACAGCTATTGATATAATAGCAACAATTCTTGAGCTAACAATAAATAATTATGTAAAAGGGTTACCAATCAGTACAGGAGGTACTGGCAGTGTTGATAGAGGTTGTGGCATTGGAAATTGGTTGGTTGGTTGGTTGGCTGGATGATTGTGGATTTTATGGTGCAACAGCACTGTAAGACTATATAGCACCACAAAAATGGTTATACATGTATGATAAAAAGTATGTATCAAAAAGGTTTATTACCCAAAAGTGATAAAAGTACAAAAATACAACAATGACTTGGTGAAAATATAAGAAGGTTACCGATTAACAGGGAATGTACATGGTGTGTATAAAGTTAATTTGATATAAAAAAAGATAAACTTGGGTCATTAACAGTAAAAATGTGACAATAGAAATACTGAATAATGGATAATATATTCGTAACAATCTGCAATATTGAATAATGGATCTTACTTCAGTAACAAAAGTCAGGATTCTTTCCACCAAATATGGTAAAATTCTTTTGAGCAGTTTTTGAACTTTTTTGGGGTTATTTCTGCTTTTAGATGAAACCAAATTTGATGACAGATCAGCATCATTTGTACAAATCTGAAAGACCTCCATTTCAAGATGCTGTCAGCTAAGTTAGTTTGAAACAGTTGTTTTATTTAGAAAAAGAGAAAATAGCAATTGCTGACAGTGGATGCAGGGCCATAGCACAACCTCATTTGATCTTGCATGCAGCTTAATTACAAAAAGTAAGGCCCAGCAAATGTACAAAATGACTGGTATTAAGCAATTTTCTATTGCAACATATTCTGCAGCTATATAGACCATTACAAAATTTTTGTATAGCCTAGTGTAGATCTATGCATTTACTTTTTAGGTTATGCATTTTCATTGTTCTGCAAAACATGGCATCTACTTTGGATCTTTAATTCATGAACTACAAATTGGCCTTTTGCTTCCAAGAAGTTTGTTCGTTAAATCTTTCAAGTGTATGTTTTGTTTCCAAGGAGAATGATTGTGCATTAAATCTTTAAATTTGTTTTGTTGCAATCATAAAATCCCTGAGAATTGGTTCCACTGAGAAAATAAAAGGTTAATTCACATTATGTTTTCTGTTGTCACTGAATAGTTACAAATAAATAAAACTATTATCTCACATTTGACAGCATTCCTGTTACCTTATTAACACATGACCAATCAACCCCTATGACCTTGACTGCTGACCTTAAAGCCCCCTTTCAGCTTTTAAAGCCTATGGCCCTCTTTTAAATAAATATGTACCTAATCTAACTGTAACAAATGGATTAGAAATAGAAGACATTAACGTTTCATACAGTTCTCATTTTTGTAAAAACCCAAATGCTAGTCAACCAATCCAGTGACCTTCACCCTTGGATCCATCATCCTCAAATATGGCGGATGCACACAAGTAAATATAGTGTAAAGTCACGTGCCTATCCATAAACCTATAATGTAAGTTTATTTTCTCTAACCTTCTAGTTTGACCTTGATAATTCATCTTTTGATATCTGTAGCAATATCATATATCCCACATTGATAATATTTCTTATGTCAGATGACAATTCATCCAATTCACAAATGCTGCCAGAAAACTGTTTCCAATGACCTTGTTCTTCGACCTTTCTGGCTTTCAATATCAATCAGTAAGGATGTTCTTTACTCCTACTGAAGTTATGAGTCAAGTCTGATGATATGTACTGACGAAAACAGGAGATATCAGCCTTTAAAAAACTTTAAACAAAATGCTTGTGCCAGGTATCAGACAACAGATAAATATTGTGACCATTGTGTCTTTACTACAACATTTTTCATGCATGACAAACACCAGTGGGTGGCTATGTAGTTTAATAGTTGGTGGGGCAGGGCAGGGCAGGGCAGGGCAAATGATCTCCTTCACTTTCTCAAACTTGTGCACTTTTCAGTGATAAACAGAAAGTTGTGACGTTAGGTTAAGGGCAAATAAACTACCTACATCCTTCTCAAAACTGAACTTACCTGACTGAAAAGAATTTCCAGGAATCTAAGTTGAGACTTTCTTTTTTAAATTGTTGATTACTGAAACTTTCTCTGATATTCTTTGAGAAACTCAAACCTGTGTTACAAATGTGTACAAGATAACATCAAGTACCTCTTTATCTTGTCATGACCACCGACCTTGAACATATTGTCATGAATAGAAAATCATTCAATTTGTATTAGGAAATATCAAGATATACTCATGTGCTATGTTTGGTCAAATGTATAATTAGTATTGTATTGAAAAATAATGAGTTACCATTCATTCAATTTATTCATCAGGTATGTCCACGAATTTTCCTGTCAGTACAGTAAAACAACTATTCAAGACCTTTGATCTTAATATCAATGTGATAGTGCTGATCTTCATTGGAATGTAACTAAATAGAAAGTCTGGTCAAATTTCACTTGTATATGCACAAGTCACTATGTTCATGTGCTCAAACTTACAAGTAATGACCTATGACTTGACCACAAGGTCACATTGGTCTGGTTGTCTCAACTCCAGCAGAAGTGCATGGTGGTCAGATCTGTGCCATGGTCATTCAAAATCAATTAGATATTGCAAGTAGTAATGAAAACCTCAAATTCGATGGAGTCATTTGTGCAAGAGGAATAGAGATAACAATATTTTCAAGACATTCACTGTGGTGCTATGTTGGAGGTACATGAACATCGCTATCCGTCAGAACCAGCTACATAATGGTGTATAGATGATAACCCCATGTAGCGCTGGAATTCGTCGTTGATCTGTTCGATTTGATAACTGCCCTTAGGTATACTCACAACATTCCAGTCTGGGGTTCCATTGTATATATATATATATATATATATATATATATATATATATATATATATATATATATATATATATATGCAAATACCAGTGAATTATTTGCTTGCAACTCACCGAACGAATTTGATCTAATATTTGGTCAACTATGATACACTCGTAATTGTGCTAGTGCTATTTCTTTTACTGAAATCGAAGTTGGAAAGTTAACACTGAACTCTGGATTGGTTGAGCTTGCTGATATCATCGCGGTTTTTGACGGAGTTGTATTAGCGACGATCTGTTGCAGTAATTCTTGCGATGACGACATTATTATTATTATTTAAACCCTGATTCTAAATCCCGATTTTTTTCTCCTAATTCTCCATCTTTAATTAATGTCGATGATTTCATCATTTCTACATCTCAGTATTGAATAGGGTTTTCTATATTTTCGTTAAATGTCTCGTTGTAAATTTTAATTATTTCTGTGAACTCGCTATCTGATATTATTCCATCAATGAGATATGATGAAATCAACAATGATAATTTGGAATATGCTAACATCGCCGCATGCAGTTTTATTGTATACTCATGCAGTTTTGTATTGGTGCATTTATATTTTTTTGCGATGATATTAAGAATACCAGCAAGTGTGTGTGTGTGTGTGTGTGTGTGTGTGTGTGTGTGTGTGTGGATTTTTAATGTAGCTTTAACAATTTTTCAGTCATATCGCTACGATGTATGCAGTGTGACAGTTTATAGTGATGTCTAACACTGGGGCATCATGACACAGACATGTAGCATGATATCCCACCCAGTCACATTATCCTGACATCAGGCCGACCAGTCCTAACACTAACCTCTCAATACCGAGCGCCAAGCGAGGCAGCTGTTAGTACCATTTTTGTAAGTCTTTGATATCACTCGACGGGGGATCGAACCCATTACCTCCCGCATCCGAGGCGGACGCTCTAACCACTAGGCCACCGGAGCGGTCACCAGCAACTGTTGCTGCAGCTGAAACAAATTATTAGGACTGCTTGCGATGTTATTGTTATTGTTGATATCAATACGCCTGTTTCAGTGATAACAACGGACGCCGAATACACAATTATGTCAACGACAACTACACGTCTGCGACATTCTTTTTACTTTTGCTGTATATTCGTCAACACTACTTTTCAGCTTGATTTGCTACTCACATACTTGATTGTATCTGTAATGTTGAATGTTGACTGGGGAGTTCATTACATTTTAAGTAGGTGATAGTTTAGCGATTAATTCAAGGCAGTAGTACAACCAGTCTAAGTCTTTTTCTTCGGGTTCCACCACAAACGTTTCATTGTAGTTTTGTTTCTACATCTCTATCATAGATCCAGAGGATCCAGTTAGTGGATAACGCCGTGAAGTTGTGGTAGATAACATAAATGTCGTAGTGCCGAGTATTGAAAATCTGTGTATACCGGTAACCTCAGCGCGCTGTTTGATGGATTTATTGAGTGGTGACCATAATAATGATTCACACGCTACAGTATATATTACACTGTCGATGTTCTTTTTCGATTTCGGAGAGTTTAATGCCGATAACTGATTGCTATCCAAAAAAATCGCCAACGATTCCATTTATTTGTTTGCGAAAATTTGTAAACTTGTTTATGTGATTAGAATATTCAGATCTAAATGTGGTCATTCCATCATTTATTGTCATTAACGAGTTTATCATCGAAATGTTGCTATCATCGACTTATTTCTTTTTTGCAGCGTCATCGTTTGATTCTGGTTCTCCAAGACCAGTAATTTTATTATTAGACATATTGAGAGAACCAGGTATTGTATCACCGGCGGTTAGTAAACGATCATTGATATAGTTCTGATCGTGTTGTTGTTGCTGTATACGTATCTTTTTGTTGCCATATCATCGTCTGATTTTGGTCCTCTCACATTAATAATTGTATTTCTGCTCATGTTGAGATCGCCATACATAATATCTCCAATTCTTCTGATGCGTCCAGTAATCTCTCACATGAGTGTTAAAATCGATTCCTCCGAGTTTTTAATTTTACCATTTTTAGAAAACACCACTAAGTTATCTTCGGTCGCATCTGGAACCCGCATAATAATATCTGTCAACGAGATATTGCTCGTCTTTAATCGTCTTTGTTTATCCTGAAAAGCAATGACTTTATTTTGGTCATATTTGCGAGACTCAAAAGATTAGCAAGTTCATCCTTGACCTCGTCAAGGGTTGCATATTTAGATAAGTCGCCTTGAGGTTTGCCCTGAGTCTTACTCAGAGTAGATCTTCCGTAAATATCTATCATTGTATATTACTCTAAGATCTGTTTAAAACGCTGGACGACGATGTATACTCGTGCACGACTTTATGAGGTGGTGTCAGCGTCCTTGGCACAGCGTCGAGTATAGCAATTACTTAACCGCCACATATTGGAGGATCTGTTATTGTCTGTGTTGTTAATGTTGAATACCAGATTGGAATGCTTTACATCCAGCTCACATATTTTAAAAATTCTTTTGGTGGCGCCAGTCCATACGAATCAAAATAAACAACTCCACGTGGATCAGTCGTGTATGCAACCCAATGAGTACCTGAACCAGAACTTCCATCGAGATTAATGATACCGGTTTCACCATGGTTTAGTTGTTTTGATAATTTATCACGCATACAAATAGCTCTGAAGTTTTTGATGTTTAATTTCTTAGCGGCGTTAAGTAAATCAATATTGGACATTGGAAGGAGACGCTTTGCGTCTAACGAAGTGTAACAGGCATTCTCAGACATCGACCGTACCATGAATGAGGGGTTCCTGGCAGTCTTAGAACTTTCCCTTTCTTTTTTGGAAGTTTTTATTCCATGACCTGTTACTTTCCTTAGTGCCATCCCAGCGGCAGTTTCAACAGCACCAAGTTCAGCTGCTTTGGCAACAGCTGGGGCTACAGCGGCTATCAACACTGGTATAGCTGCAAGAAGTGGAAATATACCACCCGTCTTGACTGCGTCATTATTGGCAACCGCAGAAAGATTAAGTCTAACGCCGATCTTTGATCGTTTGGAGTCACTGAAGTGCCTGAGTTGACGTTCTGTCAGTGATAGTTTATTTGGACCACCCGCGATCTGTTCTGATTTCAGTGATATTTTTGTTCTACAATTCCTTTTTGACACTGATTGCAGCTTTTTAATTTGACCATGATTCAAAGTAACATTAACGTGATGATATGACATTATAATATCATGAGCGATTTAATTACATATTTTCTACTGGGGCATCAGTGGCTCTCATTCGTCCACCAACACCTTCAAGTAGCATTGTTTTGCCTGAGAGTATAACAGCGACTGCTCTGTAACCACCAGGAATAGCTGGTGGACCAGGTATTATTGGTGGTGATCGTGCTACACTAGTCAGGAAGTGTATATCAACGACAGATTGCCTGAATAAATCTAAATGTTCCAACGAAAAGTAATAGACTGGATACAGCGTTGTAAAATCACGCTATCTGCAAACCAGAATCAACATTCAGATCACGCCCCAAAACTATCATCAACCAAAGATAAGCACGTGCTACATGACTGCGATCAAAATTCAATAATACATCTTCGGATGATTCTTGATTCCCATTTATCCTTAAAGAAACTTCACTAACTCCAAGCGTGTCAAATACTATTGAATTTTGTGCTTGTGTGTTTTCTCGTGTATTTCCCTGAAATGAGATGAATATATGTCGCGGTGCAGAAACACACTGCTGTGATTCTATATGCCATGTAAATAAACCAACAACTTCGCTTGAAATACTGTCTGTTGTCATCGTCAACCATGACAATGTTGATTTACCGCCTTGACTCATAAAAGAGAAACAGTTGTTCTTCGTCGATCGATGGAGTCATTATTGGCATCGACAACAAAACTTTTCTTAATCTTATTATACATGCATCAACTGCGTCGGGTCGCCAGATTGCATCATTGTCGTCGTCTATTGTAACAAGTACAACTGTATGTTTGGCTCCGAAAATAACATTTCTGACATGTCTCCAAAATCCAAATATATGTGATAGTGGAAAAACACATGAAAATTATTCTTCATCATTTAACATTAATCTACGTGCGGTAAATCCTAAGATGAAATCGTCATTCATTGATACAACTGCGTCCACAGCTGCATTCAGTCTCACGTTTCTGCTTTCTGGATGATCAGTTGATTCATACTTTGCAAACATCATTGACGTACCAGATGATCTCGAGTAATCATCGCTGTATCTTGCAAGGCCAAGTATCGTCGTGGCAATATCGACGTTTTCCAAGCACGATTCAATGGGTCTTCCGTCAATCATGTATATGGCACTTTTAAATAACGCCATAATACCATTGTTAACAAAACCAGGTCGATCTCCAATTCCGATTCCTGTACTATCTGCTTGTGTGTGTGAGGGTGATTTTGATTTTTAACGTAGCTTTAACAACTTCTCAGTCATATCGCTGCGATGTATGCAGTGTGGCAGTTTATAGTGATGTCTAGCACTGGGGCATCAGACATGTAGCATGATGTCCCACCCAGTCACATTATCCTGACACCAGGCCGACAAGTCCTAAAACTAACCTCTTAATGCTGAGCGCCAAGCGAGGCAGCTGTTAATACCAGTTTTGTAAGTCTTTGGTATGACTCGGCCGGGGATCGAACCCATTACCTCCCGCATCCGAGGCGGACGCTCTATCCACTAGGTCACCGGAGCGGTCTGCTTGTAAAAGTCTACCTTCTACTTCATTGAATGCCTCAGCGGTTAAGAAATATCTGCTTGTATCCCGAACTTGTAATTCGATTCTTCCACATGCGTCATAAGAATAATATTGATAATCTCGCACAGATTCATCCTTGAGAACTAGTGCATCTATGTCAAATGTTGGATCAGATACACGTTTAAACATGTTATTATAATTGTTATCATCTAACACGAAGACCACTTCCTGCTATTAGACTAGCAGTGATATTTTTTTTCTGATAGTGGTACACTAGCCAACTCTGCTAATTTTTTTATTTGCAACTTGATTTACTATTTTACTAACATTTGCAGGCATAACTTCAGTGCTGGGCAATTTTACTAATTGCGGTTTTCGTCATATTATCGTGCTAGTCTATCCTTGATTGCTGAGAATGCTTTCCAGGCAACATCACCAACAGCACCAATACCTTTATCACGAACAA
Organism: Sinohyriopsis cumingii; assembly: GCA_028554795.2. Lineage (NCBI taxonomy): Eukaryota > Metazoa > Mollusca > Bivalvia > Unionida > Unionidae > Sinohyriopsis > Sinohyriopsis cumingii. The sequence goes on from CM068838.1 coordinate 60,570,002, forward strand.
CGTCAATAGCTTTCGTTGATAATTGTTTTGCAATCGGTATTGAGTTTGGGGCTATTCTTCTAAATAGACCCTGAACAACATCACCGAGTCCATCACCGTAGATCGTTTTTGTATGTTGGTAATCGCGAATTTATCACCCTGACCATTACAGGCCCGCGTTGAGCACTATGTATAATCATCTTATTTTCTTGTCACTGATCTAACTGCATACTCTCAATCACTGCGATAATCATCAACGATTTCATCAATGAGAAACCGATAAACATTAATGTCCATCGCCTGTAAATAATCACTGACAAAAGCATCTGCTTCATTAATGAGTTCTGGTGAATAAATATCGGATCGTTTTCCGCCAATCAAAATTTCTAGTCTATCAACATCGGCAAGGACATTATTGGGACAAAATTTATCGGTCAACGGATTTTTTTTTTTTACACTGCCAGTGGCAAAACCTTTTCCGGATGTTTTGCCTGGTTGTTGTAATAATTGCTGTAGTTGTTGTAACCGTGCAAGATAGTTAGCTACTCCATTGATAAATGCAATATATCTTGTATCGTTATTTCGGACCTGATCAATTTTCTAGTGTATACGGTATATCCATTTGTACCAGTTTTCAAGACTTAAAATATCATTAACGTACTCGGGTTTCAAAACTTTTCCTCTGATATCAAAACTCCGCACGGCAAACTCAGATAATTTTTCCACGCTGTCAATTTCTTTATGAGGGCAATACTCTCTTCCGTAAATTTATTATTCACTTCAGTTCTCTGTCTTGCTTGTTCTGGTTCTGGTTCCGATTCTGGTTCTGGTATAAGAGCCTTTATATCGGCTACTTCAGCACGAAGCTGGTCAATACCCTTAAGTGTTTATTGTGTTTGTGGTTGATAAGTAGCACCAGCTATTTCACTGTAAGTTCTCTTAGAGTCTTTTTTTTAATATAGTTCTTTCTGATATTTTTCCAGTTGCTTTAGCGGTTTGCTCGGTTGCTTTAGCGGTTTTATTCCAACGTGGGAAGAAGACCCACGATAGCCTTCGTAACCGTTTTAAATAATTGTTCTGCACCTTCTGTAAATTCCACTGAGACTCCTGACGCTCTTGTAATTTTTGCTTGATAGAATCACGGACTGGAAGATATTTCTTAATTGCATCTAGTCACTGTCGAGTTAGTTTAGCTGTGTGAGATTCCATTATTGATATAATACTGATTTAGGGTAACATGGTCATATTCCGATCAGTAGGGTAATTCCGACGGTGGATGCACGTCCCGCTGCTTACAGCAAAGATATGCAAATTACTTGCTGTGTTCTTTGTTTTTATTTGTGCACATGCGTATTCAAATTAGTAAAGATGTTTCCAGGGGACGAGGGCATCGCGTGACAAAATGACGTAATCACCTCAGTATTCTCTCATCCGCGCGAGTTCAGAAACGGCATTCATAAACAAATTTATTCAGGACCCTAGTCAGGCATCAATCATCCAAGATTTGTATAGCTTTCAATAACATAATAATTATCTTATCGTAGCTTTAAAATACTGCTTTGTGTCGCAAAAAAAGTAAAAATTGCACCAGTTTTATGACAAATAACAATAGTGTGCAATGTTCTGTATAGTAATAGGATTTACCCCAGGTTCTTTATCATAAGAGGGCAATTCGACCAAGAACACAAGCTTAAAGAAAAATTAGAACTATAATTAGTTTGTAATGAACTCTGAAGAAATCCCCCCACCCGAAAAAAATATGTAATTAAAAACAATAAATAAAAAATTAAAGGTATAAATCAAAATAACAAAATGGTACTTCTCTCCACAATTATCCCTATAACAGCATCCACAATTATCTATATAACAATATCACTTTCTATCTGCTATCTCTCTATCTGTAAAAAAAAAAACAAAACAACAACAACAAAACAAATTAAAGCTTTTAAATCTGGCAAGATAAACAAAATCTTTGTATTTTATAGATGAAACTTGTATATGTACGGTCAATATATGGTGGTCGGAATTACACATATCAGAGGTCGGAGTAAGCCACAACACGGTTGGATTTACTCCCTGCGTATACAGTCACCATAACTTATAACATATGGTAATGTTATATTTTAATCATAAACAATAGTTTCTTCTTCCCTTGTGACCACAGGATTTCGAAATTCCTTGACAATTCTGTCCTGTGTCTCTTCATCCGTGGAGGAATGACACATTTCAATCAAACGTGTCTTTGCTGATTTTTTGCCTCTGTATACTTGGTCTCTCATTTCTTCAACCAACCAGAACCAAACATTATGAACAGCACTGTTATGTTCTGAATAATAATAATAATAACGATCCTTTTCATATGAAATATTCCCCCGTACTGCTGGTATCAGACCATGTACATCCGACTCACTTCCCCATCTCCTGTTTTGACTGCAAATATAAACTTTCTCCTTCATGTTTTAATCCCTCGCGAAACAAATCGTTACTTATAACATGATTAAAAATGATGAACTTTATACATACCTACATACATACATACATACATACATACATACATACATACATTATAAATTGACATGTGAGTCAGCGATAATTTTGTTTCTTTTGTCAAATTTGCGTAACAATTTGTTTATGTGCGAGATGTATATGTCTGTGTTCTTTATTCTTGCTTCTAAGCGGAAATTCTGATATGCTCTGTGATATCTTCCAGGGATTTCTCTTAAGAGTTCCTCATCTTTCAGTACTCTGACAAAAGTTTCAATATCCTTTCTTTGTGAAAATTTTGATTTTCCTGTCTGGAAACTTTCCAATTCGGAGACTGTTGTAGAATATATCTTGTCTAGAACATGGCCAACCCCACCAGCCAACTTGCTATGTCTGTCCAGAGTGGCGTCACTCAGCTGATGACCGGCCGATCGTAAGCTTTCTGTAAAGATAATAAAAAGTCAGCATTAATATTTTAACCTCCAAAATTAACATTATGTGGCAGTTTTCAAATTAATGAACACATAATATATTAGACATCAAGAACAGCAGCAGGGAAGGCGAACAGACCACTTGGTTGAAATATAATTTGCTTAAAACAAAACATCATACGAAAAAAATAAGGTCATGTATGTACTTTGTTTACATATATGAGGTCGCGCCCTCCCTGCTGCTATAAATTTATCCAAATATTTTATCAAGTCCGATTCGATATCTTGTTCTGGGATCATGTAAATATCCATGCGGAGTAGCTTGCGCTCGTGAAAAACAGTTTCTTATCCATGTCACCGCCACAGAATATTTCGCAACATCTCCATTAAACACAACTAAAGTTCCTGATCACGGATGGTATTTGTGAGACAAGTATTTTAAATCAAAAATGTGTGATTATTCACTGTTGTTAAATTTGAATTTTTATCGTGATTAATACCTCGAGAATGAATAATTTTATGAAGATAATTCTGCTCATGATTGTTGTGGTGCACTGCCACAATGATACAATTGTGCAACGAGAACGGCGAGGCTGTACTGTTGATATATACGGGAGATCAACCTGTGGTTCGCGTAAATGTCCAAGATGTGATTCATGTTGTCGTGATCATGAATGTCCCGAGCATGAATGTCCAGTACAAAAATGTCCAAGATGTGATTCATGTTGTCCCGAGCATGAATGTCAAGTACAAAAATGTCCTGAATGTCCAGAAGTTCCACATGCAATGTTAAATCCCAAACAAGCGGAATATTTATCATCTATCGGAATCACAAACACAGGATCAAGTATGATCATACTGGATATTTTCATATTACTGCTTGGTTAAATTTCACATATTGAAGGGTTTGATACGGATTCAATTCCGCTGGAGGTTTGTGCAGGTGTATTACGATCCTGCAATTTCTTTTTTCGGCATACTCGATGATCTATATCTCAAGAATTTTCTGCAGAGGGTGGATCTTCTCGCTGTACATGTGACACTGATAGCAGAAGAAAATACGAAATAAATTTAATCGTCAATAGTAAAGTGATTGGGAAACTCCAACAATTATATAGGAAATGTTGGCGTTTCCGCATCGACGGTAGATGTATTTTTTTCTGCATCTCAAGAAATTCCTCTGCAGAGGGAGGATTTTTTCTTGACGTATAATATCTAGGAGATAGATCTCTTCGCGTAATAAATCAATAATGATCTGTATTTATTTTACAGATCTCAGATCTGCCTCGTAAACCCCTCTTACATCTCTGGCCATGTATATCCGCGTCTCACATACTGATTGTGATAACCACAGTATTCTCCATGACATGATCTTCCACATAATTCGATTGATCCTTCATGAAGCCATTTACAGTTGTTCGTACCGATCGTCATTGTATATTTTTCATGGAAGAAAATAATGCTACCAATATCACCAACATAAATTATATTAATACGGACAAATTTTCAAATGATTTTATCTGTATTGAAAAATTTTGGATTTTTTCAGCAGTTCAGGATATTCTCGTGGATTGATAAAATGATTGTGGAGAGTTCAACTATTATATAATATAATAATATTAGTTGAACTTTCCACATTGTTCGGTGGAACAATCTGACGAAGAAATATTTTTTTTTCTGCATCAAAAATTCCTCAACAGTTGGATGGTTTTAATTTTTTTCTGATACAGTATTCAACCATTCAGTACATTTTTGTACTGGACATTCATGCTCGGGACAACATGAATCACATCTTGTACATTTTTGTACTGGACATTCATGCTCGGGACAACATGAATCACATCTTGTACATTTTTGTACTGGACATTCATGATCAGGACATTCATGATCACGACAACATGAATCACATCTTGGACATTTACGCGAACCACAGGTTGATCTCCCGTATATATCAATATATATCAGTACAGCCTCACCGTTCTCGTTGCACAATTGTGTCATTGTGGCAGTGCACCACAATAATCATGAGCAGAATTATCTTCATAAAATTATTCATTCTCGAGGTATTAATCACGATAAAAATTCAAATTTAACAACAGTGAATAATCACACATTTTTGATTTAAAATACTTGTCACACAAATACCATCTGTGATCAGGAATTTTAGTTGTGATTAATGGAGATGTTGCGAAATATTCTGTGGCGGTGACATGGATAAGAAACTTTTTTTCACGAGCGCAAGCTACTCCGCATGGATATTTACATGATTCCAGAACAATATATCGAATCGGACTTGATAAAATATTTGGATAAATTTATAGCAGCAGGGAGGGCGCGACCTCATATATGTAAACAAAGTACATACATGACCTTATTTGTTTTCGTATGATGTTTTGTTTTAAGCAAATTATATTTCAACCAAGTGGTCTTGCTTTTTTAATATTTTTTGTACAGTAACCCTAAATCAAACACCAAGTACCGCAAAAAAGGACTAAAAAAAGAATATAATGCATGAATTTTTTTAAAATTACTTTATGAACAAGTAAGCATTTAGTGGATTTTTCTTGTATGTGTTTTATCATGGATAACCATTTTGTTCTTTATAGTCGCTGGGAGAAGGTACTAATATAGAATAATTACAGTAATAAAAGGCTTCAATGTAGGATGTTCCTTCATAGATGTTAGATGGAGTTAGCTTGACCTAATTGACATATAAAGACATTAATGCTCTGAAACAAATATAACATGGCTTACTTGTAATTAGATTGTGACCCAGGATAAAGTATTTTCTGTGGTTATTGCTGTGGAATTTGACCATGTCTTGCTTCCAAAAGGACACAATTAATGGGCCATCATTTTCTCTGACAGCATCTCTTCTTACTCTATCTTCCATCCCTCTGATGAGAATTGTCTTTGTATACTCGAATTTTCGGTCGACAGCCTTTTCATTTACAGAGTCTTTCTTGCACTTCCCTTTCTTAGATTTCCTTCTTGAAATCTTTTTGCAATTATAACAGACGTATATATGTATGTATACATGTATGTTTATATTCATAAATACCACTGTAAATGTTATTAATAAAGATCATCATGCTAATCATGTTATAAGTAATGTATGTATGTATGTATGTATGTATGTATTCATAAATACCATTGCAAATGTTATTAATAAAGTTCATCATACTAATCATGTTATAAGTAATGTTAAGTATTAACATGTATGTATGTATGTATGTATGTAATCATAAATACCATTGCAAATGTTATTAACAATGTTCATCATAATAATCATGTTCTTCTTATAAGTAATGTCAAGTATTAATATGTAGATATGTATGTATGTCATAAAATCCATTTATACCATTGAAAATGTTATTACATATGATTGAAGATACTACCACTAGTAATAATAATAAATTAATATTATTATTATTATTATTATTATTGTGTAGCATATTTTCACATCTGAATACAGTTTGTGGTCTTTTTACAATTTATTTATCATTCAGTCTATCTCACATTTCTGACATAACGTCTCTCTCTCTCTCTCTCTCTGTGTCTCTCTCCTAAATTTCTGCCGTAACGACACAGCTCCCACCCAAGCATTAGTAAGTTCCCAGTGATACACGCCTTGCAAGACGGTTTTCACGCGTTACTCTTGCCATGTGGTGATGCTACTTTACACGCATGCGTGGGTAATTCAAATCTGAGGTCAACAGCCGATGAATACACAGGTGTTCTGTTCTGACAGGGATTTATGCTAAAAAAAAGTGTGTGTTCTAAAGGATTTAACGCAGTGGATCATTAGAAGAGGGATTATATTTACCGTCTGGATACAAAGATTAGTCTAAATAAGTTCATTAATGAACAGCGCGCGGTCCGATCATCCTCAGATACATCTGCGGACGCTTCAGCACTAGTAGTGCATAATAACGTTAGTCTCCGCCGCCAGTCAAACAAAAAAAAAAAAAAAAAAAAAAAAAAAGGTGGAGAACAACTTGCTGGTCTAATTTGGCAGTGGATTGGCATCATTTATAGAAAACACAAAGCTGTTCAGAACAGGATGCTGTCAAATTTCGTCTTATTCTGTTCAGCAGTTTGTAAATAAATCTTGTTTACAATTCTCTTTTAGTAATGGGACCATATTTTACGGTGGAATTGCATCATTTGTATAAATTTAATAACCCTTCTTGCCAGAATGTTCTCTCCTGATTTTGGTCTTATTGTGTTTAGTGATTTCTTAGAATTTGTTTGAAGAATTTATCTATTTTTAGTAACAAAAGCCATATTTAAAGGTGGATCAGCATAATTTTTTTATATCAGTCCTTTATGCCTGGATGATTACTGTCAAATTTAGTATACCGTGTTCAGCAGTTTTTGAGTTGAAGTCATTTAAATGTTTCTTTTTTTTAGCAATGATCAGGGATGGTCCTGGCTTTTAAAAAGCTGTCGCCAAAAAAATCGCCAACCTCAATATTTTGTCGCCAATTTTCAAAAAGTGTCGCCAAAAAAAGTAGTGTACATTTTTCCAAGTGTTAATTTAGTCTATTAATGTAACAGGCAATGAAAATTACAAAAGATGGATTAGTTAATACTTTAATTACAACAAGCATTAACAAAATGTTACAAAGTGTTACATGAAGATCCGTCGCGATTTTAGGGCTGCCCACTTGTTGAATGCAGTTTCAAAGTCTAATTTTTCACATCTGTACATGCTAATTCTCATTAAATTCTCGAGAGATGAGATGCAGAGCTTATTTCTGATGTCAGTTTTTATGAGGTTCATCTTACTGAATCCACGTTCACAGTCCTCAGTGCTGACATGTGACACCAGTAGCCTCTCAGCAGCCCCCCACCCCCCTTTTATGGCTAGCTTCACAAAGCTTGTAGCGAATTGCTTCCTAAATCCCAAGAATGATCACTGAATGCTGTATAAATTTTCTCGACAAGAAAAACAGGATCTCCATTCCCACGAATGAAACTTACACGAGTCAACACCTGGCAATATTGGACCATATATATAAGCATAAATTCACACCCAATTTAGGGATTCTTTCACTCCTGTATTTTGAGAAATAAATAATTATTATTAATTATGCAAAACTGGTTTTTTTTGCTATTTCTTGTTGCGGAGTTTAAGTCTCTGCAGCCGTAACACGGGACTGATGGCAAAAGGAAAAGATCAATGAGTATAATGCTGCACTGGCGACAGATGTAATTGTGATTGAGATTTTTTCCATTTGCTTTGTATTTATACACAGTAGTCGGTACTTCAAAGGTTATCAGTTTTCTATGAAGGTTCAGCAAAACTATTGTATTGGTATATGTATAAAAAAAACAGAAGGATTAGCCATACAATTAATTGTATCTGTTCTATTCGCGTCTTCAGAAGTCGGTCAGTTGTAGGTATAGTGTGGTAGCATGATTGACTGTAGCGCAGCATACAGTACTCAGCCCAGATGTCAGCATAAGCAGATTATGATGTAACAATGCACTGTAAAGATAGGGTTGTCAATAAGAACAAAGGATCGTTTGTGTAACAGATTGATTCCAATCCATTGTTTAGTCAAGTTTTGGCTTCCTTTCATTCTGGCTTTAAATTTATTCAGTCCAAATCCATGATTGTACAGTAAAACCTGTCTTGAGAGACCACTGCTATGAGAGACCGCCTGTCTTGAGAGACCAGGTTCTCCATGTACAGATTTAGAGATTATATAGTGTTATAACCTGTTATGAGAGACCACCTGTCATGAGAGACCATTATGTTTTGGCAGAAGGGGTGGTCTTTCAAGACAGGTTCCACTGTATGTACAAATTAAATAACCAAAAAGTATGTTGCCAAAAAAATCGCCAGATGGGATATTTTTGTCGCCAATAAGGAAAAAAAAATCGCAATTGGCGACATCAGCGAAGCCCAGGACGATCCCTGAATGATTGTCATATTTGATAGTGGACTGGCATTGCTTGCATAAATTTTGAAGACCTTTATGCCAGGATTCTTATTGTAAAATATCGCTTGCAGGTTTTATTATTTTAAGTAACAGCAGCCACATTTAAATGCAAACTGACATCATTTGTAAAATGTTTGTATGCCCTGCATGCCATGGTCATCTCTTCAACCTCTGGCTGAAATTGGTCCAGTGGTTTTGAGAAGTTAAAAATAGCAAAAGTTGATGGGCAACACACTGACATAAGATACATGCTGGACATCAAAAACATGCTGGACATCAAATACAACATGCTGGACAAATGGCTATAAGATAAGCTCACATGGCCGTATAATCATGTGAGCCAACAACCTTTCAAAATCAGCAAAGCAGGAAAAGTTTGTAACAGTGACCTACATTTTCCCAACAAATAGTATCCTTCAACTGAAGATGAATATACTGATCAAAATTTTATGGTAGTTTTTAGAGAAACTGAGTTTTATGCAAAATCTGCAAGCAATCACTGAAGCATAAAAAGTCACTCTTGCCTAAAATAGTTATATGCAAAATCTGCAAGCAATCACTGAAGCACAAAAAAAATCACTCTTACCCGAAATAATGTCTGCAGAGAATCAAATACAAAAATGTAACATTAATGCATACACCAGTAACTCTGACAAGGACCACTTTGATCCCTTTGGCATGCTCAATAACTGCCTAGTCAAATCCTTTGAATGTGGTCTAAGTGCACATCATAAGTACCTTAACTACTGTGAAATGTTAACTGAAAACAGAGTATATAATATCATCTACAGACTTTACCAGCAGGTGCTGGCAACCTTAATAGTGTCTTTTCCATTTCAGGTTAAACAGCTGGTTCAAAATACGGACAGTAGTACCTCACTATAATGTTCATAAAGAGTCACAAACATGGATCAACATACAGGTGAGGCTGTCTTATACTGAGGTACTATTAACATACTGCTACTATTAATAAAATAAGTTTCATGACCATACATATGTCAACAATGACAAATTCTATCAGCAATGATATTACATTACTTTGTGTCTGAGACAGCAGTGACAAATCTATCAGCAATGTGAAACATTACTTTGTGTCTGAGACAGCAATGACAAATCTATCAGCAATGTGAAATATTACTTTGTGTCTGAGATAGCAATGACAAATCTATCAGCATGTGAAACATTACTTTGTCTGAGACAGCAGTGACAAATCTATCAGCAATGTGAAACATTACTTTGTGTCTGAGATAGCAGTGACAAATCTATCAGCAATGTGAAACATTACTTTGTGTCTGAGACAGCAATGACAAATCTATCAGCAATGTGAAACATTACTTTCTCTGAGACAGCAACAACAACTCTATCAGCAATGAGATACATTACTTTGTGTCTGAGGCAGCTATGACAACTCTATCAGCAATTTGATGCAATTAGTTCGTGTTTGAGAGAGCAACAATAATTAATGAATTGTAATGTATAATTTAAAACAGTCAACAATAATGAATGAATTGTAATGTGTAATTTAAAGCAAACAGTCAACAATAATGACTGAATTGAAATTTAACAAAAAATTAGCACAAAAATAAACAATGATTAATCACTCAAACAATGATATGATAATGTTTTCACTCAGATAATGATTATGGTAATTCTCTCTGTGATAGATGATTTCCACACATATAATGGTAATAATGATTTTCAAAACAATAATTAGATTTCACTTAGTGATAAATGTTTTCATATAAACTGGGACATATATCCTGTTCAAAACTACAAGGTATTTTCATCACCACCACTCTGCTGGATGGTCCAGGAGCCAGTATGAATGGATTGCCCCACCTGGTCTGCCTAAGAATCTATAGAATCCCTTTTGTTCCCTGTAGGCCCATTGGTCCTGAAGCTTTGGTCTCTCACCATGAGATAACCACTATCTTCTTCCCTGCCATTGTCACCACCCACAGCAGCACAGTGGTATATACATTCTAATTAAATATGCTGTGGTCAGGTTTTCCAAGCTAACACCTGTTTGAGGTCAAGATTCAGCATACCTGATCAAATTAGTGAGGCTATCAGTAGGGAAATGAGGCTATCCATGGGGTATTATGAATCTGGTACCGTATAATGAAAGGAAATTCTGGTTACTAATGTAAATTTCTCAACCAGTGACATTTTTTGAACTTGCCTATTGAACTTTTATCAATTTAAAGTACAAGGATAAAAAAACAATTAAGTACAGGAAGAGTGCATGCACTTCAAAAAAATTATTTGTTAGGAATGGTGAGGTCATTGTACAAAGAGAATTAGCATGCAAAATGGTCATTCTTGGGATTAAACCTATTAGTAAATGGAGTCCATATGGATATAAATATTGTGAATATTCAAAGTATGATGGAGTTTGATATGCATTTTTGAAGTTTACATTTACTATTTAATTTTATTATTATTTTTTCTCTGACAAATGCTTTAGGTAAACAGGGTCAGTAAAGTATCCCCCCCCCCCAAAAAAAAAACAACATGAAGAGCTAAAATCTTTCTCTCTCTCTTATATCAGGCGATAATAATTTATTCTGATCATGAGGTGCAAGAAGAAATATGTGATAGAATACAGACTTTATTTACTTTCTGAGTGATGAGGCAAATTTATACATAAATAAATACCCAACCATGATCATTTCATCCTTATAATTTCAATTTATTTCCTTTCTCTCATCAGATCAGCAGATTTCATTAGTAAAAACATTTACTTTTAGGTAGATTGAAGTTTTCTTTCATTAACCTCTTAACTGCGACAGAATACATAGCCCAATCTTCAATATCCAAGAGTCATCCATTCTTTATACAGTAATATAGGGTAGAGTGTCATAGCCAATCATGCCAGTGATGTATTATTACGATCATTATTTTAATATATAAAAAAATGGTTGATACTTCTTAGACCATGCTATTCCTTTTTTTCTAGAATTATGCTTGCATATGGCACATTTTGTTATAGCATTCATTGTTATTTTCTATGCCATTTGATCTTTCAAAAGCAAATTCATGTCCATTTTTAGTGAGATCCCTTGCTTGACATAAGACTCTGACCTTTAATAACAGTTGCTGGAACATGTTGTTGAGATGAAATGCAATAACGTCCAAAGACTGGCTTCTTAAAGCCTGCCATATGCCTTATTTGGCAAAATGTGTGAGTGTTGGATTGCAGGAAGGTCTGTGCATTTACATTGTTTTAACTTCTAATGCTTGATTTTAATCTGTGGTGACTTAAATGCCATATCGACTTATAGCCTGGTAAATACGGTGCTTCATATCTGAGATGTCAGTGACGACTCGTTCAGCAATGTGATACCATTGTTTCATGTCTGAGACAGCAGTGACAACTCTATCAGCAATGTAATACCATTACTTCCTGCCTGAATTAGCAACAACTCTATCAGCAATGTGATACCATTACGTCATGTCTGAGATTGCAATGTGAGACTATTATTTCATGTCTGAGACTGCAATGTGAGACTATTATTTCATGTCTGAGACTGCAATGTGCAAACATTATTTCATGTCTGAGACAGCAGTGACAACTCTTTCAGCAATGTAATACCATTACTTCCTGCCTGAATTAGCAACAACTCTATCAGCAATGTGATACCATTACTTCATGTCTGAGATTGCAATGTGAGACTATTATTTCATGTCTGAGACTGCAATGTGAGACTATTATTTCATGTCTGAGACTGCAATGTGCAAACATTATTTCATGTCTGAGACAGCAATGTACAACCATTATTTCATGTCTGAGACAGCAATTATATCTTTATCAGCATTTCGACACCATTATTTTATGTCTGCAATGGCAATTACATCTCTAGCAGCAATGTGATTCCTTTACTTCCTGTCTGAATTAACAACAACATCTCTATCATTAATGTGATAGCATAAATTCATATCTGAATTAGCAATGACAACTCTATCAGTAATGTGATAGCATAAATTCATGTCTGAACTAGCATTGTCAACTCTATCAGTAATGTGATAGCATAAATTCATGTCTAAACTAGTAATGTCAGCTCTATCAGTAATGTGATAGAATAAATTCATGTCTGAACTAGCAATGTCAACTCTATTAGTAATGTGATAGCTTAAATTCCTGTCTGAATTAGCAATGTCAGCTCTATCAGTAATGTGATAGCACAAATTCATGTCTGAACTAGCAATGTCAACTCTATCAGTAATGTGATAGCTTAAATTCCTGTCTGAATTAGCAATGACAACTCTATCGCTAATGTGATAAAATTACCTCAATAAATAGACTCAACTGTATTCATGCGTTCCTTTGTTGCAAATTAAAAACATATAACATAAATAAATAAAAAGAAAGCCAAAGGCATGAAAATATATATAAATAACCCAAAATCTCAATATATGAAAGTTCATCTGTGGCAGGTTTACATGTCTTTGGTTTTGTTAGACCCCAAATAAAGTGCTTTGATGTGATTTGAATTTTCTTGGTCACTTCCTCAATGCTGGTATTAAAAGTCTTTGCAAGAACATCAGCCATAGGAAGTAGATTTGTGGGAGAGTTTCTTCCACATGATTCCAGTAGAATCTGCTCCAGAGGAACTTTTGCCAGAAATTCGCTGGTGTGCATCCCTTCCCTGCTTTCTACGAGCATGGAATCTCCTATAAATGAAAAGTTATTTCTATAAGCAAAAATTACAAATTCTATTATCAAACTCCTACATATTTGTCTGCACAAAGAATCAAAGTATAATTGTTCTTTTTTGTAAGTACAATTTGAAAATATTTTGAACCCTGAACAAAAGTATTTTGATTCTTTTGCATTGTTTGTAATTTATAAAATCTGGCATTACTCACATAGGCCTGACAGCACACTTGAGATATGATTTGGTAAATGACGGGTCAACTTTGAGAAGAGAATGCCTTTTTCAACAAAAATGGCCAAGTTTCTGTTTTTAACTTAAAACTGCTGTTTCAGCTGGAAAGTGTGTGTTCTGTTATGTATATGTTCTGTTATGTATATTTAATTTGTATAGCTTGTTGGTCTTTTAAATGATTATATGTTATGTATATAATCTGTATTTGATACTGACCTTAGTCCAAAATCAAGATAATAGTCTACCTGACCAGTGACATTTTTATAAACAACACAATACATAATATATTTTTACGATCATAGAATAAATATTCATATCATTATCAATGGAGGTTTAACAAGTTTATGAGTCTAGTACATCAATTTTCCACTTGGAAATTCCTATACTTGTTTGGTAACTTTGAATGTTTTAAAGAGGAGACTGACCTATATTCTGGCATTATTAATGTGTCTTAGTTTATTCTATCAATGTCATTTACTTGGAAAATTAATCATTCTTGGCTTAATATCTGAAGTGGTATCAGTCTTATTCTTGTGTTCTCTTATTAATTCAGGTGGATTTATTTACTAAAAGTATTATTCACTGGAACTACAAAGTGTTCAATAATATTCTTGGAGTAAAACAATAATTTGGAATTATAGTGGATTCAGTCAATGACATTTAGGATTATATTATTGTGATACATCAAAAGACTGTTAAGGCATCACCACAATCCAGGCCATTGACACATTAGCACAGTCAAGATTACAGACAAATCCACACATTCAATATTGGAATTTATTTGGAATACCACTGGAATTCAACTGGAACTTCATACACTTTGACTTGAGATAGAACATTTAGGACTATGTGGGATTTAATTCTCAATACTGTAAGTTCTTTTTAATTTTTCACTTTGTATTCAAGGGAAATTAGTTATTTGTTGAATTTTACAAAACTTGATGGTTTTTACTCTTTTGAGCTGCTAAATTTATGACCATAGAGTTGTAACAGTTCAACTAATCCCCTCCACTGTAACCCCTTCAGGATCCAAACATACATAATCATAAATGAATTTTGTATCCTGAAGCAAAGTAAAAACATATCCCAAAAGACAAATGAATTTGATGGTTTATCTTTTATATGTCTTTCAATAATAACCATGACAACAGTGAAGTAGAGCTACCTACATGGCTTGTCCCATGTTTTTATTATGTAGGTGTCATTCTGATCCACCCAATCATTCCTTTTGTGTACTGTTACTCAGCATTCTGATTAACTATCCATTAAATATATACATCTATGACATATCGCATGACCCACTCAATAACTCTTTTTCCAAACTATGACCCAGTGTTCTAACAAAATATTCATTAAATGTATACATTTATGACATATCCCATGACCCACTCAATAACTCCTTTTCCACACTATGACCAAGTGTTCTAACAAAATATCCATTAAATATATACATTTATGACATATCCATGACCCACTCAATAATACCTCTTCCAAACTATGACCCAGTGTTCTAACAAAATATCCATTAAATACATACATTTATGACATATCTCTTGGCCCACCCAATAACTCTCTTTTAAAATGTGACCCATATATATATATATATATATATATATATATATATATATATATATATATATATATATATATATATTCCACTCTTCTAACTTTGATCTATTGAGAAATAAAAATGTGAATTGTTAAGGATAATATCTCTCATTTCTGAGGAATAAAGCAATAATCAGAAGTTGGGCAGGTAAATAAAGCAATTACAAGATGTCTGGCAGGTAAATAAAGCAATAACCATATGTTTGACAGGTAAAAAAGGCAATAGCCAGATGTTTGGTAGGTAAATAAAGCAATAGCCTGATGTTTGGTAGATAAATAAAGCAATAACCAGATGTTTGGCAGGTAAAAAAGGCAATAGCCAGATGTTTGGTAGGTAAATAAAGCAATAGCCTGATGTTTGGTAGATAAATAAAGCAATAACCAGATGTTTGGCAGGTAAATACACAACATTACACAGATTCTGAACCATTTCCATTCAGCAATTTAGGACCAGATGTAGTTACAGACAGATGGATGGACAGACAGATATTGAGCATCAGAATACCACACTATTTAAATAAAGGGAATAATTAATGGGGAGTTATCTGGGAAAAGAGGTCTACATGATCTACATTTGATATCACTCCTTGTGTAGAGCAATATTACCAAATTGCCCCTACATATTCTCAAGTTAATTTTTATTTGTGGGTACCAATTTTTAGAGATTTTGTGGTTTTTAAAAAACTTAATTTAAAGACCTAATAAAGCTTGACATGGACTGGAAATAGCAAGGACTCCTCTGTGCACCCATTAATATTTAGGCTTCAACAATAAAATGTTACTGACAAAAATAAATTTATTTTTTAAAATGTGTTTTCCATCTATGTGCAAATCTGAAACCTAGAAATCCAAATATTACATTGTGTTTGTTCCTACAGAAACAGTTTAAATGTAACTGAATATCAGTTCTCTATAAAATCATCAAAAGTGGCTGGCTTCAACATGTCTCCAAGTTTTCACCTAGTCTGTTAGAATTAAATCTCAAAGCACACAGCTAACAGAAAAAGAGCATAAATGTCAAGAGGATGCACTGTTATAATTGGTAACATGTATGACTGTACCACTTACATTATGACAATAAAATCATACTAACTTAAAATACTTTATAGTAATTATTACATTTTACAAAATAAATTAGTGAAAATCTTATAAAAACAAATCTGAATTCTGCTTGTATCTCAGTTTATGAATCTGGCATTATTTGGTCACTATTTTTCAGATCTTATGTTCTGTGAAATAAATTTTTCATTTACACTGTATGGATCATTTTCAGCTTTGATGTACCCTATATTCAGTGAAGAGCGCTTGAATAACTTGAATGAGAAAAGGAGAAAAGTGATGGGGAACTGACACAAATTCTCTACAATGGACACTAAAATAATCCAACTGCTAAATATTTATTGCATTTTTGACCAGGACTTATTTGTCTTTACAATCTCTTTAACAGGAAAACTCGAAAGCTATAAGTATCAATCCTGTTAATTTATAAGATTCCACTCCAGAACTGAGCACCACTGTCATTAAAGAAGAAATAGGGCAAAGTTGTTTGCACTACAGATCTCACAATGTTGAGAAAGTTAACAGACACTTGCATGCCTTTCATCTACTTTGATTGACAATTAATTTGAACCACTATTAAGAAAACCATGTGCTGTATGAAAACAACTGATGTAATTAGAACTGCGTCTGTATTTGAAATGGCACGAAGTACACTAAAATTACCTGCCCTTCAAATAATCATTACCATTTTTCTGAAATGACATTTATTAAATTTAAAAATATAAAAAAGCCTTGCAGAGCTAGCAGTTTACAAAGAAAACAAAAGGTCTATTTTAAAGTTCCTATGCAGGGGCAGATCCAGAAACACTATTTAGTGTTAGTAGTGGATGGAGTGAAAATAAGGAGGCATGGGGTCTCTGGGATGGAACCTCTGGTGGAAGTGTGGTGAAAGACCTGGAAACCCCTACATTTTAAGCAATTTCAGGTTAAAATTTTAACCATTAAGCTGTATTGAAAACTTATTCTAGGAAACATTCTGGCTGTTTCATGTTAATTTTTTCGTTTTATTTGGATTGGGGAGGGGATTCTTGGATCCACTCATGCTACTACATCGGAACATCGAATATTATATATAAGTATATAACATTATAATAACATTACAGAGTGAATACAACAGAATATTATATAACATTAAAACTAATCCAGAAACTCTACTTATTTTCACTGAACCCCCCCCCCATTTCAAGAGTTAAGTTACCAATTTTTTGCCAAGTAAAGTTAGATGAATGGATGGAAGAAAAGATAAAGAGATAGAATAGTAGTGGTGCACTGCATCTTTTCACTGGACCTAGATTCATGTTATGTATGTATTTTTATTACAGAATTTGCATTAATGGCCCCGAGTGGCCGAGTGGTCTAAAGCGCTCTCCGTTACGGATCACTGCCATCTCACCTCTGTCTGCGTGGGTTTTGAGTCTCGATTCGGCTAATGTGGGTATGTGAGAAAGCTTGCCAGTAGCTTCTTGTGGGTCAGTGGTCCTTTCCGGGGTTTTCCTGGGTTCTTCCTCCACCATTAATACTGGCCGCCATGAATAGCCTATCGTGTGCTGAAAAATGGTGTTAAACCCTACAACAACAACAATTTGCATTATTGTTAAATTGAAAAAGTGGTTTAAAGTTTATTGAAGACTTTCAAATGCAGTATTTTTAAGCATGTCCAGGGGTATGTATTATCTGTTATGGACATTCTAGCATGTCCTGGGCTAATTATTATCTGTTCTGGACATTCTTGCAAGTCCAAGGCTAACACTATTACCTGACAAGGTACTTTGTTTTAACAAGTCCAGGGCTTTTTATCTAAGCACTTTTTTAACATCTCCAGGGATATTCATGTAAAGATTTGCCAAATTTTGTTAAAATGGGGTTGGGGTTGGCTTGTCAGCAAGCAATAACTTATTGCTGGATAAACAGGACAAGGTGTTAGGATCATATCATAAATTAAAAGTTTGTATATAAAAAATATAAAAATCAATTGTCCAACAGTTAAGAAAAGTAAAGAATTGATCAGGGAAAAAGAAGAGGACATTTTTTCATTATGATTAATAATAATCTAAATTCAAGATGCCATCAATATAATCAACCTTTAAAACATATAAACAAAGATTGAGAACAGTACAAAGAAGATAGTCCAATTAATCTTTCCAAACATCACTAGCTGAAAAATGTTTACCTAGGAATCACTAGTCACCTGTTTCTTGATATCATTCAATTTCATGATACGATGATATAGCCACAATAGCTTGTTGACATACAAGCTGTAATATTTACAAGTAAAAGGCTTGACCAGTATTTGGTTAACTGAATAGAGAAATATAAATTAGAAAAGGTTTTGAGTGTTTATAGATTATGTTTTTTATTTTTAGTGTTACATTTCAGAAAAACTTGTCACTGGACACCTGATTAAAAAATAATAAATGCTACTGTCTTATCTTGTATATTAGAAAGAGAAGAGAAAAAAAATTTATTATATGCTCATTTTGTTCTCCATTAACTTTGCATTGTTAGAATCATTCAGTATTTTACAATACTGAACTAGCATGCAATTGATATTGAATTCACGTGAATAAAAGAACTACTTTCTATTGTAAACAAACAATGGACACAGAAGCCAGCACTTTTGATTTATTTTATTTGTCTGTGGATGAAGCAAACCAACTGAATGAACTAAAGCAGATGTTTCGTGGACTGCCACATACCAGCTGCTTTTGCACATTCCAATTAACTTTTCTAATACAATGTTTTGGATTTAGGCTAGCTATAGATGCCAGACAGGGCCCTTAAAAATAACATCCAAGTGACAAGGCATAATGTATCTTCTTTAGCTGGTAATAAGAATGGCAAAAAATATACTTACAGTTTTACATCCTGAATTTTCTCAAAATGTACTTTCTTAGTTCTGTAAATCTGACTTACATGAGCCATGTCATGGGTTCTCAAGCTTGATAACGCATTTTGAAATTTTACTGTAATTTCACCTATATTCCAAGTGCAATTACATCCTCCTTACTGCACTCAAAATGAAATAAACATTATATTCCATAGTATTTTTTTATCATTGTAATTGAAAGTCTTCCTATTTTTCCCACATTATGATTTCAAACATTCAATGGCAGAACAAAAAAACACCTGCAGATGTCAACAGTACGCTGCTCCATCACCACTGAAATTCGATGTACTTCATGTAGAATTGGCACATAAATCCAGCCCATAATCATGAAATTTCATAGAAACAACAAAAAATGCCAAAATCTATTCATTCCAGATCAAATGGAAAAGTTGTTGCAATGCGCATTCATTCACAATATGACTCCAAAGTTCAATTTTAAGTAGACCAAAACGCCATTTTCTTTTGAAAGTTATGTTTAGCACGCAACCAAGTTCAAATTTATCTGGGCGGAGTTATGTGCGCATTAACACTGTTGTTGTTGTGTAATGCTGAATTTGCGCTTGTGTATTTAGTTCGGAATACGGCATACATTCAGTTACTTTGTTTCATGTAGTATATTTTTATTTACATAATTAAGCCTTAGGTAGAAAAAAAAAATGAGGATATCATAAAATGGTTACTGCATTTGTATGAGAAAATATGAATTTGTTTTGTCAAATGGATATACTGCACTCCAAAGGTCGTGCAGTATTTCCATCCGAAAAACTTGTTCATATTTTCCCATACAAATGCAGTAAGCTATATATATATATATATATATATATATATATATATATATATATATGGTTATAGGGATTGATCTTAATGGTTTCCACATTTTTACATAGAGGGCGGGATGCATGGTGATGTAGGGACAGACCAAGAGACCAAATACTTCCCCTTGCCAGTATACACTTCTAAGGTGGGACCATGAACAGTTTCTTTTCTAAGTTATGACCCACATTATATCCCCTGCTGGTAATGGGAGATCCAGATGGTACTTCTATTTCAAAAAAATTTACTTGACATTCTCATGCTGAGAAAGTGTGGGGATATCAAGTGTGGGGCTTATTCAAATAAAGACTGAGCCCCAAAATATAAAGCTAGATACATGGTATTCATAACCATACAAGGGCAGTGTTTGTTGAAAAAAAAAATACCACTTCTACTCATGCAATATTCCTAACACAAAAGCTAAGTAACATAAAGTGTACAATGAATTTTATCAAAACATGTAGCAATAATGGGTGAACAGTTGACTTCCTTATACACATCCTTGTGGGGGTGGATTCAAAAGGCATTTAACATTCTCTGCATATTAAACTGCAAGTGTCATCAAATTCAAACTGATACTTTTAGAATTATTGACATTATCAAAATCCTTAATAATGAGCTGATGATATCAACCTAGATACCAGATGTTATATGAATCACTATTCCTTGCATTTTGATTTCCTGAAATAAGCATCAGTACATATTTTGAAATGTTGTCACCATGGTAACCACAAATTAAATATCTGCCAATCAAAGAATGTGTGTAACAAATACATAGCATGAAAACACAAAAAAATCAAACAAACAACATGAAATTTAGGCTTTGATGAGAGGTATATTAAACATATTTTTTTTTGATTTGGTTACCCAGGCAACCATGATTTCAGTACTAAGGATCTACAAACTTTTATAAACATAAGAACATTATCTGATGACATGTTAATAAATATTTCTAGACATCTTCAGATTTGTAAACTTCTTGATTTCACAAAAAGAATTGTAATGATTTGCTAGATCACAACATTAAATTTATTTTAAAAAGGTAACTTTCTGCAATAAAAAAACTGAATGAAATAGAGGTACATAACTCTAAAAAAAAAACAACAGAATGAAAATCCTGATTTTGGGACAAAGGTGTGAAATTCAATATTAAATCTGATTAATCTTGATTTCTTAGAAACCATATTTACCTTATTTACCATATTTACCATATTTACCATTTTATTTTTATTTTGTTGCATTTGTCAACAATTATGTGAAACTGCCATGTGTGAAATAAAATGTCTGTATCACATAAATACAGTAAAAAAAAAATCAATATTTTAGTTTTCAATGAAAGAAAATGGCACATATAAGGGATTAAATTCTGAGGGCTATTTCCACAGCAAGACAAATTTCTGATGCATTTGAACATTATCTTTAGACAAAGCAAGAAAACTTTCTGATGCATTTGAATTATATTTAGACAAAGCCGAGGATATGCTTGCCAAACAGTTACTATTAGTATCTAAATATCCAGAACCACCAATATTTCAGATACCACATTTTCAAAATTTGTAATAGTTTTCATAGTACTTAATATTTCTGGACACTAAGTACAATTTGTAAGCTGACTAAAAACAAATCAAGCTGGAATATAAACTAAGAAATGTTTCAACCATGCCCAAACACAGGTGACTACATATATAAATGTCAGACAATGAGGACAATTACCCTTATTATAACTTGAGTTCCTCCGGGAATCCAAGTTTTTTTTTTTTTCTTTTTACTTGCAGAAAGGGCTTGCCCTACCAGCCCCCCACCCCACCGCTTGTTTTTTTTCTTTCTACTTGCAGATAAGGTTTGCCCCTCTAGCCCCCCCTCCCCCCCACCGTGTGTTTTTCTCTTTCTACTTCCAGACACAAGCAGGTAACAGTATCTTACGAGTTTAATGTTTCTAAGTGATCATCATCCTCTTGCCATTTTGCCAATGTATCTAAACAATTTCTATACCTGAAAGAATACGCTGAGAAGGTACAATCGGTGGTTCTTTCTGGGGATTTCCTGGGTTCTTCCTCTACCATTAATACTGGCTGCCATGTATAGTCTACTGTGTGCTGAAAAATAGCGTTAAACCCTACAACAACAACAACTTACCTGTAACTCCATTGTAACATCCTATCTTTTACTAAGCCTTGGCTTCTTCTGGTGTCCCTTGTATTTCCAATATACCTTTCTGACATTACATGTACTCCAGCTTGTTCTAGTGTCCCTTACCTGTAACTGTAATGTAACATTGTATCTTTATGTAATTCTTGACTTGTTCTGGTCTCCTTGCCTGTAACTCTAATGTAACATCCTATCTTTATGTAATCTATGGCTTGTTCTGGTGTCCCTTATTTGCAACTCCAATGTAACATCCTATCTTTTCCTAAGCCTTAGCTTATTCTGGTATCCCTTGTAATTCCAATGTAACCATTGTCTTTACATGAGCTTGAACTTGTTCTAGCATACCTTACCTGTAACTCCAATGTTAACATCCAGTCTTTATGTAATCCATGGTTTGTTGTGTTGTCCCTTACCTGTAACTCCAATGTAACATCCTATCTTTACATAGGACTCTGCTTGTGCTGGTGTCCCTGAGAAATCATGGATAAGTATGCCTGCCAACTTGCCTTTGTTCTTTGTTAAAATTGTCAGAACTTCTAAGTGTGCACCTCTTTCATAGACATAGATGGGTCTGTTTCCAATCTCACATGCAAGCTTTACCTATAAAATTGATAAAATGCAAACTTTAAAATTAAACATAGACCAATTCCAGCTTTCACACCATTCTATATGATCCAGGCATTAGGATAAATATAGATGTATTTTGAATGACAGCAACCTTTAAATAAAAACCAAAATACAATATTAGAACCAGTGCAAAGTACTAATTATGATGTGGTTAAGGAATGCATTCTGAAGGGTTATAAGGTTATACTTGAGACATACTGGCAAAGGTTTGGGAACTAGAAAAAAACTGGATACACTCAATTAAGCCATAGTCTGATTTTATTATGGAAAATTATGAACCATTCATGCTGAAAGGTTCAATGTCACTTACCAGTGATTCTGCCATGCCTATCCCTATTAGAATATTAAGGGACATGGAAGCTTTTCAGAGTCAATTATTATTAGGTATTTTGCCTTTATCTTAGAATTATTCTTCTAGTCAAAGTGTTCACATTCAGGATGTACAGTATGGGTTTGTTAATGTTCCTCTTCAATGTGAAAATTTGTCATCAGACTTAATCTCAGGATCTGTGACAGTCAAAATGGTGACTTCATTATGATTACCCATCAAAGATATTCAGTTATTACTATGACATTGGTGGAGAAAAGGTTGTGGTTAATCCACTTGTAACTGATAAACCTTGTTTGCATAAAAAGGTTGGTCTTTATGAGAAAATGAAGACCACCTGAGGTATCTCTAGAGATGAGTGGTCGGTGAGCTACCAAATTGTTGTTCCTAATTAAAGTCATACAGACCGGGAATTCTAAGTCTAGCACATGAAACTCCCTTGTCTGGTCATTATCACAAGATTTCCAAACATTTATATTGGTGAAAATTTAAAGTGATGTTTCTAAAAACTGTTGATCTTGTCATACTTGTCAAATGGTAGGAAAACCTGATCAGAAGATACCTAAGTCTCATCTGCAACCTATTCCATAAATTTGATGAACCGTTTAGCAGAATAATGGTAGACTGTTTCTGTCCCTTACCTAAGATCAAGTAAGGCAACCAATATTGTTGACCATAATGTGTGCATCCACAAGATTTCCAGAGGAAGTTCCACTGAGGAATACTAAAACTAATACTAAAATTTGTTATATAGGTCTTGTTTTTTCTCTCCACTTTTGGCCTTCCCAAATCTGTTCAGTCTGATCAGGGGTCAAATTTTATCCAGCAAGTTGTGTATACATTAGGCATCCAACAGTTTACATTTACTGTCCATGCATCCACTTGAAAGTCAACAGGCAGTGAAAGATGTCATCAGAACTTGAGGAATATGATTCAGTCATATTGCTTTGATACAGGATCAGATTGGGATGAGGGTGTTCATTTACTGTCGTATGATGTCATGGAATCAGTTCAAGAATTATTAGGCTTCAGTTCTAACTAGACTTTGTCCATTTTGTCCATGGACCATTTAAGTTACTGAAAGAGAAACTTCTTTCAACCAAAGATTCAGAGATTAATCTTCTTGACTAAGTCTTTGATTTCAAATATAGGTTTTCAAAGGCTTGTGAAGCATCAAGAACTAATATTCACTCTAATCAGTCAGACATTAAATAAAGGTATAACAGAAACTCAAAAGAAATTAGTTTTCAGCCCGGTGATAGAGTTTTGGATCTCTTGCCTATATCTCAAAAATCCTCTTCAGGGTAAGTAGCATGGTCCATATACAATTCAAAAGAAAGTAAGTGACTTAAATTATATGATTGACAATCCTGCGAGGAGAAAACAGAAAAAAATTTGCCTTGTATTTTAACATGTTAAAGGAGTATGTTGATTGAGATAGTTCTATTAATCATTCAATCAGTTTAGTTGTGTGGATTTTAGCAGTGGAATGCAATCTGACTAGTGATTTTGGTTTAACCAATCTTCATAAATTTGGAAATATTAAACAACCTGGACCATATGATTTTGCATCTACAGCCACAAGAAATGAGTGAATTTAAACAACTGTTATGAGAATATGCACACTTGTTTCCAGATGTTCCAACACAAATAAATAAAACCTACCATGACACTGAAACTCTTGATTCTACACCTCTGAAACAGCAACTTCTCACACATGAATGTTTGCAAGAAAAAAGAAATTCAGTATTTGCTGGAGACTGATTTAATTGAACCAAATAAAAGTAACTGGAGTCTACATTGTATTCTAGTACCAAAACCAGATAATACTTTCCACATGTGTACTGACTAAAGAAAGGTGAACAATGACACAAAATCTGATTTGTTTCCAAGGCACTGACAGAATTGGAAATGCAATTCTTACCTATTGAAAGGATTATAGCAAATTCCACTCTCAGAAAGGGTAAATTAAAATTTGGCATTTGTAACTCCAGATGGACAATTTTCCAGCATTTAATGAATATGATGGCATCTGGTTTAGATAACTGTGATACTTACATTAATGATATAATCATCTACAATGTCACTGGGGAAGATCACCTGGAACCTTTCAGAAATTTTTTCATCAACTAGGTGATGCATATTTGACACTTTAGGTAAAAGTGAGTTCTGCCATGCTTTTGTTATATTTTTAGGACCTATTATGGGACATGGTCATGTTAAACCTATAAAAGTTAAGGTCAGGGCTAGATCTGAATTCCTAGTGCTATCAGTAAAGAGCAAATATGTAATTTTTGGGTATGGCTGGATATTTTGCTCCAATTTTTCAATATTATTGCTAAACCCCTTACCAATTTGTTGAGTAAGAAAACCAAGTTTCAATGGTCTGACAAACATCAGGAGTATTTTGATAAATTAAAGGCTGCACTTAGATATGCACCAGTCCTTTCAGCTCCAGACATCAGTCCATTAATTAAAATGTGTGTTGATGCAAGTGATACAGGGGTTGGTGGAATGTAGATTTAAGAAGACAAAAATGGTGTGGATGATCCAATGTGCTATTTTTCTAAAAAATTAAACAAGCACCAGAGAAATTATTTCTCAATTGAGACTGATTGTCTGGCTTTCATATTGACATTGCAACATTGAAATGTATATTAGTTCTCTAATTATTATATTTATTGATCACAACCCCTTACTTTCATTAACAAAAAGAAAAACAAAAATCAGTGATTTTTAAGGTGGAGTTTGATGTAGCAGGATTAAAGCATTGACATTAGGCACATCAAAGGAAAAAGACTAATTGCAGATGCAATTTCACTTAAGTACTTAATTGCTTGTATATTTTGTCATTCATAAGACATCTACCTATGTAATTTTTATTAATGTAGTACAATATGTATCCAAAGTCAGGAGAAAGTAAATAATTGCTGTAAATGATGTCACTGAATGCTGAAAATAAATCTCCAGCTTTCTCATTATTTTTTTGAAGTAGCCATGTGAAAATTAAAAGCTAAGTCAATGCAATCATGTAATACAATTTTTACAAAGTTATAAAAGCATTTGGTTCCAATAATATTTGTAAAAGCAGGTTTTGAAGCCAGCTGCCAGTAGCTAACAAAGAAGGCTCAAAGCTTTGATCAGTATAAAGCCAAGAATCAAATCTGACTGAAATCCAACAAAAACTAGGAAAGCTATGCTGCAGAAAATGGAACTTGTTCAAGGTCTTGCCAATATAATGCTGAATGCAAAATCTGAATTAAATCCAAATCCAAAATACACAATCAGGCTCCAGAAAATCAAACTAATTCAAGATGTCATCAATATAGAGCTGCATAGGAAATTTGGTTGATATCCAACTGTCCAATAATACTTAATAAAGCTAAGCTGTGTAATCCAAAGTTAGGAGAATGTGCATTCAGGGGCAATAACTTCCAAATAATGATAGTTGGGTAAGAAATTCTCTTGAGAGCTCATCAGTAAAAAGCTGCATACCAAATTAAATTCCAGGAAAGAATACCAAATTAAATTCCAGGAATTCCCAGTAAAGCATACAAAATTAAATTCCAGGAATCTCTTATGAAAGCATACCAAACTACTTTTCAGGAATTTCCTGTGAAATTTTTAATGATGACAAGGCAGCTGGACAGGCAAGGATATAATTATTTATTGAAGAGCAGTGCCAAATTTGTTAAGCAGGGCTTGAATTATTATGAGGTTTCAAATTGATAATGCTATATTTTTGTATTTTTATGCATTATTATGATACAATCTCAGTATAAAGTGTCCTCACACATAACATGCTCACAGTGTTATCAATAGTTACAACATGGGTTACTTTTACGGTTCTCATGAACAGTGTTATAAGAGTTTTAACATGGGTTGGTTTTATGACTTTCATGAACAGTGTTATAAAGAATTATAACATGGGTCAATTCTATCGCTACCGTGAAAAGTATTATAAAGTGGAAGACAGAATAAGACTAGAACTATTAGATTTGTGTACATCATAATGTGCCTCACTCATTAAAATTTGTTGACTTGGATCAACACTGTTCCACTGAAGGTGTGTATTTTTATGCAAGAACATATACTTTTCACATACCTGTGCTTCAAATACCTCTCGCTGCTTTTCCTTGCTAGACAATGAATTATCATGAATAAAATCCATTCCTGCAGGTCCAATGGCAATACAGTGTTCATCTGTCACTATGTTTCTGATTGCTGTTATAGAATCAGCATTATACTCATCCACAAAATGAGGGTGAATGCCTGAAAATAGTATTACTTTGATACAATGTCATTAATATTAATCTTGCTGAAAACATGTACAAGCAAAATGGGTCATCTGTTGTTTACCTGATTCATTTAAGGTTCAATTCTGAGCAAAATCCTTTTAAAATGAAGACCAGTCTAAAAATCCATAATACGCTGCAAAATAGAAAATACTGTTGGTTGCATGAGGTCATTTGAATTCAACATAAAGATGCTGTTGTATCAAGAAGTTGTCACTAAGGTATGAGCAATTTTCTCCATATGCTGAAAGGCTTAAGTGTATATTGATTCCATTATATGGTTTATGACAATACAGGGCAATAACTCTATACAACATTTTCAAAATTTTCATTATCTTTGAACTCATTTATGATTTTTGTGCAGATAATGCCAACAGTTTTGTATTGCACCTGTATACCAGTCTGTCATTGTTGCTAATCAGGTGTGCTTTCTTTTCCCTGGCACATCTGCATCAAAATGGCTGAATATATGGGCCATTTTCAAAAAAACGCGAAATTTCAGACTAGGCCGTGGACAAAAATAAATTATTTGATAAAGACTTTTTATTTTTTTCAATCAAACAAACCAACATCAAATACCACTAATAAAAAATATGCAACCTTAACTCAAACAGTAAATATATTTTTTTTCAAAATATTCAAATACAGGTTACAAAAAATGTCAATTGCATAACGATAACAAAAATCTTTATATTTTTTTTCTGAGTTAATATAGTAATCAAAACCATAAACCAAATAATGTGTTATACGATTACAAACATATCCCACCTATTTTATCCTCCATTTTTTCAACTAACTTATTATATTGTTGAAACATGTAGTTATTGTTAAAAAATGTTTAAAAAACAATCGAAAAAAATTATTTTACATGAACAACAAATAAACAATCCCCATTTGAAGAGATTGATGTTATACACATGATGAAAACAACATTAAATAATTAGATAACAAGCATTGAATGGTGTTAGAATTTGCAAAAAATGTTATATTAAGCATGTTATGCAATTGACATTACCGTTATACAATTGACACTCTCGTTATGCAGTTGACAATATCCTGTCAAGAATTAATATAAACTTTAAATTAAAAAGTCAAAACAGAAGAAACATATTTACTAAAAAAACATATTGGTATGGTCAATTAATATAAAGGCAAAAGTCTCTAAGTATCTTACTTGATGACCATTGAAACAAAATTTAAAATATGCAAATTTTAACTATCATAACTAACTTTTATCAAACTACACTAACATTTTACCCTAATTTTATCACGTCAAAAATCTTAACTACACAGAAATACAAATTCAAACAGTGTTTCTTTTCATCTTTACATCTTGATACACAGTTAAAATGTAAGTGCAGGTTTAGGGTCTTTTAGCATCTTCCCACTCAGACTGTTTTACCGCAAAGTGGTTTGTACCCTCAATAGGTTCTGGTTCAGAAATCATGCATCTAATCTCATCAAGTTCATACCAGTTCTTGTCGTGAATTTTCTTTGGCCAGAAAAAGCAGTTTTCGTTTTTGGATCCAATTCTGACCATACATTCGATAAACACCATTTGAGATTCAAAATCAATGTCATTAACCAATCCAGGATAATACTGGTCATTGTATGTTATTAAAACATACTTTCCTAGGTAACCATCTATACTCACTTCAGTAGATTTGGTTTGTTCGCAAAATTTATGATATAGTTCTTTGATTTCTGCATTAGTGTTTCTTTCTGTTTTTTTCTCAATCTCATTGACACTGGTGTTGCAGGTTTCTGGTAAAATGGGGACAAAATGGTTCGGTATCCAGTTTTGATTTTGCATGTCTGATCTAGTAGTTGTCCAAAAAATTTGTCCAACACATGACCTTTTCTCATTAATTCTTGGTTCAACTGTTCTATTCAAATGTCGTCTAACTACTGGATTTCCAAGTTCAGGGTAAATAGATCGAAGTGACATTCCTAGAACCGATGAAAGGGCATGGATTTGCCAGATTCCCATGTAAACTTTTTCTTTAGTTATCTTCAGAACTTCTCTTTCATAAATATCTCTGATTTTATCTGATGTTAGTTTCCCATCATGCATGTATTCTTCGGAATACATTGCATATGCTTTTATCAGTGATCCAACCTTTTCAGTGTTTGCTACCTCGCCTTTGATAAGATTAGTTTCATTTAGATAGTATTCCTCATTTAATGTCAGTTCTGCTACTATTCGTGTTCTCATCTCAAATACATGTAAGTCGTTCCCATATGCAAAAACACTTCCACACGCAGGAAGACAATCTCCGTCTGCTTTGACCTTCACTGCCGTGTCACCATTAACAGAAATGTTGTTTGGTAGAATTGATTGTGAAATAGGCTCAGCTTGAAAGTTATGATAAGACCTTGGTGTTCCATGTGTATACCCAATCTGATTTTTTATTATGGCACATTGCTTTTTCAGATTAATGAATGTGTCTCTAGCCTGTAATGACTTTAGAATTCTTCTAAATGTTCCTTCTTTTCTTCTGACTTCCTGTAGATCCTCATTCGTTCGACCGTTCAAGGTAGTCTGTTTCTTTTTCTCATCTGTAATCGGTATATCCTTGAAGCTGTTATCTTGTTTCTGATTTGTTTCACTTTTGCCTTTGCTGAACACCCTTTTTGATTCTTCTGCTTTTGTACCTGGTAACAATGAGAACGTTTGAAGTTGATGGTCCTTGCAACATTGTTTATAACATACACAACTAACATCTCTATATTTGATAACATCTGGTTTATCAATAAAAATCTGATGGAGTTTTGTTGTCCCTGGAACTGTTAACAGTGGGTTCTTGTATTTTGCCTCCATACTGTGAATATCAACATCTCTGACAAGATACACCTGTATCAAAGTGTTTGTAGTCTTCATTTCTTTTAAGAAGCTGTCAGCATTAAGAATATCTGCTCCATGTTTTACTTTCTGATCTGCAGATCTCTTAAGAGCTGCCCCTATTCCGTCTGGTATCCCTTTGCCATGCCCTGCAGCATGAAAATTCCATTGAGCTTGTGTAAAGCCGTAACTAAAAATTTCATTACTAAGAATGTGAAAGTTCAACTTCTGCTTATATTGTGTCGTTGGACCATCACTGTAAAAGTGTACAGTGTCTACCTCTGGATATTTCTCTCTAATTTCACTCAACACTGGATTCAAGTGAGCCCAAATAGAATATGGATCATGTTGGAGGCTATCTGAAATTCCACAAAAAGATTGAAGCTTGTTCATTGTTCCAGTGATATAATAACCTGTGTGTAGTGTTATTTGATTCTGTGAAGCTCCAAAGTGAACACTTTGAATCTCTTTTTCCATCTTTCCTACATAATTCTCTGCAAAATCCACGTGGAGAAGACATTCATTTGGGCCTAGTGATTCCTTAAGTTTTCTGTAGTGATTCATTTGGTTTTTAACAATGAAAAGGTGCTTTCTTCCTTTTATCCATAGGTCATCGTGAAATCTGTCCATAAGATGTCCAAGTGATCCATTTTCCTGGGTTTTTTTCGTGACAGTTACTTCTTTTATTTCTCCGTTTTTAAATGTTCTCTTTTCCTTCTCTGTTTTCCACTGATTCCAACTGATCTCAGTGTTGAAATCTTCGATGTTTGTTTCTACTTGTTTTTCCTTGCAACTACTACAATTCCCAAACATGCAGTCTTTGTTATTAGGATTGCAAACCACTTGTGTTACTAGGACTTCAATATTAAATGTTTTTATTGCCTTGTGTTTGTACAGGGCAGTGGCCATAAAAGTAAGATTTTCGCAAGTCTTACACAGACATGTCTCCCTCTCTTTTTCTGTCTTTTGTTTCACCCAAAATGGTTTGAGACGCCAAAATGTGGTAAAACTTATGGCTTCCTTAGCTTCCCTTCGATACTTTTCATAAAGATTCTCAATCGTATCTAGCAATAAACGTTTCTGCCTTTTATCCTTGAGTTTAGTTACAGTTTGACGAACTCCTGTTGTAATTCGGGAATTGTCATCTCTTTCAAAAAACTGCTGAACATCAACACGCAGACGCTTGATTTTAGTTCCTTTCTTCTTCTTCCTGTCATCTTTTGATGGATTCCTTATTCCAATTTCTGATCGAATATAGCTTAGGGCTTTATATTTTCGAATCACACTACCAATTACAGCATGACTAACCTTTTTCTTATTCTCTTTTAACTTGTATTTAAGTCTAAGTTGTTTGATTAAAGCATAGTGAAACTCTAGGGACCTTCTTACTTTATTGAGCGATGAGTTGTTGCCTGCCAGATGTCTCAGTAATTTCTTTGTTTTAGTTTTTGGTGAATCCTTACTTAGTGCATCTTTCATTCTTTGTATTCTCTTCCTGTACATAGCCAGCTTTTTGTTGGCACTATCAAGTTTCATTTGTAGGGAGTTCTTGTCTCTGTAGCACTTTGCATCCTTTCTTTTTCTTTCACGTTTACTTTGTTCCTTTTGTCTAGATGGTTGTGGTCTTGACGGTGCTGGAGGTTCTTGATCTTTACTTGCGGGTGTAGATGGCGAAGATGGCGGTGTAAGTTCTTTTTCCAAGTCTTTCTGTCTTGATCTCTGTTTCCTCTTCTGTTGTCTCCAATATTTTCTCTGACTTCTTTTATTTCTTTCGGATTTGGTGTCAATTAAGGTAATTTTGCCAGCTGCTTTCTGGTCATGATACCGTTGTCTCATTTTCTGTTTAAATTCTTCATATCTTTCTGGATCTTGTTTTAATCTTTCACGAAACCTCCTTTGTCTTTCTTTTGTTGTCAAAACCATGATATTTTAGGTTTATCTGTGGATAATAAAAAGAAGATATTTTTCAAATGGACATGTCGCCAAATATAGCCTTAAATTCACTTTTTTGTCATGTCTTGTTACAGGAATTAGTCAGATTTTTAACTAATGCACAGACTATTTTATCGTTGTTTTTTTCAATATAAAATCTACCACATTCTTAGATAAATGATGTGCCACTTTACTGCCATACTAAAATAAGCAATATATTTTTGTCCACTTCATCACGAGGACGTTTTGTATGATGCTGTGAGTCTACATGAACCTTGAAGGGCTTTGAATAAATGCAATAAAAACTGGTTTAATTCGCAAACACTTTAAAAATGTTTGTGAGGGTAGTGTATTATTTTGCTGAATGTTTTTATTTCATTGTTGCATGTTTTGTCAATTGCATAACGAATCATGTCCATCAGCTAACGGCATTTGTCAATTGCATAACGGACTATGTCCATTGCATAACGATATTCGGCGTTATATCATGGACTGTTATGCAATGGACATATTCACATGCTTTTCTATTTTTACTCGTCACTACTTAAAGGTCAATGATAATTTTCTGTTAATAACATCTGCACAGGAAATGCAATTATTAGAATAATTTCTTGTTTTCCAAAGATTGCAGCAAATGCTATTTGTATGAGTTACTTACTGGACATGTTTAAAATATATGCCACTAATCGGACTTACCTTATCAATGTTTTCTTTGTAAAATGTCTTTTGTTGTCTCAATCACCCCGCCATTTTAACTTTATGAAAGTAGAGTTAGTGACAAGTAGTACAAGGGGAAATAACACATAAAGGGGGGTAATGCAAAATAAAAAAAATGTGTATGCGTTATGCAATGGACATTTTTTCTGTGACAAAAGTGAAATTGAAAAAAAAAAAAAAATACTATAATATTTGAATGTTAGTGACAAAGAAGTAAAGAAATCATGTTAAAGTTTATAGTTGAGCTATAAAAAGTTAAAAATTGTATGTTTTAAGTAACATAGTTTTATCACAAATATTAAAATTTGTTTTTGTGACATGCAAAAATGTCAATTTTGAGGATATAAATCATGATCACGAGACAATAAGATATGTAGGTGTATAGTTTTTTTGTGTGCTCCTATTTAGAATATGTATTAACATACCTTGTAAACTATTTTTTTAATGCTCTAATTGTGTATCTTGAAAAAAAAATGAGTGTGACATAAATTTCGAGTTTTTTTGAAAATGTCCCATATGCCAAAATACAAAGCAATCACATTAAGATAAATGTTCAGATTAATGATACAAGGATAAATATTCAAAGCAATTACAGTGAGATAAATATTCAAAGCAATCACAGTGAGATATATATTCAAAGCAAAAACATTGAGATAAATTTTCAAAGCAATCACAGTGAGATAATATTCAAAGGAATCACATTAAGATAAATATTCAAAGCAATCACAGTGAGATAATATTCAAAGCAATCACAGTGAGATATATATTCAAAGCAAAAACATTGAGATAAATTTTCAAAGCAATCACAGTGAGATAATATTCAAAGGAATCATAAATATTCAAAGTAGCCATACAAGGATAAATATTCAAAGCAATCACAGTGAGATAAATATTCAAAGTAATCAAATTATGATAAATATTCAAAGCAATCATATTCAGATAAATATTCAAAGCAACAGCACTAAGTTAATTAAAAGATTAAATTAAAAGAAATCACATTAAGTTAAATATTCAAAGCAATCACACTAAGAAGATTTTCAAAGCAATCATATTAAGTTAAATATTCAAAGCAATCACACTAAGAAGATTTTCAAAGCAATCATATTAAGATAAATATTCAAAGCAATTATAAAAAGATTAATATTTAAAGCAATCATAACTGAAAGCAAAATTGATTACAGGCAAACCAAAACATCAGTGCTAAAGTATTCTCAAGCCATTGGGATGATTTTGTTTTTACAATGATCAGGGGCAATAACTCAGTCTGTAAAATATCTGGGACCAAGTAGGAAAATGGTTCACAGAAAATTTGGTATAAATAATACAATGTGAATGCTTGAATAATAACATGCTAATTTGATGCCTATTCCAATGTAACAACCTTCTTTTTACAATATGTATGCTCCTTAAACCTCTGTTTTTAGAAAAACAAATTATTGTGTTAAGAGAAATAACAGTATGAATTTGTTACCAGCAGTGTAGTACAGTAAATAACAGTATGAATTTGTTACCAGCAGTGTAGTACAGTTGTCCGACATGGTCTTTGCTAAGTGCCAAAGCCTTTTCACTTTGTGCAATGCAGCAGCCTGGTATTACCATTACTTTCACACCTATTTCAAAGAATAATAAAAACTTACTTGGTCCATTAAATTTATGCAAATATCTGAATCATTTGTATCCTTACAAATATTTCATTAAATTAGACAGTAAGTAAATTGATTCTGTGGGCATAAGGCAGAATTTTTTTTAAATTAATGTTTCTGCAAATGGTGTAAAAAAAACCCAATAGGATATGTTGTGAGACTGGAACCACACATTTTTTTGGAGGGACATAAAGGCACATGTACAAGCTATAGGAAATCAATTATTTTAAGTTTTTCCATTTAAATAACTGGGAATATCTATATGGAACAAAGATACTGTACCATTGAACCTGATAACAGATCTAAATGTAAAACTTAAGACAACGCAGGTAGACAGACAGTTCTACAGACAGACGGACATGTGAGTATAAAACTACATGCCCTACCAGTGTTACGATGGGGCAATTAAAAAAAAATTGAGCTGGACAAACATAAGATGAACAGTGAATATGAAGTCAAGAAGCATTGCACCATTGGTCAATCATGGCTCACAGGGCTCTTTATGCCACTGGTCATCATGACTCACTGGGTTCATTATGTCACTGGTCGTCATGACTCACAGGGCTAATTATGCCATTGGTCATCATGATACTCAGGGTTCATTGCGTCATGTTGACCAATGATGTAATAAGCTCTGAGTGTCTTGATTACCAATGGTGTAATGATCCCTGAGTTTCTTGATGACCAATGGTGTATTGGTCATCAAGATACTCAGGGCTCATTACACCACTGGTCATCAAGACACTCACAGCTTATTATGTCAATGGTCAACATGACTCACAGGGCTCATTATGTTATTGGTCATCAAGACTCACAGGGCTCATTATGCCATTGGTCAACATGATTCTCAGGGCTCATTACACCACTGGTCATCAAGACACTCAGGGTTCATTGTGCCATTGGTCATCAAGACTCATAGGGCTCAATATGCCATTTGTTATCATGATTCTTAGGGTTCATTACAACATTGGTCATCAAGACACTCAGGGCTCATTATGCCATTGGTCAAAATGACTGACAGGGCTCATTATGCCATTTGTCATCATGATTCACAGGGCTTGTTATGCCATTGGTCAACATGACTCACAGGGTTCATTATGTCCTTAGCGATCATGAGTCACAGGGCTCATTACACCATTGGGGATCAGGAGTCACAGGGCTCATTACACCATTGGTCATCATGACTCACAGGGTTCATTATGCCATTTGTCATCACTATTCACAGAGCTCATTATGCCACTGGTCATCATGACTCATGGGGCTCATTTTACCATTGGTCATCAAGACTCACAGGGCTTATTACACCACTGGTAATCATGATTTATATGACTCATTACACCACTGGTCATCATGATTCACAGGGCTACTGGAAAAATTTCTAACATACAAATACTTTAACCATTATCTATTAATTCAGTTTAATGACAATGAATCTGATTAAGCTGTGTCTACCAGCAAACATAAGGATATACATCTGTTTGTTAATCTGTCTGTCTGTTATCACCGCCCCCTGCACTGCTGGGCAGAAATTACAGAAACTTTGTAGAGACCTTGCCCTTATTGTACCAAGCTATAAGAGGGATATATAATTTTAGGATTCCTACTCTTGGGTCCCTGGGAATCTGCTCCCATCCTTTCCTTCCCTTGGGGTCTCTTGAAAGCTCCACCCTCCTTTGGCATCAAAAGTCAAATGCAGAAAAAGAGGCCCAAGTGGCCATGATATTGCAAACCTGAATAAATGGCAAATGCATGCTTGTAAAAAATATTTAGCTGCCACATTGTCTATTAGGCCTAACAAAGTATGTCTCTAGTTTAGTTGCCACATTGTTTACTAGGCCTAACAAAGTATGTCTCTAGTTGAGTTGCCACGTTGTCTATTAGGCCTAACAAAGTATGTCTCCAGCTTAGTTGCCACGTTGTCTATTAGGCTTAGCAAAGTATGCCTTTAGTTTAGTTGCCACATTGTATATTAAACCTAACAAAGTATGTGTTTCTGGTTTAACTGCCACATGGTCCACTAGGCCTAACAAAATATATGCCTTTGGTTTCATGCTAAAATAAGTGAAGTGGTTGGGCCAGAATAATTATTCTAAAACTTATCCCCTAATGAACTGAGAGTGAACTATAGTTACATAACCTAATTTTATTACTTTGAGAAACTAGTACAGTATTCACTGAATATATTGGGACATGATACAATAATAAATTTGTTTCCTGTCCCAGAACTTACGGTGAAACTTTTTCACCTAGGTTATATGTCCCAAGACTTAAGAAATGAAATAAATTTGTATTGCATTTGTGCTCCCACCCTCCATGCACATTGCAATAAAATAGATAAACAAAACACTTATTTGATAATAAAAAGAAAGAAACTAACTTTGTATTGTTATCAGTTATTCCTTTTTTACAACATGACCATTAAAGAATAAAATATATCCATGAAATCTGTATATGTAGTGTAGGCTTCCATACTGTTATGTATCACTTATGTCCAATAACACATGCCACATTGTTCATTGACATGAACATTGAGAAATAAATTGTGTTTGGTTGTGCTCAAAGGTTTGAACATGTTATCTGACTGAAAACTGGATCCAACAAAATCACAAACAAGAGGGAGATAATCAACTGATATCTTGAAGACAACTGTCACTCATGCATGACATTGTGTTAGGTGTAAAACAATCAAGATTAAAATATGAAGGTCTACTGTATATGACAGTATCTTGCAAATAAAAAATATTTATTTGAAGACACATTCACTTGAGTATAAGTGACAATCTTTTCACCAGCACAGGTTACAAAGGAATCATTACTATTTACCCGCAAACATCAATGATCCTTTGTATTAATTATAACTACTGATGTCAAGCACACAGAAGCCCAGTGGTGAATAAGCACAACTGGCAGTGAGCAGTAAACTCCTTCTTTGAACTTACTGACAGGACATCAAAAACAAAGGTTATTTTTATTACAAAGCAAGCCGACCTCGAAATCACACTTTGGATACTTTGAAGCTGTTTTTTTTTCAAAGATATCAATAAAAAGCATATTTATGGCAAAGCAAGCTGACCTCGGAAGCCGACTATGGATTCTTTTAACTGTGCCAATTTTTTTTAAAATTATTTTTTAATATACAAAGACAATCAAGATATGAAAGCTAACTTTGGTTCCTATTCACCAGTATTCATGGAAATTTTGAAAATAAACTGAAATAATGGATCAACATTTAAAGTGACACAATATAGCAGCTTTGTGCCTGGACATCAATGACCCAGCATCACCTAGATGATTTGGGAGAAAATAAAACCATGTGATGAATTCATGAAGGCCAAAAAAGAAGCAGATGATTTCACAAGTAATATGATCATTAGTATGGATGAAATTCTAGTGTACTTTGATTGCATTCCTGGATGGACTGATGATAAGATGGGGGTCAAAAGTGTGAGAATTAGACTGCAGCAGATTTGAAAAAATCTGACTTTAGTCCTTGCAGTTTCTGCTTCAGGTGATGTGTTGCCTCTAACAGCTTTCTCGCAGTATGAGAAAGCAAAAATAAATATTCAAGCACCGAAAGAATAGATTGTACATGTGCAGGAGAAGGATTGTGTTGATGAGATGCTGCTGCAGTGGATTAAAGAGTTTTATCTCGAGTGCAAAGTTTTGTTGCACAGCTTACGACTCTAAAAATATTATGTGTCCTAAAAGATACAGTGCACAAAAAAATTACTTTTAAAATTAATTTATGGTGTCCCAACAAAAACTGTGTCCCAACATATACAGTAAATACAGTATTATTCAACAAAATAATGTTTGATAATAGTTTCATATATACCCTCTATATACAATTACTTAAAACATTTGCATTTGACTGATATAACTAGTTGTAAATTTGGACCACCCATGATTAGCAAAAAACACACAAGGGTAAACAAGACTGAATCATGCTTTCCAGCTTGTTCAGTTGGCACAAAAAAATACTGGAAGAAAGAGGAAATGTCTTTGTGAGCCTGGAAACAAATATTGTAACTTAATGTATATATCTGATAACACAAAACCAACAAATACTACGTTCATTTTAATATAGCAATACCATTTAGAGATATTTAGCGACTTTTAAATTATGTTGGGCAATAACAAACACACCAATAATTAGTTGGATCTGGTTGTGCTAAGACCTATTTAAGAAAAGGAAAAACTGGTGTGCATCATAGAAGAACAGCAATATTTTTGGTTTCGTTGTGCTTTGCCTGCTTAAAGGTAGTTCGCCTAGTGGTCATGGTTACTTTTAGTTGGGCAATGACCATAAAGTATCTTGCCTAAAGACAAAACGCAACAGTCCAACACTTCAAATTGATTCCCAGCAATGTACAAACTCTACTTCTTTCCAGGCTAATATACATATAAAATACTAGTTTACATAATTAAGAGTTTTATTTATACAATTTAAGTTTCCTGCAGTAAAAACAGTGATTATTCAATTTAATAATTTAAGTATATTATTTTTCTAATATAAATGTTTTCTAAAGAACTCTCTTCAAATAACAAACCTGTTATTCTCAGTAGACCTGATAAGTTACTTCCCTTGCTTTAATATGGAAACCTGATGATAAGTTACTTCCCTTGCTTTACTTTGGAAACTGCTATATTGACATCCCAGTGGTAGCAAGGTCAGCCAATCAAATGTACGACTGTCTTATTAATATGCATGGATCTCACTTATTATCAAATCCATAGTAGAATTTGGTGATACACATCCATATTTCAAGTTTGATCAAAATGAAACCAGCAATATGGATTCCAGAGGGGTTACAAGCTCAATCAATTAGTATTATGAAGATGATCCAATTTGTATTGTGAAGATGACCCAATAAGTATTGTGAAGATGACCCAATTAGTACTGAGAAGATGACTCAATTAGTATTATGAAAATGACCCAATTAGTACAGCACAGATCACCCAATTAGTATTGTGAAGATGACCAAATTAGTATTATAACTATAATTAGTATTATAATTTACTCATTATCAAATCTGTCTGAAAGCCTAATGATTAAAATATATTCCATGCCTGATCAAAACTGAATCAGAAATGTGACCTCTAGAGTGACAACAATCTCCAACAATCTCATGAACGATCACCTAATTTGTACACAAGGACATTGCTCAATATCAAACTCATTTGAGATGTTAATGATACAACCATATATTCCAAAATTGATTAAAATCAGATCTTATACATATGGTGTCTAGAATGTTATCAAGATTAACTAGTCATATGCAAGATCACCTCATTAATATGCACAGATCATTACTGATTGCAATCTGGAGTAAACAGAATATGCTGAAGATGAGACTGAAATGGATACATTAGAATAAATGAAAAAAGATGAAAGAAATTGGAAAAGGAATACTAGAACTATTTGTGAATGGTGCATCAAAAAAGGTAACAACTAACTAGTTCCTCTGCATGTATTTAAGCAGAGGAACTTACTTTCAAGGGTAACAGTTAAATGCCACCCCTTGGATCCAGCATGTGGCTAGCATATTAGTAACAAAATGTTACATTTACCCTTCACAAGTGGCTACAATTTTTTTTATTATGTTTAATTCATACAATATGGTAATTCATACAGTAAGGTAAGTAATCTGATTATCTTTTTGACGTCTGCTTCCAGATGCCATGTTTTTGTTGCTGACATGATTGCTAAGTACATAATAAACTGTACAACCATGGTTAGTATTGCATCATTATCTACAAATGCTAACCTTTACAGGTAACGGGCTACAGTGGTGTGATAGGGTTTTGGGCTTCACACAGCTGTTGAGTTCTTCTCTTTGATTATTATGGCTGGAGGAAATTGTCAAAATCATAACTTGGTCGGTTTAGGCTAAATATATATTTTGCGGATTAACTAACAAAGAGAAGTGAAAACAGGGTACCAGGGGAAGATTGAAAAAACATGTTACTGGACATTATCACATCCTTTATAAACAAGGCATCTTGTCTACTTTATAAAAGTTTTGCCTGCATCATTAAACTGCAGTACAATTAACAAGCAAGAACATTCCATTTACGTGCTGACACGTTAAACTTTCATAATAACTTGATCCTATATTTAACTGTGAAACATTCTTAAAAAAAGACAAAAGGAAAGTTGCAGAAAAAATGACATAAACAAAACTGGATAAATACTTCATGCTTAAGAATTAAGAACTATTAATGCATGTTAACTTGAAATATTCTTCAGACAAGAAGAACTCTTTGATAATTGATGTTAAATAAAGATATTAAATGTTCTTAAGTTACATGTAGCTTTCTTACTCCATACACACATATAAACTTCTCACAAATAGAGTGCCCCTCACGTAAGACCATTTTCCTGGTGCTGAAGGGGTGGCATTGCAAGAGACGGACCATCATACATATGCCCCACTATGGTAATGCAGTGGAGATGAAATAACTGGTACCAGATTTTTACCAGACTTGGCTCCTTCGATAATCAGGTTGTCTATATCTTTCAGAAACTTTCTGTGAAGTAAGTTAGCTCCAAAGTCATACATATGGAATTTGCTCTTCAACAATGAATATTTTCTGAGACATTTTGGTCGTAGACTTCTTGAGGTGAATACTCCATCTTTCTGCTTCA
Organism: Sinohyriopsis cumingii; assembly: GCA_028554795.2. Classification (NCBI taxonomy): domain Eukaryota; kingdom Metazoa; phylum Mollusca; class Bivalvia; order Unionida; family Unionidae; genus Sinohyriopsis; species Sinohyriopsis cumingii. Next base: position 60,611,284 of record CM068838.1, read on the forward strand.
CCCATTGATTATGCTTCAGGAGATATTGATGGGAAGACAGAGATTTGACTGTGATTGTTTGCCCATCCAGAACTCTGTAAAATAAATATTGAAAACCCAAATAACATTAAAATGGTGTTGCATGATGTGTTTTGATGTATGTATGTATGTATGTATGCATGTATGTATGTATGTATGCATCCATGCATGTATGTATGTATGCATGCATGCATGCATGCGTGTGTGTGTGTATATATATATGCATATGTGTGTGTATATATATATATATATGCACATATGGCTTTATTTCCTCTTCAGAAGAGATTTCAATATTCAGTTAATTTTTCATTATTACACAATAGAGATAGGAACATAGCTTGATATATATATATATATATATTTATATATATATATATATATATACACACACACACACACACAAAAGTAAAGGAAACACAATATCTAAACACATAAGTGAGAGAACTCATTGCAAATGAGATATCTAAGCAACAGAGATTATGAAAGAAAAAGAAAAGGAATTGGAATTATTTACATTTGACTGGAATGATTTAAATGGATTATCACATTGGCTCTCATTTGGAACACTTGTAAATAATTTATAAAATAGAAACGAAATGGGTTTATTTCCCTAATATACTGAACAAACATAATATCAGATATCATTTTCAAGTTCATTTGTTCTTCTGTACAGTATGTCTATTCCTTCAGCCACCACACACATCAATGCCTGCCACGACTAACCAGCCATAGAATCAAAGATGTCCACTCTCTTGCCCAAAAGGATATGAACCAACGAATCATTGTCCTGACATAAAGGCCAGTGCGAGTCTAGTTTTTTCAAACATAGTATTACATTCATCGTTTAGGGCTTGGCAGTATAGTAACATACATGTATATGCTTGGCTCTCTCTGTACTCAATCTTTTGCAGAGTTTACAGTTATATTCATTCTCTGTTGAAATTGAACACATAGTTAAATAGGCAATGTTAGATCCAAGTTTTATAAGGACAACATTTGCCAAGCTTCCAGACAGCAAGTGGTTGAAGATTAGTATGGACATTTGCATAAATTAATGTAAAAGTTCAGCCAGGTCTCATTTCAAGTTTATATCTCCACAAGAATTCTTCGCAGCTGTGAACTGTTGTTTCGACCTCCTCCAGACTGGTTTCAGGACAGAATACAGGGTGTTCATGTATAGGTGGAAGAAACCGCCAAGCTGGTATTTTAAAAGAACATGATATATATCTTTAACAAAACCAACGTTCTTGCTCTTGTGTATCAGGAAGTCAAGAATTCTTCTGTATGAATATAATTTTCCATGCTAGTGAACCATTAGCTCTGCAGATTTTATTGAAGAAACCTAATTTGATTTTAACAACATATCCCTCAACTGACCATAGTCCAAGACTGCTAATTGTTGTCTCTGTAGAAGAGTGCTGATCAAAACTTATAATTCTTCTTGCAGCTTTTCTTTGACATACTTCTAGATCATATACCTGTGACTGGCTCAAGCTGGACCATAATTCGCATCCAAATGTCATAGCAGGTAGCACTATAAGTTTGACCATATTTTAGCACTATTAATTGGATTCATTCCATCCTTTCCAATGCCAGTTCCAACAAGGGAATAGAATGCTAATCTTCCTTTATCACAAGCATTTTTCACTGCAGCTATATTAAAAAGATCTGTGGAGTAAGTGATTTTGATTTTTACCGTAGCTTTAACATGTTTTCAGTCATATCGCTACGATGTCTGCAGTATGGATGTTTATAGTGATGTCTAGCACTGGGGCATCATGCCGCAGACATGTAGCATGATGTCCCACTCAGTCACATTATCCCGACCAGTCCTAACACTAACCTCTTAATGCTGAACTCCAAGCGAGGCAGCTGTTAGTACCATTTTTATAAGTTTTTGGTATGACTCAGCTGGGGATCAAACCAATGACCTCCCGCATCCGAGGCGGAAGATCTGTAGCAGCAGAGAGGGTGAACAGACCACTTGCTGGAAGGTCCATTTTTGAAAAATAAAGCTTCTTATGAAAACGAAAAAAATAAGGTCCATAACATCAAACTGAAGCCTCTAACTAAAACCGAGAGTTTCTCTAATTTGGTTAGTTTTATTGTTATTATATCTTTGTCGTTTGTTTTTGACAAAATTTTGTTTACCCACCATGACACTAATTTATGGTCGCACCCTCTCTGCTGCTATAAATGTGTGAGTAATTAAACCATTATTATATCAATAATGGAATCTTACACTATTAGATTAGCTCGAGAAAGATTATAAGCAATTAGAAGATATCTTCCTGTTCGTGATGCTCTCAAACAAAAACTGCAGGAACAACAAGAAATACAAGCTGAATATGCAGAAGGTACAGAAAAATGATTTAAACCAGTTACAAATGTTACTGAAACAATTGCAGAAGCTACTGAAGGTCTTCTTCCAACAGTAAAACAAACTGCTGAGCAAACTGAAAAGATATCAAGAAGAACAAAACAAACAAAAAAGATTTTAAGAGATCTTCTGGGTGAAATAGTTGCTGCACAACCTCCTGGTAGAGAGGAAGAGATATGTGAAAGTATTGGTGAAATAAAAAATGATCTTGCACCAGTACCTGGAGTAAGAAAAGAAAATACTGCATTGATTAAAAAATTTAGAGAAGATTTTATTAACGAACTTATTGATAAAGAAATTGTTACAGAGCAAGAATTACCTAGTACTGCAGCGTTGGGTTTTCTTCAAAAGTTTGAACTTTTCAAACCTGAGTATACAGGCGTAAATATTGATAGTTTTCTTAAATGGATATATTGTATATATTACAACAAAAAACAGGCTAGAAATGATGATCCAAAATATGTGTGTGTGTGTGATTTGGATTTTTAACATTGCTTTAACAATATTTCAGTCATATCACTACAATGTCTGCAGTATGGCAGTTTATAGTGATGCCTAGCAATGGGGCATCATGACGTAGACATGTAGCATGATGTCCCACCCAGTCGCATTATCCTGACACCAGGCCGACCAGTCCTAATACTAACCTCTTAATACTGAGCGCCAAGTGAGGCAGCTGTTAGTATCATTTTGTAAGTCTTTGGTATGACTCGGCTGAGGATCGAACCCATGACTTCATGCATCCAAGGCAGATGCTCTAACCACTAGGCCACCAGAGCGGTTGATCCAAAATATAGAGAATATGTTGAAAGTTTGAGCTTGGGTGGACCCCCACTTTTTTAATGAAAAATTGCAAAATATCACCAGCATTGACAGTATGTCAGTCATGAGATTTGATCGCCAGATCACGAGTATGAGAATCCAACACTCTAGCATTGTACCACTGTACACATCTTACAGATATACGTTTCAGAAATTATTATAAAGTTACCTATGCTGGATTTTCTACAAATGAACCACAGTGTGGATTTATTTTCCATCTTCCAGAACACATCATATTAAATAATTGTATATATATATATATATATATATATATATATTTATTTATTTCTGCACTTGACTAAGTCAGATTTAAAATATATATTTCTGTATTTCTGTATAACAGAAAGATCTAGAAATAACTACTGCATTACAAAGTGGGTTATTGATTTTGTCAAGGGAGACAAAATTATTTGGAGATAAAATTAAAACGTGTAAATAATCTAAACAATTACAAAATTATATTACTTCACTGATACTAATTATCACACAGATGGTTAAATTATTGTATATCTTGTATACAGTTTGTTTATGATGAAAAAAAGATAATCAACCAGTAACAAGTCGGAGAGAGCCTTGCTTCACAGAGTTATCTCCCTTAATTGTGCTAGTAGATAGTACGCAGTAACAAGTGGGATTACTTAATTACTCTACCAGAGAGAGCTTTGCTTGACAGAGTTATCTCCCTTCAACAACAATGAAAAATTATCTTTTGTTTATATTTCTTAGAGAAAGCAGATCTGGTAATATTTTTTGTGACGGCCTGAACCGAAGGCATGCAAATATCAAAATATTTGCCAGCTGCATTCATTGATTGAAATATTATTTCCTTACCAGTTTCTACACTTGTAGATACAACTGCTCTGGAGATCTTACCACTACGGCCAGCATTTCCAAATTTACAATTATGGCTCTGAGTAATGGCTCGTAAATTATCTAAAGAGTTTTTCTCCATTAATATGATCGATCACAAGACCGTCTTCGATTACCTCCACAAAACATTAGCATATGAATTTATAACAAAGATATATTTTATTCCCCCCCCACTGAATATAAGATAACCAGTATTAGTGGCATTACCAACTGGTTTTTTTTAGTTGACAGTTCCTGATTACACTATCATGAGATGCCTCATGATTTTTGATGATAGGATGTGTCACAAATTCTTTTTGCTCCATTTATATATAATATTATTTGTCTAAATGATTATTCTGAAAATCTAGCGATATAATCTTCTGCATTTCTTACGACCTTGTCATTATTATCAGTATTAATTTTTTATCATATCTTTTCTGCTCTCTGTATTTTTTACCACCACACTGCACACATAACTGTGTTTTTCCTCTAACCCCAACACCACATTTCAAACATGGTTTAGGTCCTAAACTCCGTCTCCATATATTTTGTAAGTGAAGTCCACATAATTCGTTTACGCAAGCTTTGTTACAAGGAGTTGTAGAGGGGCCCCGAGTGGCCGAGTGGTCTAAAGCGCTCTCTGTTACGGATCACTGCCATCTCACCTCTGTCTGCGTCGGTTTGAGTCTTGGATTCAGCCAATGTGGGTATGTGAGAAAGCTTGCCAGTAGCTTCTCGTGGGTCGGTGGTTCTTTCCGGGGTTTTCCCGGGTTCTTCCTCCACCATTAATACTGGCCGCCATGTATAGCCTATCGTGTGCTGAAAAATGGCGTTAAACCCTACAACAAAAACAACAACAACGAGTTGTAGAGCCTATCATAAGCTATTTGCATTTATTCTTTGTTTGAATCATTATATAATATATATATAATTTAAATATATATTTGTCTTAATTATAATATGGAAGAGTTATTATCAGCAATTAAAATTAACCCTGAATAGAGATTTGATCTTGATAGAAGAACCCCTGAGCCACAAAGACAAAATCTGGTTGATCTGACGGAAACTCTGATCAAAAGTATTCATAATGCTAAACAAGAATTTCGCAGAGCAGAGATGCCACAACTCATGTGTGGTCAATGCATATGCAATAACACCGAAGTCATAGATAATACAATGAATGACCAATGAGCGGCAAGTGTAACAAGATAACCAGGTGTGATTTTCGGATTCACAACAGAACACTTGATGATGATATAAATACAATGTTTAATAATGGATAACGTGAATGAGCAACTAATTATGAAAATGTGTGTATATATATAATCCAAATATTAGACTTGATTAACATAAGAAAGCACAGACTTAATGATGAAAAATACAAATAAATTAATTTAGCAAATATAAAGACAAGGGGTGAATGGTTCACAATGATTTGACAATGAAACGATGGATATAGTTTACTCAGGTAGTAAACGATGTAAAATTTTACTTGTGTAGTAAAATGCATTCACTCAGGTAGCGAAATTATGGTGATAAAAAAAGAGGGACAGATATGCAACTTATCTTTACAGTCTCGAAAGATAAACTGGGTTTTACAAACCCCAAAATTAGCCCACAGCTAACAAATTACATGTACGGAGATACACTCCGTCATCAGTACACTGTTTCAGCTCCACGGCTGCTACAGTTCAGCTTCACAGCTGCTACAGACTTTCAGAACACTTCGAAACACTCTGAACATTAGACCCTCCAGACATTCTGGGCATTAGACACTCTGGTCACTTCAGACACAGACACTCTGGTCACTCCAGACAAACACACAGAGACTCTCTGGTCACTCCTGAGACAGACACTCTAGTCACAGACAGACACTCTGGTCACAGACACTAGGCAGCTGAAAATATATCCAATATCGTGTACTATACATGACACGGGCATAATAACGTAATGACATTATACACGCTAAGTTATATAGATTACATTATGAGCATAATAATTACAAAATGACGGGTTCAAAAATAAACCTAATCCTGCTTGATAAGAATCCTACTATATTAAACAGTTCTCCAAAAAAATCCCTTGCTAAGTCGAAAATGAGAATAGAAATATGTGCATTATACTGTGTAAACCAAAGCTACATAGTAAACATACAAAAATAAACGTGGTAATACAGTAGTTATAACTTATAGACTAGAAATTATTAAACTTACATACCTCTACAGCTGAAGAAGTGCAAGTCCTTGAAGCAGACTGCCTGCTGACAAGACTATTTCATATTGTAAAGAAATGTACATATGGTGAGGCATTTATACACAGACAGTCTGTGCAATGTAGGCATTCGGTTCGTGCCATCAGGAGCACTTCGCACGTGCAGCATGGGATGAACCGAACTCACTATTTCGAAATATGACACAATATACATAAATCACCTTCGGGTATTGTTGTACACAAAAAACGAAACCCAGAGTCCATGTATTCAATAAATAAAAGAGTTTAATTCTGTGACAGCGAGTATATCCTGTAACCGCACTTATTTATGGAATTTATCTGTTGAATAATAAACCCAGCGTTCATGATCTAAAACCGATGAAATTTTCGAAAAACAATTGTTTAGCCAAACGAGTAACAGAACATTTTATAAATGCGATACATGGAACTAAACTAACGGATCAGTGAAATGAAAAAAATGAACAAATGGGCTGAATTAGTCATGGATAAAGGAGCTACAATAAATGATGTTGCTGAATTAGGAAAGAAATTAGAATTCCCATTAACAGCAAGAACGATAACAGGATAAATTTCATATGAATCAAAGTATAAATCAAAAGGAGCTTCAATTGAAATTATTGATCATAATGTGCATGCATAGACTAATGCAGTAACAATATTTCCATGAAATAGAATTGCTAAATTTGATCAAGGAGATATTTGATTTTATTAATGAAATAAGTAAGAACAATCCTGTATCCATATGGCTGTTTTAAAGTTAAGATAATGGAAACTATGATTAGTTTGTATGGCCTAATGGAGATATTTATTGAACAGAAAATCTCTCCATGAAGAAATGAAAAATCTTCCCACACCAAAGCTGCCTACCCTTCTGCACATGAGATTCTCACGTGAGATCTAACACAGGTTAGTCTCATGTGCAATTTAACATGCAAATTAGGTAGAACTCACGTGAGCAAAGAGATTCTAATAAGAAAATCACATGTGCAGGAATTGTTAACAAGAGCAACATCTTGCTCACGTGAGCCACACCTCGCTCACGTGAGCAAGATCTGCTCACATGAGCCACACCTCGCTCATGTGAGCAAGATTTTGCTCACGTGAGCAGCATCTTGCTCACATGAGCAAAAACAACAAAAAACAACTATAGTATTTAGTTTTTATTGAATACAAGAATTAAACAGTAAGATCAATATTCAAATCTAGTAATCATAAGCATATAATTTGAGTTCAATTAGTGATCTTTTAATAAGGTAAGACAACTGGAGTATGTATGTATGTATGTATGTACCTGTTATATTAATACATCACATTTATTCTAAACACTTTAAGGTCATAATGAAAGATACTGCTGGAAATTTGCTTCACATGAAGACCAATCTTCACTGTTCCAGAAAATTCGAAGCAAACAAAACGTGTAATTGACATTCCTGCTTCTGAATTTCATTATTTGCCAGTCTGCAACAATATTTTCACTTGGAGATTGTTCTCTTTGAATCAATGCACTTCCTGTTGACCACTGAATTTAAGTTAGCAGGCTCAGTTTTAACTGTTGAAAAATGAAACCTGAAATGGAAATGAAAAGTTGGTAGAATTTTTTTTCTTCTGATCACGGCATTTGAGACATTATGTAAGGTTGATTTTTAAAGATTCGTTTTACAAGGTAAAGGCAAAATACATAATTGTAGTTTGGATTAGATGGCACTTTATCACAATGTGAAAATAGGAGCCAACTGTTTTCCCAAGGACACACTTACGCAGTCAACCCAGTCTGAAAATTCATCCTTTGGACTATGAGTCAACTTGCTCTACCAATAGAATTACCTTAGTTCAGTAGCAAACATATAAACTGCACTGTTGATGAGATACCTGCAAGTCATGTTGCATATTCCAAATTTGACTACTTCTGGATAAAGATGCCAACGTGTACCCGGGTATTCTCCCATAGATAATAACCTGGGTAATAAAACGAACAATTGGGTACCCGTTAAAAAAAAAAGTGTTCACAGGGCCTCATATGGTTGCTTACAATTTACTTGTCATACGTGGTCTGTATAATAATACAATCCTTTCTCAAGTGACCTATTTAAGAATCAACACTGATATTTCAAGCCTGACCATCCTAACTTCATGCCTGTCCATGGTTCATGTGCCAATTTTCTCATGACTTAAAACACTCTTGTTTTCAGATCCTGGTGACATTATCTGGGTCAAATAAAATTAAGCACAATATGAATGTCTGGTTTAACATGGCTACTGTAACATGCACTTCTTATACCACCATGTTAGGACAAAAAATGAATGAAATGGACAACTATACAGACTGAAATATAAAGATAAAAAAAGTTTGCTACTTAATAACAGTTTTGAAAAAATCAAATAAAAATTGATGCATTTGTAACTTCTGCATGAATTTTACATCAAACAGTTCCAAGAAAATAGACAGGTTCTTGAATGTGAAACCATTTGCTCTAGATTCATTCTATTATGATACTACACACATAGCAGTCCAGCTTAAATAGAAAATAAATGGCACCAGATATCATTTTTAAAAAAAGAAGAAAAAACAACAACAAAAATAACCCGGTATGTATCAATGCAACTGATGGATGTTATGTAACTGGAAAATGTTAGAGAAAAGAGATTTTGTTAAACTTAAAAACATGTTGCACTGGACTGTCATTATGGGATGAACCATGGCAGGTTGAGGATAATACAACAATCAACATTTATGGACTTTATGACGATTCACTAAAGTTACTGTAGACATGTACACTAGTCGAAATGACTGTTATGCACAAATAATTTATCAATTTCTTTTGTGTCTATTCTCATCCATACTACTAATCCACACGAGTTCAGCTGATTTGTGACAAAAATTATAACTGCATATACATTTTTCATACAGTTTTCTGTAATAATGGCATGTAATTTATACTCGTGCTCAGATTATGATTTTTGCCACTTATGTTAGTAATAATTATGCTTACAGCTCTTTTTGGGGTTGGAACATGTGAACCTACAACAAAGCAGTTCAGCTTCACATTTAATACAATTTCCTTTTGATTGTATACTCTGGTAACCAATTGTTAGGAATGATGGGTACACATTAGAAATTTCCCAAAAATTGACATCTCTACTTCTGGAACAGTCCTCTGGAAGATTTCTCCAAAACTTTTAAGATACATTTTTCCAAAATATGTACATTTGCAATATATAAAGAAATTCAAAATCTGGTTTCCAATTTTTATATTTAAAAACAAAGATGTATTGGGGGTCAAATTTTAGAGTCTGAAATGCGTATGTTATCATTTGTATTACATCAAAAGATTTGAAGCGTCTTATACATACCCTTTACTGGAGTTGGAATTTCCTCTAGCATGGCAATGCAGTTTTGTCTGACTTCTTCCTGTTGCTGTCAATGTTTTGCACTTCTTTCAAATGATTGCTAACTTTGTTGTGTTCATTAAATTTTGTGACCTTCATGAAATTTAATCTGTAAAAAGATAAAAATTAGTATAATTGATCTTTTTTTAAAATCTATGCAGAACAGAAAGAATGAACTGAAATGAGAAAACGATTTGGTTGGCAAAAGAGTCCTAGCCTATAAGTGTATATAAGCATTAAGAAAAGCTGTAATCCTTATCCAATTAAATCTCTTTTTTAAATTTACCAATCAAAATATTTGACAGACAGGGCAAATGTCTTTTAGGAATAAAATCACGAATTAAGCTACTGCATTTGGTTCTCAATTGTGTATGCTTATCTTGATCCACCCAATCAGCAATAAAATAATACGAAGAACATTTATGTTTGTACATACTGTTTCAATCGGTAACGCAAGTGCTCCTCACTGAGGCGCCCGCATTATTATTGGGGGTGGGGGTAAGAGCCAGACATGGTTGCACAGTTTAATTGTGGAAGGCTTAAATATTCGATGACAGTGTGGTGTAGATATCATTTTTGGAAACAGGAGGTTGAATTATTATCTTTAAGTAAAATCTGAAACAAACCCTTGGCTCAATTTTAAACAACCATGCGAATTTATGCTTATGCTTATAATGTCGATGATTCAGGCTATCCACTTTGATCATTCTATATGCGAAAATTGTAAAAAGAAATGAGAAAAAGTAACTTACCTCTTTCTCGGCAAAGAACCAGTCTTTCATAATCCTTGAATCTTCCCTAACAGCACGTCGACGTCTTCTGTTTCGTACTGGACATTAACATCAGTACCGACGTGGACATCTTTAGGTGTTGGTGTTGGTTTCTATATTTTAATAATGTCCACACTCTTGCTGTCAGAATGTTTTAAGAGCAGACATGTTGCAGGAGAATATTAAATAACTTTCTTCATAAACAGCGTGGCCCTTGCTAAGAGAACATGGCCCGCGCGTAAATTTCTCTTTTCGGTTTAGAAGTGCTATTCTACATGTACACTGTAGGTCAACATCCAGCGTCTGTTGAGTTTATCTGAGGCGCCATAAAGGGTAAATTATTAGTAAACACGTTGTTGTACGCTAGGGGCTTGTATCATTGATTACAATATAAAAGTCAGTCATACATTTAGTATAAAAATAATACTTTTATTATTTTATACTACTGTATGACTGACATTTAAATTGTAAGCAACGATGCGAGCCCTTCTGGTTTTACACTCCTTTGTACACATGTACTCGGGTATTTCTTAATGTTATATTTTATTTATCAAATAAATGCTATTTTATTATCTGATGTTTCATAAAAACTGAGCTATAAGTGAATTCATATCATTAATAAGTTAATTAATATAGACCAAGTTAATTTTGATGTTTTTACAGTAGCTTGTGCCGAGCCATGCTCCATAGGACACTCTAATGGTTCTAACAAGCCGATTCTTCCACCGTGTACTCTTATAACCTGGGTCACAGAAAAGTTAACGGAAACGTCAGTGATTTGTTTTGTGATTATTTCAATAGGAAATTTCTTTTATAAACTTTGAAATGACACAATCAGAACATTTAAAAGGCTGCAAATAAGCAAAATTTTCCATTGCCAAGAATATACACGTGTAAAAAAGTGCGAAACAGCTACACAAGCAAACACGACTGGATTAGGCAGTTTCTTACGGATTTATTAAATTTTTTTATGTACAGTACATGTTTTTTTTATACTGATAATGTACATATGCATAAGAAATGGGGTTGGGGTGAAACCTCGATAATAATTTGTCTAATACGTAACCTGTTCGACTGTTCAGTTGGCGTTTGAATTTTGGCGGACACTAGACAAAATGTTTAATGTTACCCCGCGTATTCCTTTGATGCCAGACATTCAACGTCGGTGGACAATGTTTTATTAAACACGTTAATATTATTAATCCTTTATGGTTTCTGCGTGGATTAAACATAGGCCGTTTTATAGAATATGGGGAGGGGGGCGTCAAGCGTACGTACGCGGGGGGGGGGGGGGGGGTGCGTAATAAAAAAGTATGCATGCGTGGGGGGGTGGGTCAAGCTTTGCCAGATTTTTTGCGTACGTCCTAAATGGATGACCCTTAAGCCGAATTACACAATTCAGTAAGTATAAGATTGTATTGACTTTTTGTGCGAATGTTAGGCATGGAAGAAAACGACGTAGTTTATGTAATTCTCCAATTTTTCTGGACAATGACTTGAGAGTTTATTAGGCCAAAAGGACTGTGCATCAGTGGTTTTTTTTTTCAGATATGTGGCTATGTATTTGTTTTACAATTTTATAGTGGGGTTTTAGAAGTTTGTGAATAAAGGAGCTGCATCATATGTTTATGGAACATAGGATTCATTTTAGGGCAAAAGTTTTATTTCCTTTTTATATTTGTAAACTGTGTATTTTGGGGAGAGAAACATTTCACCTTTTTACGGATTACTTTATTAAACATTAACCACGATCAGTATGCAAGTTATTAACTCTATTCTTTGACAGCTGTTAAAGTTTAATGGGTAGTCTGGTTATACGAGACCTTAATTCTGAATTGTTTCATTTTATGAACAGTGAAATGAACCTTAATATGTTCAAATACAAGGAGCCTGTTGGGTCAAAATAAGATTAAAACTCACTGTGAGAAAATAAGTTGAAGATGTTTTAAAATTTAAAAAATACAACAAAGCAACATGAACAAGTGCAAAATAGAAATTATGTCTATTTGACAATAATTGAGATGCTTGACATTCAATATTTACACAAAATATTTAAGTCCGAATTGCTCATGTGATAACTCACATGAGAAAATCCAACTTTGAATAAATTTGAAATAAGTGTTTAATCAGAATCAAAGTCCAAGTTTCTCACGTGATATCTCACGTGAGAAATTAGAACTCTGCCTTATTTTCAAACATGGTTGTATGTAATGGAAAAGAATGTTTTCTAAGTTCTACTTTCTCATGTGAAAATTTAGATTCTCACGTGAGCAAAATCTGCTCACGTGAGAATCAGGTTAGTTTTTCCTTGGCTCACAAGATCTAACAAACTGCACACATGAGCCTGCAAAATCTACCCAATTTGCATACATTTCTAACAAGGTTCTCATGTGCAGCTTATGAGCAACTCATGTGAACTGGTGAGATTTTTCTGTACGGGTTGTGCTGAAATATACCCATGACGAAGCTGAACAATTACTGAGTAATTGTTTTACCATTCCATCAGTTGCTGCTGATTTTGCTAGGGAGAAAAATTCGTGGAAACCAATGCAATTGGATTTTCTTGAAGAAATACAATGCAGTTGTGTCAAATACAGACACAGTGAATTACTGCATACTAAATACGATTATAGAGATCTTATTTTGGTTAATATGGTTGCATGTTATCCCGTTAGTTTTCTTGTTATGGGAGAGTGTTCTAAGTATTTTGAGTGATCTGGACATCCAACACATGAGATAACCAGAGTATCGATAAATGGACCATTAACAGATTTTGATCTGACTGGATTTGCTTGTATCAAATCATTTAAATTTGCCAAAGATCTTCATCCAATTTGTTGTGTCTGGTTTGGTAAACATTTTTCAGAAAAAATGTGGGCACCAACAGTATTATTACGATGTAAAAATACTATTATTGTTAACAGTAAGTGAGGCAATTATATCATATTGTCCGCAGAAAGAAGTTTAGTTACCATAGCAAAAGAAATATTCTGATGATGAAAATCCTGATATAACTGATTTTGAGAATAAAATCACAAAAGATCTTGGCAGAAAAATAATTGGTAAATTTAACCAAGGAGAATCACATGATCATAAATGACATTGCAAAAGATTAATTAATGTATGATGTTGAACTCGATTTTATAATTACTGATAATTACTGAATAACAATGAATAGAAACACATTTGTAAGTCGAAACAATGTTAATTTATTAGACGGAACTAAATTAGGTAAAATTGTGAATTATAGTGATGGTGAGTCACTGCAGTTTATTCATTTATGATCTTCAATGCTTGCGTACATTTCGAAATATCTATTATCAATGATAAATAGAGTTTCTGAGTTTGCTGTCGGAGTCACTACAGATTTATTTTATATCAGCAAAAAAAAATACAGGATTGCTAGAACAACTACATATCGGCACGTTTGCATCTTGGGGCGAATGGAGAATAAAACAAGAAAATATACTTAATTATTCTGAATCCACCGACGTTGAAATTAAGAATATTTATTACCAAAAAAATCAAATATCAAAACTGTCATCAGCACCATCGGTATATGATCATGTAGCTAGACATAAAACAGTTTATTTCAATGGGTTGTGGTAAAACAACTTGTGTGATTAAATTATTCTTGAACAGATGCTCAGAAATAGTTGTTTTAACACCAACACACAAACTCCAAGAGAAATGAGAGAAAGAAATATTAAATCATGCACTTACAACAAAGTTTTCGATGGAAGGGAGATAAATAGACTCCTGAACGAATGGGAGAGAAATATATTCCAAGGATTATTGTTTGGGATGAAAAACCGTTTCATTAGAAACGTTCAAAATGTTTCTTGATTGGTTATTGACAAAAAAATACTGCTGTAATAATCTGCAGTGATCATGGTCAACCACCGCCTTTTGTTGGATTGTCTCCACATAAATGGTTGAGGAATTTTGAAGATTATTATGAAGAAATAACTGATGATCATAGAGCACTTGATCCAGAATTAAGAGAGTTTAAGAAATTAATCAGACTACAACCGAATAAAATTCAATATGAAATAATGCGTGAATTAATTTCAGAAACTCCTATTAACAATTTTCGGAATTTATGGAGACCAAATGATTTGATAGTTGCAAGAAGAAAGATAGTTTGTGATACACTTCAACAACAATTATTTATGTTACAGAAAGAATTTTTTAAAAATCTACCCGTACCATTGTGTTATCGACCAGCAGATCTGCAAAGACAAAATATTGACGTTGGTATACCAGGATCATCAGAAAAACACAATCTTGTATTAAAGGATACTGTTTTAGTTCCTGTCAATGTTGTTGAGAGCGTGTTAACTATGGACAAAACTCCATGGACGCTAGGATATGCAATGACAATTCATTCATCACAAGGATTAACCATCCCTGATACAAATGTTTGGATCGTAGATCAAATGGTCAAATTTAGTTTATCTCGCAGTGTCTTGAGTCAGAAGAATATCTCAGTTGTGGAGGGTTATCATACACTTCACAGAAAATAATGATCAAATTCAGGAAACTAATGATAATATAGTAAGAAAAAAAAGAGTTATAAAGAGTGTGACAAAAAAAAATAAGTACGACTTTGATCTCGATGCTGAATTTAAAACAATGACAGAATCATTGTGTGAGCTGTAACACAGTAATGTTGTGACAATATTCAAATAATAATCCATGACAGTTTACCGTAAATAGAATTAATAGTCTTGGTCATACACACGAAAATGTGATGCTGACCTGTCTTGAATGTATTGATGTCGAGGCCCTAGTTCACAAGAGTGAACATGGTGGTAATTGTGTGCCTTTAGGAATTACTAAATTGTTCACATACAAATCCACGCTGAGGAGCAGTTGAATCTAGTCTGTTGATTGCAGGTCTACCTGTGGATTGTACCACGCTAGAAATTTTATGTGTTGTAATACTCCAAATAGGAGCAGTCGCTCTTTTTTAACCACCTTAAAGTTCACCAGGTTCATATATATATATCTTAGAGTCACATTATCTAGTACTAGTTGTTTTGAAAAGTCACGTCATTGTATTGGTATGTGTTTTTTTGTAATTGCATTAATGGGTTTCATGGCAGTTGTTCAAGTAATATTATTATTTAGCGCAGCTATCACACTTGGTAATCTTGCAACCCATTTATGAGATCTCATATCTTTCTGAATTATTTCCTTCACATACTGATATCCAAATAACTGCTCAGCAAGTGTTTGATTAAATCATTCAACAATTGCCTGATCACGATGAATTGCTGTATGACCTTGTCTAATTTTGACATTGTTTTTTTTATCAGGAAAGATACTGCACCAAAAGGAGGCATTTGTGAAAGGAAACCATACACAGAACACAAACAATATGATAGCACGCAGGCTAATTTCAACTGCAATAACTCTGTCGTTTCTGATGTTATTCATAGGATAAACTAGTAGTGATTTCCAATAGAGAATTGCAGTTCCTCCGAATCTGGAGGGACATTTTCTTTCCCATGGACACGTGTTATCCGGTCTTGAAAAAGCAGCAAATTCCCTATCAATGTTTTGAAAAAATTGCAGTTACTCCGGATGTAGCCAATGCTCTTGTATGTACACAATATCTACCTTATTTAGTAACGAACAAAGATAGGGCGTTCCTGTCATAATGCCCTTCACATTCCAAGTCATCATGTTTAGAGTAGTCATTCAAAAAGTATAAATTACACTTGTATTCAGAACTGTATTTGGTGTACCAGATGTATTTGAAGATGGACAAGAAGATCTGGTCATATTTAAATAAGAGCAAGACAGTTTGTAAGTTGGAACTGAATTCCACGAATCTGTGCACTTAATGTCTCAATTTGTTTCTCGTTTACAGCTTGTAGATTTTCGATTACCATTGCCTGGCTCTTTATTATATATGCCATTGCATGTAGGTCAGATTCTAAATGCAATTCCAACTCCTTGCCTTGTCAATGCTCAATTTGAGTCTTTTAATTTTCTCATCCTTACTTCGTATTATCTCTTCCAAACGAACAATGTCCTTCCTCACTCTCTTCATTTCTTCCATAATAATTACACAACTGACGTGTAGTTCATCTTTTACAAATTGTTTCAGATCAATAAATTTTTCATAGTGCAAAATGGGAATGTTGGTTTCAACTCTCTTCTACAATTGCCTATTGATGCATTGCCTCTTGATTAGTATTATCACTCGACTGACCAGTTTCTTGCAGATTCATTAAGCAATTCAAACTGTCTGTTCCACTCAGCTTGCTTACATGCCTTTACTTTGCTAGTGTTACCATCACCCTACAAAAAATAAAATATTGCATATATGTTGATTTGTCTGCTGTTTTTTCTTTCACTGGAGCACTATCAGAAAGCGATGTCCTCTCCACCAGCTGACCAGAAGGATAACTGGGATAGCTGAGCCTACCAATATCATGTAAACAACTAAGAATAAGGCAAAGGGATGTAACATCAACAGACTACTCGATATCTCTCGCTTGAATGACTGCTTTTCTAATTTACCATAAGTAGTCTCTTATTTCTGCAAGAATACAGCGTTCTAATTGAGAAGTGCACGGTATATCACTATCTGAATCCTGGGTATTCTGAGCATCCTGGGTATTCTGAGAATCCTGGGTATTCTGAGTATCCTGGGTATTCTGAGAATCCTGGGTATTCTGAGTATCCTGGGTATTTTGAATATCCTGGGTATTCTGAGTATCCATTCTTGTCAATATAATCGTATAGCAATCATTAGTCCCTACTTTGTAGGAAATTAGTCAGAGTAAAGTACGCAATGCTGGCCATACTAGGTTTCCATTACATAAAGTGATATGTGTTCCTTTTAGTATTAGAATTAACATTAGCACATGCTGACACACTAGTCACAGTTAATGACATAGGTAATGCACATACTATCAATAGAACAGGTTACTAATCAGGCTACTAACCCACTGAATAATGAGTGAATTCAACTCAGCTTAAAATAGATGAAAAATATATACTCATGTATTTATATTGTAAATTGTTATTTGATGCATTAGACATACAAACTTGAAAACAAAAACCCATCAAGTATCAACATCCACAAACACAGTAGCACCAAACATAATTTATGTAACCTCTCCACATGTCTTCAACAGAAACTTCTAAAATACACGATAATGACACACCCTTTCATTGCCTGATACTTCAAAATGGTGCAAACAAAGGATAAAAGAAAGAAAAACTGAATTTCCTTGAAAAGTAATTTATACAAAACTATAGTACACATACCATTTTGCTCTCAAAGTATTCTCAGTAGAATTTCAACACTGGAATGAAAAACACTTCTCTTTACTCCTATAGATCTCTATAATTCACCGGACCTTGTACACATGGCGTCCACCTGGTCTGCTATCTTGTTCACAGTGTATAGGAGAGGTTAATTCAGAACCAGGACAGATAGGACATGGAGTGAGGCAGGGGTGCTTGTTATCACTATACTGTTCTCTGTATATGCAGAAATGATGATGATCTCTGTATACATGTATGCAGAAATGATGATGATCAGGTGATGGAAGAAGTAGAAGGAGGTGCAAGAATTGGAGCACAACTAGTCAAGTATGTAAGACTTGCATATGATCAAGGTATGGTTATTGGGTTGGAAGATATTGGATTAAAAAAGCGAATGGACTCCTTAAACAAGAAATGTAAGCAGTATGAGATGAAGAGAATAAGACTGAAGTTATGAGAGTATGTAGAGATGGAAACATGTAACTCAGTATCATAACTGATGAAAAACATGCTGAACAAGTGATAAAGTTCAGATATCTGCAAATCTTATTACAGAAGAAATTGGAAAGTGTTAACAATGATTTCTTAAAAAAGAAGATTGTCACAACCTCGGTATGGAGTGTAGCATTGTATGGATCAGAAACTTGGACTCTTGGGAAGGAAGCACGAAGAAAGAAGTTTTTGAGATGTGGACTTTGAGATGCATAGAGAAAGTCAGCTGGAGTGATAGGACATGAAATGAAGAGGTACTAAGTTTAGAAGGTGAAAAAAGAAGATTGTTGCAAGCAAATGGAAAAGATGGATGCCTCAGACCTGCAGTATCTCAGAAAATGACTGAATGACTGACTGACTGAATGAATGAATGAATATATGGTATATATTAGGTAGCAAACAATGATTCCTGATGTGTGGTATTATTAGAAAGAGGACACAGGAAATCTATCATGGTAATTATATGTCAGACAGACAGAATGACAAAGAAAAGATTAGTGTAAAAATATATAAATATATACAACAGCCAAGTTGTTGTAATGATTTGAATACATGTTATTATATCCTCAAATTCAGAGTTGCAGAACTCATGGTATTACATCCTTGGCATACCCAGGGCTGACAAATTCATGTTATTACATCATATGATGCCCATGGCTAAAGCATTCGTGTTATTACATCATATGATGCCCATGGCTAAAGCATTCATGTTATTAGATCCTTGGGATAACCAGGGCTGACAAATTCATGTTATTACATCATATGATGCCCATGGCTAAAGCATTCATGTTATTAGATCCTTGGGATAACCAGGGCTGACAAATTCATGTTATTACATCATATGATGCCCATGGCTAAAGCATTCATGTTATTAGATCCTTGGGATAACCAGGGCTGATGAATTCATGTTATAATATCCTTGGATATGAAGAATTCATGTTATAATATCCTTGGATATCAAAGGATGAAGAATTTATGTTATTACATCCTTGGGATACCCAGGGCTAAACAATTCATGTTATTATATCCTTGGATAATGATTCCAAGGATGAATAACTCAAGTTATAACATCCTTGGGATAAACAGGGCTAAAGAATTCATGTTATGTTATCCTTGGATATCCAAGACTGAAGAATTCATGTTATTACACACTTGGGATACCCAGGGCTAAATAATTCATTTTATTACATCCTTGGGATACCCAAGGCTGACAAATTCTTGTTCTTATATCCTCGGATATTCAAGACTGAAGAACTCATGTTATTACATCCCTGGGATACCCAGAGCTGAAGAATTAATGTTTAACATATTCTATTCTTGGATATCCAAGGCTGAAGAACTTGTGTTATTACATCTCTGGAATATGCAGAGCTTATGAACTCTGCTTCTCTGTATATGGGATAACTATATGTACAAATTCTTCTCCATAGCTGCTGGATGGACAGATAATGAAAGAGTTGTGATTTTTAATGTTTGAACTTTTTGTCTCTTTCAAAATCTTGACTTTTATGGCTTAAATACCATTTCAAGGTTTCTTCAGCAGTGTTCCCAATACTTTCTTTAATAAGGTTTTGTTTGCCCCTGGGTTGACAATGGGCAGAAAACAAATAATCATGAAGTAAATTAATATCACTGCAATGGAATCATCAACAACACTGCACCAAGAGGGTTCAACAACCATCATTTGTACACAAAAACATTGCATATTAGGTCACTGCTTTTTGCAGTTGTTTATTCACAACAAACAAGGTTCCTTTCTTTCAAAACCATGGAAACTGTCAACTTAAAACTAGATTAAAAAAAAAAAATTCTATTAGTAAAATACCGGTACCAATGCTGTGACTTCATTGCAAGTATTAATAAAACTTTGTCTCATCCTTGAGGAAACTACAGAGTGCCAATTCAGGAATTTTAAGTTCACTAGAAATTCTGGAACTCGCTTCTCAACAATAAACTATCTATGAATAAAAAGTTTTGTATTCACCTAGTACTCATTTTGCTTGGATGCCTTGCTATCTTTGTAAATGGGCAGACTACTTAGGTTAGTTTAATTATATTACTTGCATAGTCATATTTATAACAGTGTTTGATTGATCAAATGAAATGAGTTGACCTGACAGATGACAGTTCACTACTCGCTCTTATAAAGGTAGGATTTGCATGCCTTTTATCATTTCTTTTATTCTGCCCCTTTTGTTTGATTTAATACAAAAATACATAATTACTAAGACAATAGAAATACATAATTAATATGACAATAGAAAGCATATCTGCTTTTAAATGAACACAACAAATACTTCCAAAAGTCCTAGATCAAAACATGGCTGGCACATAATTAGATTCTTGCATAACTGCTCGTGGACATTTTTTAAGTTTGAGTATTAGAGGTTATGATGCATTTATGACGATTACACTGAAGCTGAATTAGAACTAAACATCAACATCACTTGATAAAACTTATATAATTGGTATTTATTTATTAAAGTGTTACAATCAATAGACATTAGCACATCTACTATATTGATTGAAATTTTGTCAAATATTGTTATTTTAAGTTTACTGAGAATGTTGTTTGAGAAGACAATTTAACAAAATATATGACTTATTATTAGCAGAGAATTTCGATATTATTTTTCAAATTCCTGGGAAACAAAATGAATAAAATGGGCAGTATATCAAGGTTTCATTTACAAATTTTGATAGCGATTTTCTTTGCATTCAACAAATAGGGACCAATGTTTATTTTGTATTGCTAGGTATGAAATGGGGTCCATTCCTGACCCTGCATTATAAGTATAATAACTGGGTCCATAAGTTATATGGCCAGGAGTTATATGGCACGAGTTATATGGCACGAGTTATCAAGCTCATGGTGTAATCATATGGATCATTGGTAGCAAACTTGGTGCTCCTTAGTCAATGCAACAAGAATGCCGTTGCTTCAGGAAACACTAAAAGATGGACAAATGGCATTTATATCTGTGCAAACTATCTTTAAAAGAACAATCATGATTGGCTAACCTTTCCTTGTTCTCATTATAGTGCCATGAAGTGGTCACTGAAGGCTGAGGAATCGGGGAGGAGGTTTACAATTCCCTCGGTAGTTAAGTGGTCACTGAGGAATGAGGGGTGGGGGGAGGTGGTTTACAATTTCTCCAGCAGTTTGGATGCAATACAATTAAAGGGAGAAATATTATTATTATTATTATTATTATTACCAATCATAAATATACAAAACAATATTTTATTGTACTGTAATTCATACAGACATTAAGAGATATTAATCTGATTCACTTACTGATTGTTGAATCCCAGCACATGTTTTGCCATGCTAACAGGAACAGTAATAAAAGCCATCCCCATAGGCTGACCATTTTTCTTGACTGCAAGCTTTACAGTGGTGAACGCCTGACCACGAAATTTTTTTTTGTCCAACTCAAGAAACTTTGTAAGACTTTCCACCGTTGTCCCTTGGCTTAAGTTACCTGAATATAAAAGAACAAAGGTGTTATGTACAGTAGTTTATGAGATTTTCACATTTAGCAGTTATTTTAAAATAAGCTTAACTTATATTTCTGAAAGAAACTGGACCATTACAGTTTTATTTTTGAAAGAAATTGTTTAATTGAAGAAGTTAATTCACAATCTTGGTTTCATATTTGGCTGCCCACAACGACAAGTGAGATCATAGTAAGCCTGGATGATCAAGTGTTGTTCTTCATGTATCCAACAACAATTACTAGTTTAAACTTCTTGTCAAAATCAACTGTATAATAATAATAATAATAATAATAATAATAATAATTTATAGAGTCTGACCCATTTAGTTTAGGGCTATTCTCCGCTGGGGTCTTTGTAAGTAAAATATATAACAATCTGCATCATATAACAAACAATAGTATTTAAGATTTATTTTAACCTCTTTAATACTATAAATCCTTAATTCTATTATAATCTATTAGTAACACGTACATACTCATATTATCGCTTCTTAAATACTGTAATATTGTCTTTAGATTTTACATGCAGTGGAAGGCTGATCAACAGCACTATGCCAGAATACTGGAAGTTTTTTTAATTTTCTATGTTTTTAGTGGCAAAGGGTCTCTAAATAAATGCTGAAGATATGCAAGAACTTCCATGTGAAAACCAATTTTTTCATATAGTCTTTAGTAATGTCAACAAAGCTTTTGGCAAACGTACAGTAGATGCATAAAATTAATTCATCCTGTCATTTTACTTAGTTTATATCCTGTCAAGATGAAATGGATATACTTTCCCAATACAGATGAACAATAATCCATGGTTTGAAGAATATATTAACTGTAGTACAGAAAGCGAGTTTCTGTAGGTACACGTTATTTAATTCTGATTTATATTTAGATTTATAAAAACAACTTCGTCATAGAAGAATACACAAGGAACTCTGGCTGTGTTTTTTCTCTGCTTCATTCATGAAATTCATGAATTGTTTGTGTGAAGCATTTTCAATGATACTCTTTGGATCATCTGAATTTTGTGATTGACAGTGATATTGATCCTGTGCTTATATAGACTGATATTTATGTGTTTTTACTCATTAGGACACTATATAATTTGTTTGTTCATTTAACCTGGACCAAATTATTCTTGATGAAGTAGGTAAGAATGGTTATCATCAATGCAAGTTGAATTAATTTCTATTCATTACAGAAGCATCTATCTAAACTGCCCAGTTTCTAATCTCCCATTCATATAAAAAATCTTAGAAAAGGTTGTTCTATCCCAGCTTGTTTCTCATCTAAATTCAAAGTCTTTTTAGCAATGTACAATCTGCATATCGCCCTTGCCACAGTACTGGAACTACTTTTCTAAAAGTAGTTAATGACATATTTCTCTCTTCGTTTGATAGCAGAAAGATTACAGTCTTCACCCTCCTTGATTTGTCTGCAGCATTTGACACAACAGACCATGATATATTATTTCACCATCTCCAGCATGTATTTGGCATTCATGATACAGCCTTACTGTGGTTCAAGTCCTACTTGGTCAACAGGACACAAACTGTATCTGCAAATGGAATACACTCCAGCCCAGTTGATCTATTTTGTGGTGTTCCACATGGGTCTGTTCTTGGACCAGTTCTCTTCATTCTGTACACTCAGTCGCTCTCAAGTATCATATATCATCATCCAGTGTCTCACCAGTTGTACGCTGATGACACCCAAATATACAAATCTAGCCACCCAACTGAAGTTGATGCTACCGTCCAAGGTGTAGAGAGGTGCATTTCTGATGTAAAATCATGGATAACATGTAACAAGCTGCAGATGAATGATGATAAAACTGAGGCCATTCTGATCACGACACAAAGACTTTCTCATTCACATCCTTTACCTCAAACAATAAATATCAGCAACACCAACATTAAATTCACACAATCAGTATGAAACCTAGGTGTTACTCTGGACAGTACTCTCACATTGCACCAACATGTCATGAACATATGCAAGGCTGCATATCTTGAGCTGAGATGCATTAGCTCAATTTGCAAATATCTTTCAGTTGATGCCACTAAAACACTTGTGTGTTCATTAGTACTTTCAAGACTGGACTATTGTAACTCAATACTGTCTGGTTCATCTCAATATCTACTCCAGAAACTTCAAAAAGTTCAAAACACAGCTACTCGGATCATACTTAGAGTACCACGATCAGAGCACACCTCCCCGCTGCTCTGTACCCTACACTGGCTATCCATTCGATCCAGAATCAAACACAAAATTTGTTCTCTGTGCTATGTTTCACTGTCAGACTCTAGTCCAACATACCTATCTGATCTCACTCATGTGTACACACCAGCAAGATTCTTACGCTCCTCTTCTGAGAATCATATACTGATTATTCCCACTATGAAAACAAAGTCATATGGACAGCATTCTTTTGCATACCAGGGCCCAGCAACGTGGAATGAATCGCCCACTGAACTTAGACACAAAGACACAGTGATCACATTCAAGAGTGCTCTCAAAATTCACTTATTTCAATTGCAAGAACAAACTTAAAGACCTAATAATGTTTCCTACCTGAAATATTCTCAGCATGCTTTTGTTTTTAATGTTTTTCTAATTTCATAGTGTTTCTTTTTGTAATAATATTATTATACGTTTTTTATCTTATAGGTGTTGTCTAATGTTGTAAAGCACTTTGAGCTTCTAAAGATTAGGCGCTATACAAAGTCTTCATTATTATTATTATTATTATCTATTAATATCTGAACTTGCTATATATGTTTTGGTCCATTTATATCTTAAGTCCATAATATAGCAACCCATTGTAACAGATAATCATATTAATGGAATTTCCTTATTTATAGTTGTAGTAAATGTATATTTATTGTATTTGCAGGGTGTAACAAAGCAGGAGAAATGTATTTATCTCCATTTACCAACCTTGTGCACAATAAAACCCAATTTCTTAAAAAAAAATACTGGACTTGCATTTTCTATACTGTGATACAAAGGCAAGTGCTGTCATGTACATCGACAAACCAAATAAAACAAAGCATTAACATACTCAGACCAGTATAAATAGATGGATACAAATTTACCGCATGGGCTTCTCTTCATGATTTAAGTCAGTGCGAGTAATCTGCAAATGACGCATCATGAACTCTAAGAAATAACATACGGGACTTTAAGCAAAATTATTAAATTAATTTCATCTTTTTAAAGAGATAACACCACCATTTTCATTCCATTCATATCATTTTCTTTATGATAATTAATACAAGATATGCATGATTAATGGAACATGGATGCATGACCAGACTATATTGTATTGAATTAAATCAAAAAAATCTGACATGAACCCAGTGTCAATTTGCTACATAAATTTTTACTTGGCACTATTAGTATATAGTACAATATACAGGATACAAATATATTTTATATAAATGTAACAAAAGCAGAAACACTGAGACCATTAGATACATATTTGTAATGCACTGACCCTGTTGTCATGATTTTTTTAAGTGTCAGTAATAGTATTTCTCAAAATAAAAGTCAGCTATTTCAATTTTGCATAAAGGTGAATTAACTGCTTTGAAAATAGTTCACTTTAAATTGGTACGGCAAGATATACGTCTAATTTCATTTTGTTTGCATACCGAATGCTATTATCAATCAATTTCTTTCAATGCAGTTTTTAACTGTAAACATACTAAGGAATGATGAGAAATATTACTTCACCCACTGTAAATATCACATTTAAATCTAAATGAGCTATAATTTGATCTGAACTGGTTGAATCAAATTGCACCCATTCTAACAACTTTGCAAACATAATACTCTCCCAAGACAGTACATATGATAAAGTAAACACTGAATTCCAATTTCTTACTAGATCTTTATATTACTGTTAAACATAAACAGACTGAAAATAACTTGTAAGAAATTAAATAAGTTCATATCGTTCACCCGAATACTTAGTTAAGGGCTATTGGTAATGTGAATAGTTCTAACAGGGTGGGTGGGTGTGGTATGGCCAAATATCACATACAATACAAAATAAATGAAAGTTATAATTAACTTAAAAACTGTAATTTAAACTTGCAGGTACAGTCTGTTTTGTGGAAAACCTATTTATATGAGCTAAAATTGGCAATTTGATCATACAGTGTATGTGCAATAGATCACAGCATTGAGATAGCATAGAGCTACTACACTGTAATAACAGTGCTGATGCATGAATGCTACGCAAGATCTCTTGCAACAAGCATTAGATTTTTCAAATAAATTGGACTTTGTGTACAATGCATTTGGCTAACATGATGATGCCATGTAATGGTGGCTGCCATATTGGTCTTCTTCCAGTCCACCTGGTCTACTGAATGACAGCCACTTTACATGCATACCTGTAACATGATGGCCATCCAACTTTCCATATTAAAAGTGCAGCTGTGGTCAATACTGTTAATGGTGAAGAAAATTTAGAAACATTATTGAAATAATACTTTGAAATGACTTATTGGCTTGTTTAAATTTGCTTCTTTTCCTTTCTTCATTCACTACATATAGTTCTGCAAATAGTAATTTACCAAAGTCTATATCTTTGGGAATTATCAGTCCTTTTTTCTTAATACCAGTCTAAAGATAATGAAAAGTGCTTGACATTAGCTAATTATCCAAAATAAAATTTGTATGTATGCATAAATGGGACATATATTGGATTTGCTAGTAAATAAGAGAAATATAATTGTAGTGATGGTATGTGTTTCCGCTAGTGTGTGAGAAGGTACTTCCCGCAAGCACAAGTTTGAATTAAGAAAATTTTAACCAAATTGCAAACAGATCAGGTTGGTTATATGAGCAGTTGCATTCCTTAGAGTGCACTTTGTTCCATTCTATTGGCTGTTATGATTGTCACTAAGCATGAATGGTCGACTAACTATATTTCAATATGCTTAGTGATAATTAATATGACATGTTTAAAAGTATACACCCATGTGCTTTTCTACACTGGATTCTACAGTGTGTCAAATAAGTAACATGTAGGGAAAGAGTTGATAATTATTTGTATAATTATTTGGATACATATTCGTGGTAATTGAGTCTTTTTTCTGTATTTGTCATAAACATTTATTGTTTTGGGTCTGACATTTGAACACTGGGTAAATTATTATTTAATATTGTGCAGTGTGGTCATTTGTGACATGAGGTGCTTTAGAAATCAGGATACAAGGAGGTAGCTTAATGAAGTTGTTAGTCTACACAAATGAGAAATGTTAGACCAAAATCTTACAATTTATGTCTAGCCTTAAACCATTTATTTTAGGATAACAAGTGGTTAGAGATTTAGATCCAGGACTCATTAATTAATAAAGTATTGAAAACTGAATTACTAATTGTGGTAGAAAAGACTGAATGATGTACAGCATATACAGAAAGACATGTGAGCAGAGAATGTGAAAATGTTCCAGACTGTTAATTTTGGGTTGTGCGAAAGTTGGAGTCTAAAAAAATTTATTATTATTAATACAAAATTGCATGTAGAATTTTGTCACTGTCTTCATCATAAAATGTTTCATATTGCGAGCAAAGGCCTTCCTACCTTTTTTATTGGAACTACTCTTCAGGCTGTTCATGACTTACAAAAATCCATTTTATTTGCAAACCATATATGCAGAAAAACAGTTTATGTTCAATTCGTCCAAGTTTTATATTATAAAAAATCCACTTCTTGTCATTAAATGGATTATTCAAAAGTGTAAATGATTTTTCTTTTACACTACACACAGATTCCATAATGCTGTACACCCTCAAATTCTGAAGTAAAAAAAAAGTATGGATTTTTTTATTATAAGTTATTCTTTCACACACTCACTGATAAATATTCAGTGATACTTAAATGGAAAAAAAAATGGGACGTGGTTATTTTTTACCTTAAGTTTTAGCCATTCCTTCACAATGACTCATTGTATGAAAGTACCAATTCCTAACCCACCTGTATCGTCAAGATACTGACTGAACTGTGCATTACCAATAGCACTCAAGTCAGCAATACACGTATTTTTGTTGTTGAAAATGTATAAATAAAAGCGTGAACGAAGAAAGATATAATAACAGAATGCTTGCCTGTCAAGTAATTTAAAGTTTTCAAAATAAAAAATAAAAAAAATGAAATCATACATAAATAAAGCCGGTATACAAGGGGTCTCTGTGAATTCCAGATTTTACCCACATTCCGGATTTTATAAACAAAATAAAAATATCTTAAAAATGTATTACTGCCTATCACGAACTTAATTACCTATTACAAACTGACGAGTATATGCCATTTCAAATGTGTGCTTGAATTCCTCCTGCTCTTCTCTTTGATAATCTGGCAGAGAATAATAAAACTCTTAGTTGGCCAGCAGTCGAGCTCCTGTTACCGTTACTTGTTGCCTAAGATTTGTTCTCTTTGTGAAATACCGCTACTGTGCGCATTTAGACGCTTAGAATTCGAATACCATTTCAGCTATGTAAATGATTTCAAGCACTTTAACGATGCAAATGGCACAACTTATGCGTTCAAAAATAACACGCCAGATTCGGTACCGGAAGAATTAGTTTTCTCGGATTTACGGAGTCTGTAAATACATTATTTAGATTTCCCAAAGTTACAATAAAGATTAAAGTTTATGTTAATAAAAATAATAAATTTCTATCACCAATGACCCTAGATTTCACATAGGGCTATCACACATATAAATTCAGTGGAAGGTAGATATTAGTTGGCAGTAGCGGACTTTGTGCGACAGGTGCAATCGCTCACAGGGGCTCTTATCGTTGCTTACAATATAACTATCAGTCATACATAGTTTGCTCAAAACAGATTTTAATAAAGCAGATGTTTTTAAAATAAATTTAATTTAAAAAAAAAACAAACATGTATTTTTCTATGAATATTTCAAAGAGATTCTCCATTGATTTAGAAATTAAATTGGGGGGGGGGGGGGTTGTCATCAAAATACCCCATATCTCCCAACCTTCGAAACACCCCAAACCACTCCAAACCCTCTCATTACGTACATACAGAAATAAAATAAAAATACATTTTATTTATATAATTAACTTAAATTACATGAAACATCCCAAAGCACTCCAAACCCTCTCGTGAGCGAGATATAAAGTTAATGAAACTTACTGTCCTTTATTTTTTCTTAGGAGTTGAATTATTATATCAGTAGTATCAGGATAATTTTCCTCGACTTCGAAAAGGCGCAAAATTACTTGCTCGAGAAGAACTGTATTCTGGCCTTGTGGTTCCTGTCCTTTGGAATGCGTTACAGATTGCATTTTCGTAACTCTTGCCGTCAGTGGCTTTATTCAAATTGTGAAAATTTCTCGTCTGAAGAGTTTGCATTGTTTCGAAATGTTGAGAGTTAATAAACATGCAGCCAGTGTTTCATTAATGAAATTGAACTTCCTTACAATTACTCTCATGAATTAAGCCGATTAGTATAGGTAATGTACAAGCTGATCAATAGTTACAAAACTTAGAACCTAAAAGATATAAAAATTCATGAAATCTTCCTTAGACATGCGAATGGTGGATCAACGGGTAGGTACCCAAAATGTTGTTGTTGTGGGGTTTAACACCATTTTTCAGCACACGATAGGCTATACATGGCGGCCAGTATTAATGGTGGAGGAAGAACCCGGGAAAACCCCGGAAAGAACCACCGACCCACGAGAAGCTACTGGCAAGCTTTCTCACATGCCCGCATAGGCTGAATCCGAGACTCGAACCAGTGCAGACAGAGGTGAGATGGCAGTGATCTGTAACGGAGAGCGCTTTAGATCACTCGGCCACTCGGGGGCCCCTACCCAAAATGTATCATAGTTTAATAACTGTACACAATGTGGAACATACAATCCCGAAATCAGTAGAAATAAACTATAAAATACTCAAGGTACTCAAATACATAATTTGTAATATTATAAATATAATTATATTGTGTTATTGGCGTATTTAAACAAAAATTAAAGTATGTTTTGTGAAATACTAATAATATATATTATTAATAATCTGTAATTTCTTCCTCGTCTTCTCCTAACATGTCGGCGAAGATGGGTTTTTACTGGGGTCAGAAACGAATCCCGTCGTCTTCGCCAGGAATGCCTTCTACAAACACGATTGAATCGCCTTAACGTTCTCGCAAGAGGCTGTACGTCGATTGCCACTCTTTGTAACACCACACGACCCGTTGTTTATGTTCGATCAAACGTTTGACAAATTCTGTTTTGCCTGAACTTGTAGGCCTGCCAATTAACATGTTAAAGGAATGGCGAAGATACAAGGCCTCCAAGCGGGCACGATCTAAATGTTCTTCGATGACTTTGAAAGAGGGAGCAGAGACAGCAGATGTAGCCATAGTGCAATGAATGTCACGTTTGACAGACAATAAAAGAGTTTTTATACTTTTTTCAGGACACGTTTATTTTCTAAAATGGATCAACACGAAATACAAAAAAATACATAAAATCCAAATGGTTAAGTACAACGATAAAATACACATCGAAATGATCAAACTGGAATATAAGCAAGTGATTGTACAACATGTTTATGGTATCAGAGGTGTCCTAGGGACAGTGTGTAATGTTCTGAAAGTCTCTACATTGGGTGCAGTCACAGAGGTGTCCTCCCAGAATGGCCTTACGGGAATGTCCATGACACTCCTGTCCTGAAGGGAGTGGTTGTCCTCGGTGACGGGTTCTTCTTCTGGCACTGTCACTAACACATGTTTAAAAGTTACTATTTTCATTGCACGTTTGAACTGAGGATCACAACTCTTGGGCATAATTGGCTACTTCTTTAATCCAAGCCTCGAAACCCCAATTATTTCAGTTATGTACATCTGTCCAGTGAGGGTGTAAGTCACAAGCTGCACACACATCGTCGTACACATCTTCAGTACCTAAAAGTTGACGAATCTCTTTTCCCATATAGGTCGAGAAGTATCCAGAATTCAAGGCTTTTAACAAAATGAGTTTCTCGTGTTCATTTAAAGGACCACTTTCATGTTTTATTTGGTGCCAAGTACTGTTCGCAAAGAGTCCACAAGGAATCGGCTGGTAAACGAAATCCCAGAAAGGAAGTCACTAAGACACACACCACACGTCGACCCCAATTCAATGGAGACAGTTCTCGTATAAAGTGTTAGTAATTCTCCACCGTTTGAATACTCTCATCAATTTCCTTCCACGGAATCTGTTGTATCACCACTGATAAAGGTCGTGGTATGGTAGCCAGTTTTTATACCTCTTTTTGTCGGAGGCAATAAGTGTACGTTCTGCACAGAGATACTCGTACTCCAGTGGCGAATAGTATGGTTTAATCACTAACTTTCACATCACAATACACCGTTTAGTAGTTTCCTCTTGAACTGAGTTTAAGTTGTGTAAAGGAGTTTGGTAACCCTCTAACTCTTCCTCTGGAATTCGTAGCAGTATGTCTACGTTATAGTAAAAAGAAGCAGTCGCAACAAACCAATCCTTCTCTCCCACATCCATTTTAACAATGTCTGACCACCGGCTCACTTTCATTTGAATCAATCCTCTTATAGCATTCAGGTACTAGTGGTTTAAACATTGGTGACGTGACGGATGCAGTGGTTCTTTGCGTTTCACTTGCATTTCGACCAGCTCTCGGTAAATGAGTTCTCTTAACTCCACTTGCAAACCACGAATGTTCTCTTGTAAAGTATCCATGTTCATGTCAGTCAGTAATTATATCCACGTTAGGGGTCGCTTCCTATTGTCCTATTTATTTAAAATCTTCTCCTAGAGCGAAAGTAATGAACATAGTGAGTAATTTCCGTCCACTGCCGTTCAGTGTAACGGTATAGAATGGCAATAAAATCTTCTAATGTACACGGTCTAAAGCGGAATAATCGGATGATCGCAGACTTGATCCAGAGAAATCTGACGAGTACGTTGACTTTTTCATCTTTCTCTTGTGAATTTCGCGACACAAAAGTTATACAGTCACCAATTGAGATTTTGCTCAGGCAAGTCCCTGCCAAACATCCTTGTAGCTCTTCTATTGCATTTCGATTGGTAATCCTTGAATATTACTTTTAGAATGTGGTTTAAATACTTGTCTCGGTGTTGTCCAATGTTTGACTCCTTGCCAAGCTGGTATCTTAAACGACATGGTATGCCACTTCAATGACTAAAGACCCATTAAAGGTAGGTAGTAACAATGAGGAGACCATAGAGCATGTTCCAAGTAAGCCAAATCTTTCTGCTCCCACTCGTGAAGTGACACACCGCAACTGAAGCACTTAGCTTTATCCCCTGTGCCCAAGTGGATAATTCTTCGGGGGTAGGTCCTCCCAGATATTTAGGCCATTTTCTTGGAACTTTTGGAATCGACTTTCAAAGTCGCATTATTCAGGCAAATGTACAAGGAACGAATATTCGTCCTTCACAGGCTTATTTCGATGAGGGTAGGGTGAAATCCGCAGAAAGTTTTCTCCGGGTTGGATGACAATCGTAGGGTGGTAGATGCATGTTTTCACGTGGAGGGTGACATTGACAATGAAAACCAGTAATGTGATAATATGTTCTGTAACGAGTGGCATCGCTTTCGCATCCATCAGGTTGGACACGCACAACATCACATTTCATGGTAGGTGTAGAGGTATTAGTAGTAGTCATAGCAAAGTTCCCATGATGTGATACTGAATCGCTGAGGTCACAGCGTACGGCATCGCTCTCATCGCAAGGCACAGCATCGCACTCCACTTGAGAATCCCCGAACTTGAATGATGTCTGTTGAAAAGTATTCATCTTTTTTCGCTTGGTCTTGGTTGTTCCAATGAACTATTGGTCTTTGACATTGTCCCTTTTTATATGCTGACCAATATCGACGTGACCGTACGGTAAAATGAAGTGATTGGGAAGCCGCACTTGCTTCTGGCACACGAGGTTATACAATTTTTCCAAAGACCGACTGACAATTTGGTGTGTGGGTAAATGTACAATCTTGTGGTCACTTTAAAGTTTCCATCCTGTCCTGACTGCAAGGCTTCTTTCAGTATGCCAAAGCTCACCACTCAACTGTTACGATAAATGAGGGTAAATCATTTCACTTTACACTCGGTGTGCACTTCTCTTTGTTTGTTCCGGTATTCCTAGCCGTAAATTTTGTGACCTCCACTAGCAAAACTTAGAATCTTGTCGACGGGAGGGCTCGTCCGTCCAGGCTCCGCAAAGGTCTCCTTCGGTTTTAGGGTAACAGTGATCCAGGCGATCGATGCAGATGCAACTGTCCGTCTCAAAGTACAGAATGCGATATGCTAAGTCCTAAAACTTCGTACAATTTTAAGCGAGCATGGGCTGTCACGTAAGCCGCAATGATGACATTTCCAAATTTGTCGGCTTCTACAAAATCAGTTCTTCTTCGTAATTGACTAAGATCAAGTCCTCACGAAGGACATCCCCGTGTTTCATGTATTTGGATTGTCGTGAATCATCTGGAAGAAGCGAGAATGTTCTGTCAAATACTCTGTCTTGGGTAAACACGGTCGTTTTGCTCCACAAGCAATTTAACATCACTTTGGCAAACGATCGCCTTCATTCCTTTTTATCGATGTGGTCTAAAATGACGCCCTCCTACTCCCAGTATTTCTCTTTGAATTACATTTGGTCTTCGGGAGTGTGGCACCAGGAAGGATAGCCGCTGGTTTCTTGTTTCAGTTTCAAAAAGGCATCCACGTAGTCTGCGAAAATGCCTTTCTGAGATTGGTCACCCTTGTGGTAGTTTTGTATCTTGGGAAAGTGGCAAATTTCGTACACTTCTAACAGTTGGTATCCCAAGTCCATTTCTTTAAACAATTCCACTCTGACCCACGTTCCCGTTCTTCATGGGTGTGCTGACAAGGCTGGTCTTGATTGCACGTTTCGGCACAAGTACGACACAAGGGAAACATCGGTTTTGTTGGCAATGCTGAGGTAAAACAAGATGGTACAAGTCAGTGGGAGGCAAGACTTTGCATTTAATCAATCCTTCGTAATGTCGAATGTTGTCCAGGTCGATGTGCTCGGTCAGCAATTGCAGGTACGCTGCGGAAAATTGACAATATTTGCACACGTAAGGATAAAGCGAACACACGTTTAAGTATTTGATGTCTTCTTCTTTCTCCTCGTCGGCGTAGTACAGCAAACAGGTGGCAGTAGTCCGTCCTCCGTAAAACTATACCGCAGATTCAGTGGGTCCATCAGCTTATAACTTTCCACGATGCGTTTGAACTCGGGATCGGTTTTCAAACGGTGATCGTACTCGTATTCCCACATTTCCACTACTTGGCATCCTTGCTGTTCTAACGTCAAGTGGTCCCGCACAAGTCTTCCATGGTACGTTGTAAAACTGATTTTTAGTGTCACGTTGAGGGCAGCAAAGGGGACATCTGTAAAATAAGCAACAGTTAAAGTCGTATACGATCTTGGGGTTTTCTAAGTCTCAGCCATCTACAAAGTACGTCCGATGTTCTTTTCGCCTGCGTCTTTGCGCCATGTTGAATCTATCTGTCTTATTTGTCGAACAAGTAAGGTATCCAGCGTAGGGCTTTGTCCGAGTATCGACGTTTGACAAAAGTGGTCGCTTGAGGGCAGATAACAACAAGGGTGTTTTGGGGCATGAATCGTTGGCGGTATACTAAAGAACACGCTCTGTCAATGGTACACGTTTATTTCATAGGATCGATCCCTCCGTGTTCCATGAACAGTTCTCGAATTTGTCCACAGCAACGCCGTAAAATGTCCACGTCGGAATTACAATACTTTAACATTTCTTCCTGAAAGTCGAAGCGGTCCGAGGCGTGAGTCTGGTACAAAGCTGAGAGAACTTCTCTTTGTTCGGTGTGCATGTTGTCGGAGTCGTAGTAGTGAGCCTCAGGCAAATGGGATATAACGGCGTGTTAACTGGCTTCGGTATTGAAAAAGTGTGGAAAATAGCTTTTGGCCATTTCTGTCATTCCAAACGTTTTAAGCATTCGACTAACAAAAGTGCGCTGACAAGCAGGGCAATGAACTCGTTCTTGTCCTTCGTCCAGACAGGATTCAGAAGCCAAACATCACGAGCATTTCGATCCACAATGCCTGTGTTGCTCTCGATTGTTATAGCCATAGTCACATTTCTCACAGCAATAACCGTATCACAGGAATGGGGCGATACTGTGATGGCATCGAAATGTTCATCGTGATAATAGACGTGAATGTATTTTCCGTCTTTGAAGTCTTTGCCTCGAAACAATAGAGGTCCACGCACTTCTTGAGGGTGTACTTTCAAGGTGTAGCGTGGAGCCAAGATGTTTTGCAATTTTTGCATTTCAGGAATGCCACAGGGTGTGTCTTTGGACAGCCCTGCTTGCTGTAACATGAGTTTTGCTTCTCTTCGTGTTTGACTCGGCTCAATTTATGAATAGTTTGCCAGGCTCTTTTCTATTCTACTGTGTCGTTCTTGTCGGCATACGTTCGTCCTACGACGATGGCACGGGATAAACACATCTTGTCTTGAGGGTTGTTAATTCGGACGAGACTCTTCTTGGTGCTGAGAAGGTCGTCCACCAATAACACCTTTTTGCATCCTGTCCTTTGGGGAAGAGACAAGTGGGTTATGGACAGTGTTGCTTTTCCATCGGTGATGTGAAACTTGTCGTTGGATTGTTGCACTTGCTGAATCTTGTCAATGACTTTGGAAGGTGTCAATTCTGCAGAGGTGCTAAACTCGATCCAAACGGGGGACTTGATGAATGGAAAGTCCCAAGCGATCGTCTTCTTTGGCTTGACATTGCCGTTTCAGTGTGGTTAACAAAGAATCCCACACCTCGTTGATGAACTGCTTTGCTTTCTCCAACGGTACTTCGGACTTGAAACCTTTAAACTTCATCGTGTAAGTGTAATCCGTAGTTCAAAATTTTCTAGAGGAGCGCTTTTTCGTCTCTAGAATGTGGTAGTAGTTTAGATGTGTTAATTTTGATGGACTTTGGTTGAGTGTAGAATCTCTTGTTCTGGATTCTGCCTTACGCGTGTCATCTTCCAAATCGCTGGCATGAATTTGAGCCAAGACGTCAGCTACTGTGTGAGGCGATAAATCACGTTTCTGCCTCTTATTCTCTTCTCATTTCTCCACGAAATGATGCAATCATTTCATCTTGAATGATTGATGTTTATCAGTCTATGTCTGTATGTTGTATGTGTTGTATATGTCTATGTCCCGTTCCCGCCAAGTGTTCTAGGTTTTTCCCCGCTGTTTTATCAAATTGAGGTCAGCCCCTTGCTACATTGTTGCCAATCTTCAGTACTGTGACCTCACCTCACATGTTTCATTCCTATTCTCCCTATACTACCCCACTTTCCCTTGTCCGTATACAGTCCCAATATTCCCTATGTTAAATTCCCATTGTCCGTAAACGTTCCCAAGGTGGTCTGAAAATTCTTGTCCGTAAACGTTCCCAAGGGGGTGGGTGGGTCTGTAATGTATTTTCCCATTGTCCGTAGGGTATCACACTATACTACTTGTACGTAACGAGAGCGTTTTGGTTGATTCAAAGGTCTGGGGTGCTTCGGGGTGTTTCGATGGACCGATTTTGGTGGCCTAATTTCGTACGGGACCAGCACAGCCCTAAAACCACTGCTGAGTTTGCTTGTATTTTCTTTCCCTTCTATGGTCCCGCGAAACGCCTTTATGCAGATACTTACTGAACATACTATGATCACAGCTTTCTTCGTTTCTTCCCTCCTGTATTCCTCGATATCATACATAGCCGGATCATAGATAATATTTTGTTCTGCGCGTCTTCAACGTAAAGCAAAAGACGATTTTTTTAAACAAGTAACCTGAATTTGGAAAAAAAGAAGTAAATTGGAATACGCAGTCCGACTGGTTGATTTTAAAAAGAAAACAGATTTACAAGTGAGTATGGCTAATTTGCTTTTAAAGTACCCCCAATTTTACATCATGATCGTCATTTACAAAACAATTGGCAATCGTGGATGCTGATGATCACAGATGGTCTGATGGTCACAGTCACTGCAGCACATGTAGTTCTATTTCTAAAAAGGGCAAATCCACTCTCTTTTCATCAAATATTATCCCCACTCCATTTCGACTCCCCCCTCCAGGTACGAGCTTGACACGATGGTCAGAACGGGAAATCCGTAACATATGTATTCTTGTAAGCCGTAGGAATTTTGGTTGTTACACTACACAGACATACACACACATACACACACACACACACACACACAAGCGCGCGCGTAGTATTGTTACGACTATATGGTCTTAAACTCTGTAACAGAAAGAAGCGAACCTACAAGTTTGTACAACTCAAGAAATAATTTAATTCTCTAAGTTACAAAAAATGACAATTTAAGACAAACCTGCAGTATTGTGAACTAAATTTAAAATAATCCCACAAGCTCTATCACAAGTCAGTAAAATAGAATGTTACTGTAATTGATATTATTTGTAAATTTGACCTGTGACATATCGCCTTTAACCAGACTCATGAGACGAGGCTACCATCTATGATCCTCCTGCGTATAGTTCCATGAGCACAATATAGTACCATGTTCATGAACTTACACCAAACGTTCTGTACCCGTATTCTCGGCGGTAAAATGCTGAATTAAAACGCAGTGATAAGAAACATTATCCGATGAAGGTTCTAGAGACACAAAATCAAGGATTCTAGATAGGATTGGCCGTTCTAGGAAGTATTCCTAATTGAAGAAGATATGAATAATGTCATTTGCTATTCTTTTTTTCTTTGCCTCTAAAGGTGCGTTACTGTAATCAATATCTGAGAGCCGACACTATTGTTTTATGCACCAGAAGGTACGAATGCGATTGCTCAGCGGGCCCTTTAAGAAGTGGCCTGTATACACGTCTTCATACACACGCAAATATGTAATCATATATGTATCAAATGAATATTTGCAACATATCATGTATATACAGTGA
This sequence comes from Sinohyriopsis cumingii, assembly GCA_028554795.2. NCBI lineage: Eukaryota > Metazoa > Mollusca > Bivalvia > Unionida > Unionidae > Sinohyriopsis > Sinohyriopsis cumingii. The sequence goes on from CM068838.1 coordinate 60,649,018, forward strand.
TCCTTATAAGCAGTTCTTTGCTAAGTCCTTTATGGGGGCGATCGTTAAGATCGTTAAATACAAGCATAGGGAATAAACCGGCTTAGCTTTTTATTGTCAGTACTCTCATTTACAAAATGATTGATGATCAGCTTATGCCAAGTTTTTACAATGGTGTGATGCATCTATCTGACATGCAATTAAACTGTTTTTCGTTTTAGTTTTCTAGCTGTTCAGCTAAAATGCTAACAGTTATTGGATTTTCTTTCTGATGTTATGGCTTACAGACATTAAAATACTTGGTGCATTTCCAACAATAATCGTGTAGCACTTGCTATCAATGTAAACCAAGCGCTTAAAGAGAAGCATGTCCGTTATTAAGTAATGTATGAATCGATTGCGTGCCTTTTCATTTTTTCACAGGCAACCGTCATATGTCCAATCAAGTGATCTTTATGCATCCAAAACTTGTAATCATGCCGATCTATTCTTGCAATTTACTAAGATCTGCATAATTATTCCGCTACAATTACTTCATTCTGATTCATATGATTTGGTTTATTTCTGTGGAAAAAATCTAATTTTGTGATCAATATCTGACTTAAATGCTTTGTGCAAAAAAAAACTGCTTTGATGAAAATAAGCCCATTAGTGAAAATCCCTTCTGTTTAGAATACATTCATTAGTCAAAATCCCTTCTGTTTAAAAGCTGTCCATTAGTCAGAATCTCTTCTGCTTAAAATAGGTCCATTAGTAAGAATAATCACTCCTGTAAAATAATATGCCCATCAGTAACAATCCTCTCGCTGTTTGAAAGCACAGAAGAGAAAAAATAAAAATTACATTTTAACTTCTTTAGGTGGAGAAGAAACATAGATTGCACCCAGTCTGTGAAGCGATATGTTGCCACGCTGACAAGACCTAAATATTATCATTTTATCTGAAACCACCGATAGCCTGGTGGACCAGCGAGTTGGTGGAAACAGACCAGCTCTAAATTAAATGTACAGACAGTTATACCATAGGTCATGTGCACATGTATATACGGACAGAGGTGCCGATCTTACGGACAGAGGGGCCGATCTTACGGACAAGACTGATTGTTTGCGTGAGGAAGATCGGTAGTATCTCTGATGCGTAGTTGAACTTTTCAATTACATACGAATTTTAAAAAAAACCAGCAGATTAAACGTTTTAAAAATTTTAAGAGTAATTCAAGTACAAATCTGAGCCATAATTGTATTTCATTGATAGAAAAGGATCAATGCGTAATCGAGGCTGTTATCTTATCCACGACAAAATTTAAATCACTTGTCAAGATGTTTTGCGATGTATGCACTTTAATTCAAGAAAAAGAACAAACGAAATAATGTACAACGTATTTATTACTTCCAAGAATTTAAGTTTTTATGAACATAGTTTTGTTAAATCAGAGGTTTTCTGTTTTCTATGGTCTAGTTATCTCGTATGCACTATTTTTCTAGTTATCTCGTATGCCTTATTTATCTAGTTATTTCGTATGCACTATTTATCTAGTTATCTAGTATGCACTATTTTTCTAGTTGCCTCGTATGTACTATTTATCTAGTTATCTCTTATGTACTATTTCTTGCTCAGACTTTGACCAACGTCGTCTCTGAAAACTTGTTCGATTTCTAGAATAAAGTCTTCTGCCCTTAATCTGCTGTTATAATTAGCACAGACTTAATACAGTTTTTCTTGGGTTTGCCACAACATTGCCATATCGGAAAACAATTTTCTGTAACGGTTTTGACTAGAGACTGTGCTTAACTAACCTCTAATTTTCTTTAGGGTCTCATTTAGTTTTTAAAAGGGCCTTTCTTAGTGGAGTGTCAGAACATCTGAACTCCGTGACTTTCCACATATGCTGGCTTGTGTCGAGCTTATATTGCAAAGACCTCATGAAATGGACTCAGATCACAATATGTATTTCCTATATCGTCTCTACATCTTTTGGTTTTCAGTGCTGAACTTGACACTGTATCCAAATCCTAAAAAATCATAGTTTAATCTGAAGTACCAACAAAGATGAACTCAGAATTAAGGTTTTATCACAGGTTATCCAACATTGCTTTGTGAGGCTAGACTGTGAACAAATCAACGTGCATAGGGTTACAGATTCATCTCTCATTGTGCACTATAGCCAAAAGATACACAGACGCCCACACCATAATGCCTATATTATAAGGAATAAACATATACCTAAATTTAACTCTTTTATCGCCACCAATATGAAAGTGGAAAAATGCTCTAAAAAAAAGACTTGGACTATATTTGTGGGTACTAAACCTGAACAAGTAATTGTGACCCGGGTCCTATCAGGCCAACTTGTTATGGCCAAATTGTAGTGATGCGTTTATATTTGCATGCCACACATATTGCAACGTTTCACAGCAAATGTTTTAGAATATCACAGCAATAGGGCCTGTCAGAGCTGACATGAAGTGTGTAGTGTTGGTGTTGCACAGGGTGCAAGTTTGTTGCCAAGTGCTCTCGAGACACCGACACTTAATTTGCTTTATCTTCCTTAGTTATAGGAATTTTTCAATGCACTAAAAACTTAATTGTAATACATAATAATATCAATATGAAAATGTGTTTTAAATAAAAATATTGATCAATACAAATTTAGTAGAATTTTTAAATTTAGAAAACTAAATTTTAACATAAAATTAAATTTTCATACAAATTTTAAAGTTGAAACTGACCAATTTTAGACAGTAAAGTTGACCAGTGAATGGTATTTAAAACAGGTGTTGATTTAGGGTTGTACAACGTATAACATATTGTCATGCGGAGGTGAAGTTAAATAGCTCACGGTAATTTTTGTAGCAAATTACAATATGCCTTTAAATGCACATACATAACTAAAGAAACAACGATAAATTCCATATTCCACATTTACTGTGTCATGTACTCAGCTAGATGCTAGTATTAGTATTAATATTTTGCACTTAAGTTTCCCATTTTAATGGGACCACTGCCATGTTTTATAGCAAATACGCATTGCGTTTCAATGTCAGTAACCACAAAAGGCGATTACGTAATATGAAAATAAAGTTCCAGAGAGGTTCTGAACATTGGTGCTGATCTCTCGCATGAAGACCTAAACCATGTTTTGAGGTGATATATATCAGTGTGGAAATACGAACTAATCCTGGTAATTTATGGCGGGTACATTATACATGTCTTAGTGAGATATTGGCATCATAGTCGGAGTGTAGGACAGTCTAAGAAATCTAACTCCTCCATCACGTTCCAGATGCCAAGCAAGACTTGAAAAGATATAGAATGTTTCACTTAATCTTATAGATCGGTAAGATGGAGGTAAATGAAACTAAGAATGTGATTTGTAAATTATATTAAGTGTGTATTCACAGGAGAATAAGACATTTAGCTTGACATAGTGACACTGAGAAATGTGAAGCAATGGACATGTATTAAAGAGACTATTCATCCCAAAATATATAACGTTTCTAGAAATATCTTATCAGATTATGTTCAGCCATTTTCAGCTCAGTAACTAAAACGGTATCCCAGCTGTCATCAACTCAGCTGTAATCAAGTTTAAGGCAATGTGGGAATTTATAAGTTTGATCATTTGTTGCAAGAATAACTACACACCAGTATACATGGAAGTTAAGAGACAATGTACTAAATTCAAAATATTACCTTAGTAAGTTAATTCATGATGGAAAAACAGTTTCTGAATATTTAAAGTGAATACAGTCAATTATGTGCCTCACAGATCAATTATAAATATCGATAGATCTTATATCATCAGCTAAATGTGAATTTCTGATCCCCAAAACTTGTCAAAATGGACGGGCATTTTGCATCTGTGGGACTTGTACCATGTACTTATAAAGACAGGCTGTATAAACGTAACTGAAATGATCTGTTGGAACATCTTCTAGTGCATTTTTAAGAGTGGCGGTTATCAATTATTAAGTGATTGATTCATTTGATTCAGCTAATAATACAACACCGCACTGTCAAAGTACTCAATTAAAATATATTACCATACATCAGGATATTCGTGATGAAAATAACACTTTGTTATATTTAAAGTACATACAATCAAATTTGTGCCTAACAGCTCAACTACGAGTAACGAGAGATCCTATATGATGTCCTGAATGTAATATTCTGAATCCAGTCTAAAATATATTGAAATTTGCTCATATGGGATATGTAACCATGTTAAGATCAGGTGTACAAAGTTAATTCAAATAATCTGTTTGAACATCTTTTGTGTAATGCTTAGGGTATCAATTTATAATTATCAATTATAAGTAACGTTGCACAAAAATGTTACATTGAATGGGATATCAGCTTATGTTACAACGCCACACTTTATCAATCAATGTCTCAACTAAAATGAATAATACAAAGGGATGCATTTTGTCTTAGACTCACTTCCTTTTGCTGTTTTCTTACATTCTAGGTAGACTTTGAGAAAGTACATTGTATTCCTTTGACCTATATTGCTTTAGCCATTTTTCTTTTTCTGAAAGTTTAAAAGGGCCTAGTTGATAACTTGAGTATACTCCACTATACTCTACTATAGTTTTTTAAAAAAATATCCATCCCCTTATTAAGTGTCATATACGTTTATAAACAATTATTGAAAGCCATACAAACAGATTAAACTTACTCATATAATCAACCCATCACAAACACACACATTAACTGCTTGGACCCATAATTAAAGGTACGAATGACCTAAAGGCACAGTATCAACTAGAAATATGTCTTTTTTTTGGTCTGAATAAAGGCCTCGTTCCGGCTTTGAAAGATATTTTCTGTTTCATTGTTTCAAAATATCCACAGTTACAGCTTGTATAAGGTGTACGTATACTTGCATGCTGATCATAATGAGCATCAGCCCCACAGACTATATAATTTGCATTTTTAACACAAATTTTAAAATTTTAATTTATATACATTGCGATAATTATTGAGGCTACATTACTTTTGGCAATGCTTACTGAAGACAACAATGTTTTAAATTTTGTACACATCAGAAATAATGAGAGCAGTTTTCAATGAGGCAGTGAAAATATTTAATGAGTTGAATATCTCTCTCTTTCTTTGAAGATGTAACTATTATTCGTTCGCAAGTTCTTATGGGATCAAAGTGTTGTCAAAGCTAGTTGTACTGCTGTAGAAAGTTGAAAAGAAAAAAAAAAACTTGGTAAGGTTTGATCTCGAGCATAAAATTAATTTGATCCATTGTTTCAGATATTATTTTCGTAATTCGTTTTGACCGCTCCGGTGGCCTAGTGGTTAGAGCGTCCGTCTCGCATGCCGGAGGTCGTGGGTTCAATCCCCGACCAAGTCATACCAAAAGACTTACAAAAATGGTACTAACAGCTGCATCGCTTAGCGCTCAGCATCAAGAGGTTAGTATTAGGACTGGTCGGCCTGGTGTCAGGATAATGTGACTGGGTGGGACATCATGGTACATGTATGCGGCATGACGCCCCAGTGCTAGACATCACTATTAACTGGGGGGCCCCGAGTGGCCGAGTGGTCTAAAGCGCTCACCGTTACGGATCACTGCCATCTCACCTCTGCCTGCGTGGGTTTGAGTCCAAGGCTCGGCTAGCGTGGGTACATGGGAAAGCCTGCCAGTAGCTTCTCGTGGGTCGGTGGTTCTTTCAGGGTTCTTCCTCCACCAGTTATACTGGCCGCATGTATAGCCTATCTTGTGCTGAAAAATGGCGTTAAACCCAACAACAACAACAACAACACTATAAACTGCCACATTGCAGACATCGTAGCGATATGACTGAAAAATGGTTAAAGCTACGTTAAAAATCCAAATCACATCACATCGTAATTCGTTTTGAAGTGTTTCCGTAATGTAACGTACGGAGAAAGAACAGAGTATTAAGGTTTAAAGTGAGGTTTAGATAAGGTAAACGGGTTGATCAAAGATACTTGTGGAATTTCCTTAATGTAGTTGATAAATAAATGTGTTCCATGGCTAGGTCAATCTGATTACAGGTTTCAAGTTTAATTTCAGCTGTCAGTGCTGGTATGTAAACAAAAAACTACATAGCTATAAAGATGTTAGAGGAATTAAGCTGTTGTGGTTGATCTACGCCGATTTTTATTTCCTACCAAATTAGGACTTAATTACGTGAAGTGAGTAAAGAAGCATTTGATCCATGATGGGCTAGAAGAAAATAACACTGTATTGTAACATAAGATTTCGCGCATCCCACACTTGATGTTATAATAGCTGATTACAAGAGTAAATATAACGATGGTTCTGTGTTCAATACTCCTATGAAAAACATGTCTTTGGGAGACAAAACTGAATCGGCAGGTTTCATATATTTCTTCCCACAAAACAGTAACGGACTCACATGCAAATACATTGCAAAATAATTTCAATTTTTATAAATTGACTGCGTTTTCTGCGCTTTGATTGGATGTAAACAGTCATGTGATACTGATCTGGAATTGTTTACACATCGATAAATTCTGTGGACTACTTTTGGTTTCCTGTTACCAGATCATTTAATGTGAAGTTTTATCTATATCAACGCCTTGCACCCTAATATTAATAACAAAAAGCTCCTACCCACACACTCCTGTGATTTCTGATAAAAAATGACAAGCCACAGCTTAAAATCGACCATTTAAAGTTAAAACAATGTAATTGCACAGACCTTTCAGCATTCCAACACTCGCCACTTTTGCCGAAGAAGGCATATATCAGGTTTCAGAAGCTAATCTTCGGAAATTATTGCATTTCACCGCGACAACATGTTATAACAGCGGTTATTAAAGGTCAGGGTAATATGTCAATCAAGGAGTGTCACAAAAAATGGATACGATTTTGCTCTTGAAAGATTGGAATGCGTAGAAAGTAACAATAACGTTGCTATAACAACACGTGCCACACGCAAGAGTAATTTTCAACACAAAAAAGGAATATGCCAAGTTTAACCGTAACAACCATTTTGTATGTATTAAAGGAATGATCATAACAGTATATCAATGGCATGACCCACTATGACATTCTACCCCGAATCACTGTATATCGATGAATCTTGGCTAGCGAAGATAGGGCTATGTATTCTCTCGCAGTTAAGAGGCTAATGAAAGAAAACTTCAATGTACATAAAAGTGAATCTTTCGTTGGTTAAATCTGCTGATGGGATGTTAGAAAGGAAGTAAATTGCAATTATAAGGATTAAATGATCATGGTAGGGTATTTATCGATGTGTAAATTTTCCCTAATCACTCGCAAAGTAAATAAAGTCCGAAGACTTTATGTTAACTTTGTGAGTGATTAGGTAAAATTTACGCATCGTCGATAAATACCCAACCATGATAATTTAATCCTATATTTAATAAAATGTACCATGAGTTTTGCAATCTGCATCCTAGGTTAACCATTGGGAACTTTATTGCAGTCTTTCTTCGATATTTAAGACACAGCAAAATACGTCAGCTATTAATTTTAAGACAGAAGCCACTTGGCGTAATTATTTAGATCTTAGTATGTGAATGGTAGTCTTAATATTATGGATCAATATTTGTTGTTTGTTTTACTGTGAAATGAATACAATGAAACAGACCAATATCTCAGCAACATAGATGAACGGTACCCAATTCAGAGACTGGACTTCTTTTTTTCGAAAGAGAAATATCACAATCATGTTCGTGAATTTCGAGATAACCTAGCACCTTGAAATACAACCGTCATGGATGTCTTGAAAGTTTTCTCGGATGATATCGTCATTATTTTGAACTGGATTTCCATCATCCTACATGCGTCAGAGGAAGTGAACTATTGGCCACATATCATGGCCTATTACATTTTGCTTCTGAGCAAAGAAAATACCGGGGTCGAGAGAGCACTCGGTAGCGCTTACTTTGCCGAAGGTAAGTGCTAGCTTAAACTTTGATTTTCATTGTCATTTAATTCATTTCCTTCATTGTCGAGATACATTTTTGCATGGGTAATTGTCCTTTCAGCTGCTTGGAATCTTCTAATGAAATTCTTAATATATTCGCATTATTGTTTTGGAGAAAAGGTTGAATCGATTTCTTCAGTAACAGTATTTCTTGCAGAAATTTAATAAAGGTAGTAACATTTTTGTTACTGGATAACTTCATTAGGATCTATAATTTCAATTCTATTTTTATACAGTCTTTGGAAAAAGTACAATGTCTTTTCTCCAAGTTACAAAAATATTTATGCACTATGTCCTTTCTGATATATCCGTTCTACATTTCATGTGTTTATACATTTTTGGAATGATGAATAAGTCTCCGTTTACTTTGTGTTATACGTTGCTGGAATGAGAAGAAAGGTTCCGCATACCTCACGGACATGGACTTATGTCAGTTGCTTCTTTTGTCGCTGTATGTTTGTTGTGCCTTTGTAAATGGTTTTGCTTTCGGATCGTGCACGTAATTAATTCAGGGGCTGAAGAAAGAAAGCACGCTTCGAGGAATTTCTAAACGTGACAATCAATATCAGGTCCAATGTGACGGTGATTAAGAATATAACCGTAACAAAATTACATTCCATATGACCGTACGTCATACAGAGCTTATTACATTTTGATCATCTATTAAATGTAGTCATTAACATTTTATTAATATGCGGAAGTCTGTTATCTGCACACTGGTTGATACTGGTAGACCTGAGCCATATATATGTTCTAGGTTTTAGATATATATTTCATGCAAACAGGACCAAATATTGTCAAGACTACCTTCGGGATTATACAGATCTTCAAATAGATGATGTGATTGACTTAGCTCGGTAGGAAATAATAATGGCCAATTATAAACTTCCTTATTACTGCTACAAAACTATTAGCGAAACATTGATTCAAACAATTATTGTAAAATTTGATAAATTCATCTGCATCTACGTAACATATAGCGACTAATGAAGGCAGTATATGCAATATATTTATTATGCGATGCCTGCCATAGAAAACAATATTTATTGAATGACCAGAAACAATCCAGCAGCAAAATTTAATATTTCTTGTTATAATTGTTTTTAAATTCAGAAAAATGCTATCGATCCACTTGTAATTTCGTTCTTCGTTTTAATAATGTGAATATATTTCTTATAGGCGTAGGACTGCAACCTAACCAAGATCCAACTAAGACTGTCTGAGAGACCCTGCGTAGCACCCTTTGTGGCTGCTCCAATCCAAAAATTAAGAGTATTGAATAATTGAAGATTAAAACCGCATTGCAAGAACAATGTGCGCAGTTTTGGTTGATTTCATACCTAGTTATGGGCAACCCCCAAGAGGTAAGGAAGAGTATTTCCGCATGGCAACCCAGCAGCTAGAAATATTGACGCAGCGCTTTTACAAGGCACTGGTCTTGTACTTGTTTGTGCACGACACTTAGGCGAAAAGGTTACCCTTGGAGTGTTTGTTATTTATAAAAGGGACAACTTAACCATCGTCACTGATCTGAACCTGATAACTGAAGAAAGTTTGGATTTCTTTAACCAGGTTGTCAAAGGGTCATTTCCCCATCCCGCACAAATTCATGAAATGCAAGAAAAAACATAAACTTAAATAGAGCCCTACGAAAAGCATTGTGGGTAAATGCATGCAGGACTAGAACTAGTCTTGGTAGCAGACATTTATCAATTGGTAGTCTGGCATTTGTGTGTTTGGTAAATGTTTATGTAGCGTTTGCAGGAGTGTTTGAAAAAGAAAGGAATTGGTTGGATCAGGGATATCTTTCAGTTTATGCATATAGCCAATAGCCAAGACACATCTTGATATGGTTGATGGTGCATAGTGTTTTTCAAAAAGATACGAGATGAAAAGTGCCAAATTGGTACTTGAAACCAGGAAAGTACTGTTGAATTTGATAGCGGTTGAAACATTGATGTAATGCTTCCAACTGTGCCTGTAAGCTTCCACCGAAGATGGAGAAAGAGCATTTTGTACAAACACGGACAATATTACTCCCATGATGTTAATGTCGGTAGTTCCGGGACCTGTTCTTGGATTTCCTCTGCATTTCTCACATTTACGCTGGTCAATCAATTGTACTGCCTCTGCAATTCTAGTCAGGTCAAAGTTTATAGCTCCGATATAGAGGAGCCGGCATAAGTAATCCTGTGCAACCCTTCCCAAGACTGAGAATCAATGTTGACTTGTTTCAAGGATGATCTGAGGTAATCTTTGAACACATGCGATCGCTTTCCCTCCTTGAGCTCGCCGTAGAAGATATTTGGTAGTTGCTCTTCTGACATCCTGGTAACGTGGCTTGGTTATATCATTTGTGATTTCATCAGCAGAGTGCGACTGCTTGAAATGCTTGCCCGTGTGAGAACTTCAGTCTCAGGCTCCTTCTTCATCAGTATTCACGTGCAGATCATGCGAAATTGGCCCAACCTTTCACCAATGTATATGCATACCATCCAAATCTCGCATGCATCATGCAAAGTCGGCAATACATTTGCATCGTATACTTTCACTTTTGTTTTCAGACATTTGCTCTGCACGTCTGTACTTGTGCGAAGTATATAAAAGGCCACACTTGCCATAACAATTATTGCACGTTGGCTTTGTCTTTGATGTGGACCACATGAGACAATTTCCAAATGAGATTGATGAACTTGTCCACTGCGCGCGCGCGTGTGTGTGTATGAGCTTGTATGATTTACATTACGAGCGAAACCATTGTGTAAAGTGCTAGTTCAAATGTGGATTTTGTTACAGTATCTGTCAAAATTGTTTTTATTGCAATACCAGTTTATATTTTTTGTTACAATACCAGTTATAATGTAACTTTCTTACAGTGCTAGTTAAAATGTTGGGTTTGTCACAATGCCAGTTAAATTGTGGTTTTCGCAGCAGCGCCATTTATTACTTGTTTTTTTTTGTGATAATAACCAGTTAAGATTTCTTTTTCAATATTATAATGACAGCTAAAATGTATTTTTTGTAACAACTTTTTATAGTGTGGATTTTGTTAAATGACAGTTATACTTTATTGCACATGTTACAATGCCAGGTAAAATGCTGATTTTGGGACAACGCTCGTAACAGTGTGGGTTTATTACAATGAAAATTAAAATTGTTTTACGTTTGTTACAATGACAATTAATAATTTGCCAACCTGAATCTATATTATGGTATTCTCAAATTATGACTCGTAACCACTTTCGACGCCTGGAATATGGCCAGAAAGAAAAATAAGTTTTTTTTTTCTTCTCAAAACCCTAATGGGTCCTCAAAACATTTATGTGCAAGGTGTAATAAATCATTAAAAATCGAGCCACCAATCTTAATAATTTAATCACAATATTATTTAAAAGTTTATTATTATTCAGGGGAACTAAGTATGTCAACAGAACTTAATAAGCGTTTTAACACTTGACGAAGCAATATTATTTTAAATTTGCAAGTTTAATTACAATGTGTATCCTGGCATTTTAAAGGTATACATATGGATGTTAGTGTGACTTTACGGTGAGCTGTATGATTTCGTGAAGATAATTTGACTCGTCAACTGTCGTGGAGGAAGATATGACTAAGCAGTTCTTTCGGGGCCGACCATCTTTCCTAAATACTATAAGTTTATAGCGCAGAGATAAAAAGATATTTCTTAAGTGTCCGAGGTTTTTATTTGATATTGCTACTGAAGATAACATTAAACAGTCAGTGGAATCACAGTCCTTGAAAGAGAGAGAATATATGTTCTTGTCTATCTAAGACCTATGACTTGATCTTCGCCTGGCTTTGTAATTTTCGGATACTAGAGGTCATTGCGGAGTACAACTGGTTAACTGCACAGCACGGCTAAAGGGTCTGATCCATGAACATATCTGATTTTTTTAATACCTCTTCCAACAGATGTAATGATTTGTACACACTATTCTGCTTAGCGTAATGTTTATCTTCTAATTCTATAATTAATTTCATCAAACCTTTCCAAATGATGCCTGCTTAATAACAATGATCCTAGAATCGACCACATCTTAGTCCTGTTGTAGCTAATTAAACGGTAGACCTTCCAACTGTGACTTTGCAGCTGTAGTGTTGTTCTTCACCATGGCCAACAATAATTTAATGAAGGATTGATCAGAGTGACATTGCCGTTTGCTCTGCTTATGAATATTCGAGATACCGAGCAAAGACACTGAAGATACTGAAGACACTGAAGCACGATAGGTGGAACAATTTAACTTCCAAATGGCTGCGAACATAATCACTGAACGATATTCCCAAAAGCGTCCGACAAAACTGGTATGAATGTAAATACTTAATGATAACCTCGTTGAAAGCAATAAAACCGCTGCCAGAAGAATACTACTTGTGTCTCAGTCGAAGCGTAATAAAAGTATTAACGGAGAACGGGTCTTGGATCCAATCATCTTCTTCAGAAAAAATACGAAGAGATAAAGGTAAACACGAATAGAGCTGAAATACAGCATGATCGTTTTGGTTGTCGTCTGTGTATTGTTGTCTATGATGGCGTTCTCAGTTCAGAAGCTGACGAGCAAAATCCATCAATTTGTCATAGCTCTAGAACAGTAAGCTAATGACCTAGCATAGGAAAGGAAGAGAACGGAGACTCTACATTACCAGATGTTACCCTCGTCTATGGCCTTGGAAATGAAACAAAATGGATCAATTATCCCAGAATCTTTTGCATCTGTGACTAATGTTTTCAGACATAGTCGGGTTCACAAATATTGCCTTCCGATACGCACCCATGCAGGTGGTGGAGCTGTTAAATACCTTATACCTGTTATTTGATGGCTTGCTAAATAATTATGACGCCTACAAAGTGGAAACTATTGGTATGTGAATTTAAAATGAATTAACTCACATTGTATCAGTCCAGTTTTCTATATCGTGCAATAAACATTCCATAGGACCTGAAAAGGTGCGTTAAACACTACGTACAAGCCATTGGATGGCCTGATAGTATTTAAACGCGCATAAAGAAAAAACTATGTTTATGTGAGATTGACTTGAATCTACTCCAATTTTATCCGGAGAATTATATTTAGTTTAATTATAGATCGTACGAAGAAAGCAGCACAATAAAAAAATATAACTCACAGCAAATACCAGACAATCAGTTACTTCACATTTCGTCACTGGGCATCGAATTCAAAACCTGAAGGTCCTAAACTAATTTTACATCCATTGCATTGTTCAACGTACTCAACTAATTTTTTAAAATAAAAAAATAAAATAAAACGCAAGTGAGAAATTTAATAAATAATTCAACATCTCTGTTAAGTAATTGCTGAAAATTTCGTTGAACTTTGGGAAACAAATGGAAGATTTGTGCTGTGACGAGTCTATATACACTATATAGACATAAATATCACGGAGTTCAACTAGACGAAACCAAGTGGTAGAAAAGATTTTTTGGGGGGTAAGCATCATCATCTGTTTGTCAATAAATGTAATCAGGAGACAACTGGATCTGTAATATTATACAATCATTGCCTTAGTTCCCTTAACTTAGAATACATTCTTATGAGGTACGAGTATTTGCTGATGGCAGCACAATGATGTTGGACGTATACACATAAATTGCCAGTTGCCTATGGTTCAATTACCTTAACAAATACCTTACTTACCCTCTCTCTCTCAGCTGATGGAATCTCCCATCGTTGACTTAAACATGTGCGGTACAACTAATATACTACTTAACGCACCTGCTAGGGTGTGGCTCACTATGCCTTAGTCACATAAAATACTAAAATGTGAATCACATGAAAAATTTTTCAAATAAAAATTTAACTTACTTGCAATATATGGTAATTTATTGGAACCACATAACCCGAAGGTCACCGTAAAATGCAATAATTTACACTTTAATGTCATTGAACCATCACGGTTACCAGGTGCTATTTGCTTGCACTCTATAGAGAAGCTTGTCTCAGGTGAACATACATACCAGGTAGAATATCATATAGTCTCGGCCTTGCACATAATATTATATGAAATATCTTCAGCGATACTTATAAGCTCGATGTATTTAAATATTTAGGTGGTCGGTTACATTTCCTCCTTTCGCTGTATTTAACTAGTAAGCTGATCTTGGTGCATTTATTCGTTTTTGGTACAAGATAATAATTGCTAACACGAATTTGGGTTTTTATTGTGAGAAATGTAGATTTGAGATAATTATATTTTTCCTCTTTTTCAGACCTAAAACCTGAATATAACAGATATTTCATGATGTTAATCTAACATCAAAGCTCATGTTGATGAACTTTCTTCTTAAATGTAGTTTTGTTACTATGTCTCTCAGAGCGCCGTTTAGTTAATAAGCAATGAACTGTTGATAAATACAACTATTGCTAATATTACCAACTTACATGGGATGCTTACATATACAAGAAATAACCTTCATGTCCTTAGACCTATTATCAGTAACAGGCAAAATACAAATACCACATATGCCTGAGGAAACTTTACAACTACGGATTGGAATATAAATACCGGTAAGTGTAAATACTAAACCTTCTTCATAAACATTTGTTGGAACACTTTTAAGAAACCTTAACGCCAGTAAAGGGAACCATACATCCACTAACCAACCATGATTTCTAAAATGACGTAGACAATGAAATATATTTCACAGCAGAGAAATATTTACATATAACTGGTTTTGGGGTATTGTGCTTTTCATAGAAAGCAATGTAAACCAGCTATTCAGGGGATTTTATTTTGTCTCCTACAAAAGCTTGCGCTCATGTTAAAATGTACGTTGGCTAAGGAAAATAATCTGTGTTGTATGTTTTGTCGCACAAGCGGATTAATAAAATTCACTGTGATATTGCTATTAATCTGCATATAATAATTTTTCCATTGCATCAGGTCCCGTTGTATCAGCAGTTGTGATAAAAAAAATGCCGAGGATCTGTGTATTTGGCGTCACAGTCAACACAGCATCCATAATAGAGTTGACTGGGAGGGTAGGACAATAAACTTTGCTGCATTTAATACATTTAGTTCTGATAATTGCAATGGATTTCCTTCTTCTTTTTTGTACTTCGTTTCATCTTCTAGATATTAGTGTGGTCACAAGAACTTAGCTGGGTTTTTCTCAAAATGTTGGATGATTGTATGTTTCTTCTGTCTGGACATAATGTAGGAAATATGTAGTGTCTTATGTTAATTGGTGATGTGTATTAATCGATAGCCATGTGGACAGTGAGGGGTCAATTCTGTTCATACATTTCAGATGACAAAGAGGCTTTTTCTTTACAATACATTTACCATTCATTGTCATTTGCAGATTATTTTACCTAGTTAAAAGCCATATATCAGCTGTAAGGGATAAACTTTTCTTAGCAAAAGTACACACAGTGCACGTAATATCGTGTTCAGCAGAAACCTGTCGTAGGAATTATAGGTGCAGCATCTTTCCTACCATTGGACAGGCATCAACCATTCAAAGATAGATTACAACGTATGCCGAATTTCGACTAGACGTAAACAAAGCAGTATCAACAGTTAACTTGACAAGCAAACATTTCAAATTTCTGCAAGCTGAAAAAGTGGCGAATCATGAAGCCAATTGCTATCTCAGAATGTTATAAAACGGAGACACGATGAGCATCATACCTCATAGCTGATGCAAAGGAACTTCTGCATACATACTCAAAATATAGTAAAACCCATACTGAATGGTACTATTAGTATTCTCAGTGCAACAATGATACAGTTTGAATCAAATAATGCTAAATCAGAGATAGCGTATGCGTGACAGAAATCCTATGTGTCATCATGTTCGAGTTACAAGTGTTAAAAATGGATAATAATTAAATATGACACAAACTGTGGACCACCGATTTTGATATGAATAATGGTCTTCATAACACACAAGGAAACTGTTTATAATGTGTTTTCATTCTTCCACTTTTAGCCTCTACGTAGTATACAATAAATAACATGTGAATTACGTCATTAAGCATAAAATAAAGGTATGGTCTAAATCGATTTATCCCTATAATACAATGTTGTGAGTTTCTTTAAGATAAAAACGTGACGAATGTGCCGAATCTTAACACTAAATGTTTCTAACGTGATTGATTTCAGATAGCTTTTGGACGATTTGCCAGTCAGCTACCAGGCTTATAATCCCCTCTTTACTATAGTATTATTGATGAATAATATAATTTCGAAAG
This sequence comes from Sinohyriopsis cumingii, assembly GCA_028554795.2. NCBI lineage: Eukaryota > Metazoa > Mollusca > Bivalvia > Unionida > Unionidae > Sinohyriopsis > Sinohyriopsis cumingii. Next base: position 60,665,192 of record CM068838.1, read on the forward strand.
AAATTTCTCTGTAACGTAAACTTAATCTTTTACTGGATTATCACTTGTTATAATTTATTCCTTAATCAATCCTTGTTTGTCATTTAGAATATTAATTTGTCAGCAAAATGAAAATGGCATCCAAATAGGATAAAATGCAAAAACTAGGATGGTACGCTTATATATACGTGTGTTAAGGGTTTCATAAAAGTTTTTTTCTTCTTCACTTTGTTATATTTTTGAAACCCCTAGATGGAATTTCTTCATAATCTAGACTCGGATAATTCATTTTTTGTAACGATCCCTCAACCATTTCACATTCTGGTCAAGGTCTCAATCTGTACAGCAATGCTTTTTTGTGGGAGATATAGAAACAGAATAATATGTAAGCATTTACATGCTTAAGTGTGTATGTATGTATGTATGTGTATCGTTGATTCAGTTTGTTTTGTTTTCTTTGTCACTTATTTCGTTTGATATGTAATTAACCAACGTTTAAAAACTGCATAAAATCCATATTTCGCCTAACTTGTCTCACGAGTCACACGATGCTAAGCTTACTCTTTTGATATGCTATTATCTTACAGTACATTATAATATACTACAATATATTATATCATATCACATAATATTGTATTTCATTATAAGCTCATTTCCTATCGGCTGTCTGCGACACGTAAGATCCGAGCAGTATTTTCCACAGTACACTGCTTCATATTGCATATTGCATGACACGTGTATCTAGAAATAGTATCTGTATGTGTGCATCATCAATAAGCAAAGCAGTAAGTGACGGTAAAACCAAGCACGATGAGTTTATTCGGATCATGAGGGGAACACATGCATTAAAATTCCCCTGTTGAAATTGAAAGTTGCATGGCAATCGATCGCCTTCCTGTGGAAAACAAATTCAAATCCTATTGACAAAAGAAACTAGTTGCCTATGCGTATCGGTAAAATACTCGATTTTATTGGTCGATATCATGACATAACCATTATAAAGACAAAAATAAAATGAAAAATAAGATTCATATAAGGAAATAAAACAGCAATTTACTATGAAAAAGCTACAAGAATTAAACTATTAAGCTAATTTTGGTGGAAACTTTGTGTATTGTCATTAAAAGGAATTTTGTAAATTGGACCAATAAACAGACTGATTATCAGCATAAAATATTTAGAGGAAACCATGACACCTCACGCTATCCTTGAAAAATGTGTTCGCATAAGCATAACATAACGTAATCCATGTATAGCCTAATGGGAAAATCATCTCACGAAATAATATTGACTTTGATTTCCTTTAAATTTGATTTCTTATCCATAATATTAAAAAGCCAGCAACATTGATTTCACGTTCCCCACGACATGTATTGCCATTTCGAAAATATCATTGTATGATAGGGTTATAACTTGTAACAAATAATCTGATGTGCCATTTCGAAAATATCATTTTATGATCGGGTTATAACAAATAATACGCTGCTTCTTGCACAATACACGCTGCTAATCATAAATCCATCACGATTTTATAATAACATCAACTCAGTAACCGCCAATAGTCTACAGAATAACACACATTCATGAACTATATAATGGCGTGTTCAGTTAAAATTACAGAACATGTTAACAAATAATCAAGGGCTAAACAGGCCTGATCGTATTCACTGACAAAGACGAAAAACACTTCGATTAAAAAAATATCTGATATAGTCAAAAATAAGATCACACTTTGCGTGATTATGATCAAATAGCATGCATATACAAAAGTTCAGTACAGAAAAAAATTGTTACATCTATCTAAAATATATACGAGAGATAAAATCATACAAAATAACGATGCAATTTGAACTTCGTATAATAAGGATTTCAATGTTGAGCATTTGTAAATGACAAAAACGGAAAACCAGTATAAATAACAGTCAGATTTTTAAAGAAATTTAGATTCATGGATATTTTCTAATAAAGCTGGCTAAAATTCAAGTAATACAAAATGAACTTAAGTAGGTAAATATTTTACAGATTATGAAAGGCAAATAATAATATTACTTGTATGGCATGACATTGGGGCCATAACATCACATCCAGTAGAAACAATAGAACGCGTATTTGAATCAATAAGATCTACGGTAGCTGCGATAGATTGTTAATCACCAACCTACATAAAATAATCTGTTACTAGATCATCTACCAATCAATATACAATCTCTACTATTTCATGTAACATACCAAATACAGTGTATTAAATATCGAATACTATAAAGATAACACCTTAATCCAGTACACTTTCAAGGCAAATGTGTTTCTTATGTAGTAGATATGTTAAAACGTTGCACGAAAGGCAAGACCACGAACGTTGGTTTTGAATCGCTTAGAACATAAACAATTAACAATGTATTTGAAGCATCGTGTAATTTATCAACCCACATGAATATGTAAACATGAGACACCGTCTTTATGGAAAGATATTTAGGTCACCGGTGTGAAATTGATTTGTAGGACAAAAATATGTTACTCGTGCACAATAAACGCCACAGTATCGTGAAATTAAAACTATTACATTTAAGTTAGAATATTGGTTTCGTTCACATGATCTTATATAAATTAGTTTCCAGACGCCGTTGATAAACTACGATACTATATGCACTGATCATTTTACCCTGAAACTAGCCTCGATTTTAGTTGTCATAAAAAATACATTTGCGTTGAAATATGAAGTAAAATTTCAGAAGTAAAAAAAAAAAAACAGTTCTACATCTACCGTGTCAGTCCTTAAAATGATATACTTTCGCTATTATGTAAGTATTGCTTTGAAAATGAGGTCAAAACAGAAACAGTTGTTGCTGCTAAATTCCATCTACGATAGCCAAGGTTCTGATGTTTTAACCCTATCTACACCATGGCGGATCTATCAAAGAATTCAGTACTTATGGTGTTTGAATTTCACTTGCAAGTCACCTTATCCAATCAAAGTCAAGTTGCTAAAATTTGAACACTTCCTAATTGATCGATGCAAAGAGAGCACACAAATGGAATGGACTGATAGAAAAATCCATTTTCCACAACCTGTCTGTGTTTGAAAAAATACATTCTTTCCCTCAAATGCATATTCAAATGGTCTCTCTCTGGAAAGTAGTCATACTTTCGATGTTAAACTTAAAAGGAGCCCTTTTGAAGAAAATTTGCTCCACCATTTTTGGCCTATATACAAAGTAACAATGAAACGCTGTTAAACGCTATTGGTTTATTGGCATTACATATTAAGTTGCACAAATAACGAAATCCACTATATATTGTTATGAAAATGCACTCAAATATCGTATCGATCCGCAAGGTGTGGACAGGGTTAACATGATGGAACGTTGGCTAGCAAAGATGGCAAGATTCCCGAAGGAGTCTATTCATGCTGACAGTGGCTATTCGAGAAAAGTGAGATTCACAACCGCAAAACAGTATGGCTTCTGAAAGGAGCAGAGTTAAGAACATTTTTGCTTTAGCCCCGCAATTTAATATAATGTATCTTTCACCTATCTCCAAATGGACTCCCATATCCCCTCGTGCTGAAACAATCAATCCACGAATAACATCTCATTTTAAGGCATATTTTAGAGCAATACACTTTCCATAGCTGTCTGTTCAACTAACGTTTCCTCTGTACTCGAAATCAGGAATTGCGAGAAAAATTGTTATATACTAGAAGACTTTTGAAAGTCTATGTCAAGTTTCTAAGCTATACGTTTCCTCAAACATATTTAAATACAATATACGTAAAGTTCTGATATGTCAGTTACTCTGGGTCAAATTAAACACCATAGATATCCACTCAAAATTCATTGGATTCCACCGATAACTATTCAGGTATCATTGTTAAGCAAACCAAATCCAAGAAGAGTAACATACGCACGGACACTGTGGATCACATCACTTGAACTTGAAACTTGACGATGAACGAACACAGATACAGTTTAGATAAAATCGTTTAGCAATTTTGTTTATTTGTTCTTTTTTATTATTTACAATACTAAATGGTACAATACAACAAAAAACAATACAAGACAATTATACAAAACCTAATACAAAACCACGCAGTACAATATAAATATATTTATTTAGTATTTAGGGTAAGCTGGTAAAGAGATAATGTAGTTGAAGTGTTAAAACCAGAGGCGTTTAAACAGAAGTAAAAGTTTGTTTCATTTAAAAGGGCGTAATATTGAAGATTCAAGTTTCAGTTGACTTATATTAACCACCTCCAATCAGGTAGAAATAGTACGAGTTTACACGTCGTTACACAAGTGAAATAACTTCCTTTCGAACAATAAATAAAACAAAAATGAAGTAATATTGAAATTCACAGGATGCAAAATCAGTGAGCGTAATCAATGTACTCTTTTGACGATGAACCATTAGTCAATAAATATTAGTAGGTGGGAGAATTCATGAGAAATCGTAAATCTACTGTGAATTGATTTTCTTTATTTGATTTTCGTCATTATCAAGCCGACTGACACTAAATACTCTACAATAATTTTTCTTCACTACAGTCGCCAATGCACTTATTTCAAAACATTCATAGCCAAAATTCTATGTACTATTTTAAACGGTAGCCATCAAAGGTTAAAACATTGTGTAGTTTTATATGCTAGTAAGAAACATGTCTGCCAATCTTTTTGTTCTAACTCACAAAGTTTAAAATTCCACTTCCTTATAGAAATTGGTGTTTCGTTGTTTCCAATCAATTTTTCATTTACACAGGTACATCCTTTTCTTATTTTTAATACCAGGATACAAAACAATATTTCTTGACGGTTGGAGCCGTGACTGATTCTGAAGTTTTTATTTCATGAATTTATCACTGTCATTATGCTTCGAAAATCTTTGAAATTAATCTGAATAGAAAACTTCCATTTATTCATCAAACGTTGTATTCAGGAACCGTCTTCATTGACCAAATCATTTACAATTAATATCATCCATTTCTGAAAACATGGTTTATAATAACTCTTTTTTCCATGTAGTCTATATAACATAAGGACTCAACCATACATGTGTTTCTAGAATTGTTTTGGCTGTGTCCATTTTGTAATGCCCTTGTTAGCTCTAAAAGTTTTACAAAATCCTGTATCCAGAAATAAAAAGGTTTCAATATTTAATACTGAAACTTGTAACAGCTTTTTCTATTTAGGTTAATCAAAAAACATTCTTCTAAGCAACGACAATTTAAAACATTTACAAAATTAAATATATGATCATTTAATCCCCCATGATAACCCTTCTCTACGTCATTACGTTTGATTCTGTCTTTTGACCCATGCCATTATAACAGCAAATTTAAAATGAACTTATGTTATGTCATACAAACACATGTATATATATATATATATATATATATATATATATATATATATATATATATATATATATATATATATATATATATATATATATATATATATATGTGTGTGTGTGTGTGTGTGTGTGTGTGTGTGTGTATTCCAATATCATTCTTATTCTTTCTTATTTAATCAGCTAAAACCTCTGCAAACAGGATGAAAGTATATGGAAAGAGATTGTCCTCCTGTCTACACCCTCTTTCCTCTTTTCATCCCGAACCAACTGAAGACTTTACCATTACTAACTACATAAGATTTGATTTTGCGATTATAAAGTTTTATCGAATGCTTATTGGTTTTTCACAATTGAAAAATGTTCCTAATTTTATCAATAAATGGCCATGCAAATGAGTAAGGTTTCAATGTCGACTGCAAGGACTATGCCAAGTATATTGCTAATTTTGGTTTAAAACAATAGGTCATATAAGTTTCTTATATTCTCTCCAATGTATCGTTCTTTTAAAAACACTGTCTGATCTTTATTTATAATTGTGGGTAGTAGAGTTTATCCCTGTTTGAAAAACATGCAGAAGCAATATTGTATGAAACACTTAAAAGTGAAATGATCTGTGCGTTCTGTGCGTAAAATGATTCCCCACTTTTATACGGTTTTAAGTTAATAGTTCTCATTAGAAACTGTCCAGTATCCTACAAAAACAATTATAAATTTTTTTATGGTGAATCAGTCAGATAATGGATATTTCTTCTTACCACATTTTTTGTTGGACATTTGCAGCTTCTATATATGATATAGGTCTATTCAGTAATGTTTCTTTAAATAATTCAGTCTTGGAATTACAGAATAATTAGGCAACGTTTCGAGATCTACAGGATCAACTTCACGCTTTTTTATACGCTACATATAAAATACTTTTCCTTCATCCAAAATTTCGTTCTGGCTCTCTGTTAAAGAACCATAGCTATGAACAAGAGGTGACATCATTTTACTTACGTAGTTTATATTTTCTAAGTTACAGAAATATTTTGTCGCTTTGTCTCCTTTTTACAATCCATATGGCTATAAATATAACCCTGACCTGATCCATCATTTTCTTTCTAATATCTTCTAACTCTTTTCACCCCTCCAATCTGGTAGTTCATTCACATCACTTCTCTTTTCGTAAATGCAACATCCACAATTACTTACTTTTATTCTAGATCTTGTAATTGTTTCCTAAAAGATTAATTTTTCATTCCTCTATTTTCCAACAGAAGCATTTCGAAGAAAAGTTGTTAATATGTGACATGTTTGAAATCAGAAATATGTATATTCTAAAAAGGATCTAATTGTTCAGCACATATATACTGACGAATATTTTTCAAGATAGCTTCTAATATACTCTTTTCGCAGATTCCGGGTCCTTGAATATCAAATTATTATATTTCCAAAAGG